>JASAOG010000309.1:5000-471391 GCA_030265305.1 Biomphalaria pfeifferi | reverse complement strand
CTGTGATGTTCCTTGCATGTGACTTAATTATTGTTACAAACGTTCATTCGGAATATAAAAGATGTCTAACACCGTTATACATCAGTACAAATTTCTTTTTTAAGCACTCAAAGAATGAGTTCACTGGGAATAGCAAATACATTTTGATCACCACATTAAGTGCAGAGGTCAAAGACCTGCTGATTATCACACATTTGTACACAAATGTTTGTAGATTACAATTCAATAAAGTTGTTACAAAACCTCACTAGTTACATCACTTCACAGCGTCTCAATGGATAAGAGATAAGCGTGATACAAACGACAATCCCAACTGTTCCTGCACAATCATCATATATCTGATAGCTTATATTTTCATCCTTTTTTTAAACTCTTGTTTTGCAAACGTGCATCAGTTGAATAGCTGGAGCCCAAAAAAAAGTTTCATGCTCGCCTTTTTCACTGACAACCGTTTAGCACTTGTGGACCGACCTTTCATCAAGATGAACTGAGCATATCGAGCTTATGAAGACGTCAGGTTCAAACTATATTTGAAGGTGGTCTACAACTATGCCCGTTTGAGGGCTAAATTAGCCTCACAAACTTCGCTCCAACTAAGTCGCTGGAGGGTTGAATCAGCTGCGAACTGACTCGTTTTGCACTTGTTGACCGACCATTCATCAAGATGAACTGGCGCAACATGTTTTTACGAATACGTCGAGTTGTACTGTATTTGAAGGTGTTCCACAAGTAGACAGTTTGAGGGCTAACCAAAGCCTCACAAACCTTCGGTCTCAACTAATGTCGAGGCCGGTTGACAGCATCAAAGCTTGCACTCAACTAATTATGTCCCAACTATTATTCAACTGAACCGAAATAACCGGTTATTTTACAAACTCATTCTTCTATGAGTTTTTTTTAATGCCTTTTAACATTCCAAGTTATGATGATGCTTTGTCCAAGGCATTGTAGCACGTGAAAAAAAGCAAAACAAGAAAAAGGATGTGCACTGCTGGGTTGTCTACAAAGGCACAGACATAACCAACTATTTCGTCTTGGATCAACAATTCAATTGATGACTATATTACTACATCTAGTCCTCAGCTAAAAATCCTCAATTTTTCAAAAATTAATACAATATCCTTTCCTATAATAACGAAGATGGTCATGGAGACCGATCTTCTTTGAAAAAAAGTCCTCAACTACATCCTTTAAACATGAAGATGGCTGCAGAGCCCAGTCTTCACTTTTAAAATTCCTCCGTTAATCATTCCTATGAACACGAAGATGGCTAAGGAGCCCAGTCTTCGCTTTTAAAATTCCTCCGTTAATCATTCCTATAAACACGAAGATGGCTAAAGAGTCCAGTCTTCGCTTTTAAAAGTCCTCCCTTAATCATTCCTATGAACACGAAGATGGCTAAAGAGTCCGGCCTTCGCTTTTGGAAAGTCCTAAGCTATACTTAGTAAAGTCATCAATTAAATGTGTTTGCTCCGCAACTATTCAGTTGGTCTGCAAGTGCAAATGTTGATTAGTGTGAGTTGCATCACGAGCGGCGATATTTCCTGTGATGTTCCTTGCATGTGACTTAATTATTGTTACAAACGTTCATTCGGAATATAAAAGATGTCTAACACCGTTATACATCAGTACAAATTTCTTTTTTAAGCACTCAAAGAATGAGTTCACTGGGAATAGCAAATACATTTTGATCACCACATTAAGTGCAGAGGTCAAAGACCTGCTGATTATCACACATTTGTACACAAATGTTTGTAGATTACAATTCAATAAAGTTGTTACAAAACCTCACTAGTTACATCACTTCACAGCGTCTCAATGGATAAGAGATAAGCGTGATACAAACGACAATCCCAACTGTTCCTGCACAATCATCATATATCTGATAGCTTATATTTTCATCCTTTTTTTAAACTCTTGTTTTGCAAACGTGCATCAGTTGAATAGCTGGAGCCCAAAAAAAAGTTTCATGCTCGCCTTTTTCACTGACAACCGTTTAGCACTTGTGGACCGACCTTTCATCAAGATGAACTGAGCATATCGAGCTTATGAAGACGTCAGGTTCAAACTATATTTGAAGGTGGTCTACAACTATGCCCGTTTGAGGGCTAAATTAGCCTCACAAACTTCGCTCCAACTAAGTCGCTGGAGGGTTGAATCAGCTGCGAACTGACTCGTTTTGCACTTGTTGACCGACCATTCATCAAGATGAACTGGCGCAACATGTTTTTACGAATACGTCGAGTTGTACTGTATTTGAAGGTGTTCCACAAGTAGACAGTTTGAGGGCTAACCAAAGCCTCACAAACCTTCGGTCTCAACTAATGTCGAGGCCGGTTGACAGCATCAAAGCTTGCACTCAACTAATTATGTCCCAACTATTATTCAACTGAACCGAAATAACCGGTTATTTTACAAACTCATTCTTCTATGAGTTTTTTTTAATGCCTTTTAACATTCCAAGTTATGATGATGCTTTGTCCAAGGCATTGTAGCACGTGAAAAAAAGCAAAACAAGAAAAAGGATGTGCACTGCTGGGTTGTCTACAAAGGCACAGACATAACCAACTATTTCGTCTTGGATCAACAATTCAATTGATGACTATATTACTACATCTAGTCCTCAGCTAAAAATCCTCAATTTTTCAAAAATTAATACAATATCCTTTCCTATAATAACGAAGATGGTCATGGAGACCGATCTTCTTTGAAAAAAAGTCCTCAACTACATCCTTTAAACATGAAGATGGCTGCAGAGCCCAGTCTTCACTTTTAAAATTCCTCCGTTAATCATTCCTATGAACACGAAGATGGCTAAGGAGCCCAGTCTTCGCTTTTAAAATTCCTCCGTTAATCATTCCTATAAACACGAAGATGGCTAAAGAGTCCAGTCTTCGCTTTTAAAAGTCCTCCCTTAATCATTCCTATGAACACGAAGATGGCTAAAGAGTCCGGCCTTCGCTTTTGGAAAGTCCTAAGCTATACTTAGTAAAGTCATCAATTAAATGTGTTTGCTCCGCAACTATTCAGTTGGTCTGCAAGTGCAAATGTTGATTAGTGTGAGTTGCATCACGAGCGGCGATATTTCCTGTGATGTTCCTTGCATGTGACTTAATTATTGTTACAAACGTTCATTCGGAATATAAAAGATGTCTAACACCGTTATACATCAGTACAAATTTCTTTTTTAAGCACTCAAAGAATGAGTTCACTGGGAATAGCAAATACATTTTGATCACCACATTAAGTGCAGAGGTCAAAGACCTGCTGATTATCACACATTTGTACACAAATGTTTGTAGATTACAATTCAATAAAGTTGTTACAAAACCTCACTAGTTACATCACTTCACAGCGTCTCAATGGATAAGAGATAAGCGTGATACAAACGACAATCCCAACTGTTCCTGCACAATCATCATATATCTGATAGCTTATATTTTCATCCTTTTTTTAAACTCTTGTTTTGCAAACGTGCATCAGTTGAATAGCTGGAGCCCAAAAAAAAGTTTCATGCTCGCCTTTTTCACTGACAACCGTTTAGCACTTGTGGACCGACCTTTCATCAAGATGAACTGAGCATATCGAGCTTATGAAGACGTCAGGTTCAAACTATATTTGAAGGTGGTCTACAACTATGCCCGTTTGAGGGCTAAATTAGCCTCACAAACTTCGCTCCAACTAAGTCGCTGGAGGGTTGAATCAGCTGCGAACTGACTCGTTTTGCACTTGTTGACCGACCATTCATCAAGATGAACTGGCGCAACATGTTTTTACGAATACGTCGAGTTGTACTGTATTTGAAGGTGTTCCACAAGTAGACAGTTTGAGGGCTAACCAAAGCCTCACAAACCTTCGGTCTCAACTAATGTCGAGGCCGGTTGACAGCATCAAAGCTTGCACTCAACTAATTATGTCCCAACTATTATTCAACTGAACCGAAATAACCGGTTATTTTACAAACTCATTCTTCTATGAGTTTTTTTTAATGCCTTTTAACATTCCAAGTTATGATGATGCTTTGTCCAAGGCATTGTAGCACGTGAAAAAAAGCAAAACAAGAAAAAGGATGTGCACTGCTGGGTTGTCTACAAAGGCACAGACATAACCAACTATTTCGTCTTGGATCAACAATTCAATTGATGACTATATTACTACATCTAGTCCTCAGCTAAAAATCCTCAATTTTTCAAAAATTAATACAATATCCTTTCCTATAATAACGAAGATGGTCATGGAGACCGATCTTCTTTGAAAAAAAGTCCTCAACTACATCCTTTAAACATGAAGATGGCTGCAGAGCCCAGTCTTCACTTTTAAAATTCCTCCGTTAATCATTCCTATGAACACGAAGATGGCTAAGGAGCCCAGTCTTCGCTTTTAAAATTCCTCCGTTAATCATTCCTATAAACACGAAGATGGCTAAAGAGTCCAGTCTTCGCTTTTAAAAGTCCTCCCTTAATCATTCCTATGAACACGAAGATGGCTAAAGAGTCCGGCCTTCGCTTTTGGAAAGTCCTAAGCTATACTTAGTAAAGTCATCAATTAAATGTGTTTGCTCCGCAACTATTCAGTTGGTCTGCAAGTGCAAATGTTGATTAGTGTGAGTTGCATCACGAGCGGCGATATTTCCTGTGATGTTCCTTGCATGTGACTTAATTATTGTTACAAACGTTCATTCGGAATATAAAAGATGTCTAACACCGTTATACATCAGTACAAATTTCTTTTTTAAGCACTCAAAGAATGAGTTCACTGGGAATAGCAAATACATTTTGATCACCACATTAAGTGCAGAGGTCAAAGACCTGCTGATTATCACACATTTGTACACAAATGTTTGTAGATTACAATTCAATAAAGTTGTTACAAAACCTCACTAGTTACATCACTTCACAGCGTCTCAATGGATAAGAGATAAGCGTGATACAAACGACAATCCCAACTGTTCCTGCACAATCATCATATATCTGATAGCTTATATTTTCATCCTTTTTTTAAACTCTTGTTTTGCAAACGTGCATCAGTTGAATAGCTGGAGCCCAAAAAAAAGTTTCATGCTCGCCTTTTTCACTGACAACCGTTTAGCACTTGTGGACCGACCTTTCATCAAGATGAACTGAGCATATCGAGCTTATGAAGACGTCAGGTTCAAACTATATTTGAAGGTGGTCTACAACTATGCCCGTTTGAGGGCTAAATTAGCCTCACAAACTTCGCTCCAACTAAGTCGCTGGAGGGTTGAATCAGCTGCGAACTGACTCGTTTTGCACTTGTTGACCGACCATTCATCAAGATGAACTGGCGCAACATGTTTTTACGAATACGTCGAGTTGTACTGTATTTGAAGGTGTTCCACAAGTAGACAGTTTGAGGGCTAACCAAAGCCTCACAAACCTTCGGTCTCAACTAATGTCGAGGCCGGTTGACAGCATCAAAGCTTGCACTCAACTAATTATGTCCCAACTATTATTCAACTGAACCGAAATAACCGGTTATTTTACAAACTCATTCTTCTATGAGTTTTTTTTAATGCCTTTTAACATTCCAAGTTATGATGATGCTTTGTCCAAGGCATTGTAGCACGTGAAAAAAAGCAAAACAAGAAAAAGGATGTGCACTGCTGGGTTGTCTACAAAGGCACAGACATAACCAACTATTTCGTCTTGGATCAACAATTCAATTGATGACTATATTACTACATCTAGTCCTCAGCTAAAAATCCTCAATTTTTCAAAAATTAATACAATATCCTTTCCTATAATAACGAAGATGGTCATGGAGACCGATCTTCTTTGAAAAAAAGTCCTCAACTACATCCTTTAAACATGAAGATGGCTGCAGAGCCCAGTCTTCACTTTTAAAATTCCTCCGTTAATCATTCCTATGAACACGAAGATGGCTAAGGAGCCCAGTCTTCGCTTTTAAAATTCCTCCGTTAATCATTCCTATAAACACGAAGATGGCTAAAGAGTCCAGTCTTCGCTTTTAAAAGTCCTCCCTTAATCATTCCTATGAACACGAAGATGGCTAAAGAGTCCGGCCTTCGCTTTTGGAAAGTCCTAAGCTATACTTAGTAAAGTCATCAATTAAATGTGTTTGCTCCGCAACTATTCAGTTGGTCTGCAAGTGCAAATGTTGATTAGTGTGAGTTGCATCACGAGCGGCGATATTTCCTGTGATGTTCCTTGCATGTGACTTAATTATTGTTACAAACGTTCATTCGGAATATAAAAGATGTCTAACACCGTTATACATCAGTACAAATTTCTTTTTTAAGCACTCAAAGAATGAGTTCACTGGGAATAGCAAATACATTTTGATCACCACATTAAGTGCAGAGGTCAAAGACCTGCTGATTATCACACATTTGTACACAAATGTTTGTAGATTACAATTCAATAAAGTTGTTACAAAACCTCACTAGTTACATCACTTCACAGCGTCTCAATGGATAAGAGATAAGCGTGATACAAACGACAATCCCAACTGTTCCTGCACAATCATCATATATCTGATAGCTTATATTTTCATCCTTTTTTTAAACTCTTGTTTTGCAAACGTGCATCAGTTGAATAGCTGGAGCCCAAAAAAAAGTTTCATGCTCGCCTTTTTCACTGACAACCGTTTAGCACTTGTGGACCGACCTTTCATCAAGATGAACTGAGCATATCGAGCTTATGAAGACGTCAGGTTCAAACTATATTTGAAGGTGGTCTACAACTATGCCCGTTTGAGGGCTAAATTAGCCTCACAAACTTCGCTCCAACTAAGTCGCTGGAGGGTTGAATCAGCTGCGAACTGACTCGTTTTGCACTTGTTGACCGACCATTCATCAAGATGAACTGGCGCAACATGTTTTTACGAATACGTCGAGTTGTACTGTATTTGAAGGTGTTCCACAAGTAGACAGTTTGAGGGCTAACCAAAGCCTCACAAACCTTCGGTCTCAACTAATGTCGAGGCCGGTTGACAGCATCAAAGCTTGCACTCAACTAATTATGTCCCAACTATTATTCAACTGAACCGAAATAACCGGTTATTTTACAAACTCATTCTTCTATGAGTTTTTTTTAATGCCTTTTAACATTCCAAGTTATGATGATGCTTTGTCCAAGGCATTGTAGCACGTGAAAAAAAGCAAAACAAGAAAAAGGATGTGCACTGCTGGGTTGTCTACAAAGGCACAGACATAACCAACTATTTCGTCTTGGATCAACAATTCAATTGATGACTATATTACTACATCTAGTCCTCAGCTAAAAATCCTCAATTTTTCAAAAATTAATACAATATCCTTTCCTATAATAACGAAGATGGTCATGGAGACCGATCTTCTTTGAAAAAAAGTCCTCAACTACATCCTTTAAACATGAAGATGGCTGCAGAGCCCAGTCTTCACTTTTAAAATTCCTCCGTTAATCATTCCTATGAACACGAAGATGGCTAAGGAGCCCAGTCTTCGCTTTTAAAATTCCTCCGTTAATCATTCCTATAAACACGAAGATGGCTAAAGAGTCCAGTCTTCGCTTTTAAAAGTCCTCCCTTAATCATTCCTATGAACACGAAGATGGCTAAAGAGTCCGGCCTTCGCTTTTGGAAAGTCCTAAGCTATACTTAGTAAAGTCATCAATTAAATGTGTTTGCTCCGCAACTATTCAGTTGGTCTGCAAGTGCAAATGTTGATTAGTGTGAGTTGCATCACGAGCGGCGATATTTCCTGTGATGTTCCTTGCATGTGACTTAATTATTGTTACAAACGTTCATTCGGAATATAAAAGATGTCTAACACCGTTATACATCAGTACAAATTTCTTTTTTAAGCACTCAAAGAATGAGTTCACTGGGAATAGCAAATACATTTTGATCACCACATTAAGTGCAGAGGTCAAAGACCTGCTGATTATCACACATTTGTACACAAATGTTTGTAGATTACAATTCAATAAAGTTGTTACAAAACCTCACTAGTTACATCACTTCACAGCGTCTCAATGGATAAGAGATAAGCGTGATACAAACGACAATCCCAACTGTTCCTGCACAATCATCATATATCTGATAGCTTATATTTTCATCCTTTTTTTAAACTCTTGTTTTGCAAACGTGCATCAGTTGAATAGCTGGAGCCCAAAAAAAAGTTTCATGCTCGCCTTTTTCACTGACAACCGTTTAGCACTTGTGGACCGACCTTTCATCAAGATGAACTGAGCATATCGAGCTTATGAAGACGTCAGGTTCAAACTATATTTGAAGGTGGTCTACAACTATGCCCGTTTGAGGGCTAAATTAGCCTCACAAACTTCGCTCCAACTAAGTCGCTGGAGGGTTGAATCAGCTGCGAACTGACTCGTTTTGCACTTGTTGACCGACCATTCATCAAGATGAACTGGCGCAACATGTTTTTACGAATACGTCGAGTTGTACTGTATTTGAAGGTGTTCCACAAGTAGACAGTTTGAGGGCTAACCAAAGCCTCACAAACCTTCGGTCTCAACTAATGTCGAGGCCGGTTGACAGCATCAAAGCTTGCACTCAACTAATTATGTCCCAACTATTATTCAACTGAACCGAAATAACCGGTTATTTTACAAACTCATTCTTCTATGAGTTTTTTTTAATGCCTTTTAACATTCCAAGTTATGATGATGCTTTGTCCAAGGCATTGTAGCACGTGAAAAAAAGCAAAACAAGAAAAAGGATGTGCACTGCTGGGTTGTCTACAAAGGCACAGACATAACCAACTATTTCGTCTTGGATCAACAATTCAATTGATGACTATATTACTACATCTAGTCCTCAGCTAAAAATCCTCAATTTTTCAAAAATTAATACAATATCCTTTCCTATAATAACGAAGATGGTCATGGAGACCGATCTTCTTTGAAAAAAAGTCCTCAACTACATCCTTTAAACATGAAGATGGCTGCAGAGCCCAGTCTTCACTTTTAAAATTCCTCCGTTAATCATTCCTATGAACACGAAGATGGCTAAGGAGCCCAGTCTTCGCTTTTAAAATTCCTCCGTTAATCATTCCTATAAACACGAAGATGGCTAAAGAGTCCAGTCTTCGCTTTTAAAAGTCCTCCCTTAATCATTCCTATGAACACGAAGATGGCTAAAGAGTCCGGCCTTCGCTTTTGGAAAGTCCTAAGCTATACTTAGTAAAGTCATCAATTAAATGTGTTTGCTCCGCAACTATTCAGTTGGTCTGCAAGTGCAAATGTTGATTAGTGTGAGTTGCATCACGAGCGGCGATATTTCCTGTGATGTTCCTTGCATGTGACTTAATTATTGTTACAAACGTTCATTCGGAATATAAAAGATGTCTAACACCGTTATACATCAGTACAAATTTCTTTTTTAAGCACTCAAAGAATGAGTTCACTGGGAATAGCAAATACATTTTGATCACCACATTAAGTGCAGAGGTCAAAGACCTGCTGATTATCACACATTTGTACACAAATGTTTGTAGATTACAATTCAATAAAGTTGTTACAAAACCTCACTAGTTACATCACTTCACAGCGTCTCAATGGATAAGAGATAAGCGTGATACAAACGACAATCCCAACTGTTCCTGCACAATCATCATATATCTGATAGCTTATATTTTCATCCTTTTTTTAAACTCTTGTTTTGCAAACGTGCATCAGTTGAATAGCTGGAGCCCAAAAAAAAGTTTCATGCTCGCCTTTTTCACTGACAACCGTTTAGCACTTGTGGACCGACCTTTCATCAAGATGAACTGAGCATATCGAGCTTATGAAGACGTCAGGTTCAAACTATATTTGAAGGTGGTCTACAACTATGCCCGTTTGAGGGCTAAATTAGCCTCACAAACTTCGCTCCAACTAAGTCGCTGGAGGGTTGAATCAGCTGCGAACTGACTCGTTTTGCACTTGTTGACCGACCATTCATCAAGATGAACTGGCGCAACATGTTTTTACGAATACGTCGAGTTGTACTGTATTTGAAGGTGTTCCACAAGTAGACAGTTTGAGGGCTAACCAAAGCCTCACAAACCTTCGGTCTCAACTAATGTCGAGGCCGGTTGACAGCATCAAAGCTTGCACTCAACTAATTATGTCCCAACTATTATTCAACTGAACCGAAATAACCGGTTATTTTACAAACTCATTCTTCTATGAGTTTTTTTTAATGCCTTTTAACATTCCAAGTTATGATGATGCTTTGTCCAAGGCATTGTAGCACGTGAAAAAAAGCAAAACAAGAAAAAGGATGTGCACTGCTGGGTTGTCTACAAAGGCACAGACATAACCAACTATTTCGTCTTGGATCAACAATTCAATTGATGACTATATTACTACATCTAGTCCTCAGCTAAAAATCCTCAATTTTTCAAAAATTAATACAATATCCTTTCCTATAATAACGAAGATGGTCATGGAGACCGATCTTCTTTGAAAAAAAGTCCTCAACTACATCCTTTAAACATGAAGATGGCTGCAGAGCCCAGTCTTCACTTTTAAAATTCCTCCGTTAATCATTCCTATGAACACGAAGATGGCTAAGGAGCCCAGTCTTCGCTTTTAAAATTCCTCCGTTAATCATTCCTATAAACACGAAGATGGCTAAAGAGTCCAGTCTTCGCTTTTAAAAGTCCTCCCTTAATCATTCCTATGAACACGAAGATGGCTAAAGAGTCCGGCCTTCGCTTTTGGAAAGTCCTAAGCTATACTTAGTAAAGTCATCAATTAAATGTGTTTGCTCCGCAACTATTCAGTTGGTCTGCAAGTGCAAATGTTGATTAGTGTGAGTTGCATCACGAGCGGCGATATTTCCTGTGATGTTCCTTGCATGTGACTTAATTATTGTTACAAACGTTCATTCGGAATATAAAAGATGTCTAACACCGTTATACATCAGTACAAATTTCTTTTTTAAGCACTCAAAGAATGAGTTCACTGGGAATAGCAAATACATTTTGATCACCACATTAAGTGCAGAGGTCAAAGACCTGCTGATTATCACACATTTGTACACAAATGTTTGTAGATTACAATTCAATAAAGTTGTTACAAAACCTCACTAGTTACATCACTTCACAGCGTCTCAATGGATAAGAGATAAGCGTGATACAAACGACAATCCCAACTGTTCCTGCACAATCATCATATATCTGATAGCTTATATTTTCATCCTTTTTTTAAACTCTTGTTTTGCAAACGTGCATCAGTTGAATAGCTGGAGCCCAAAAAAAAGTTTCATGCTCGCCTTTTTCACTGACAACCGTTTAGCACTTGTGGACCGACCTTTCATCAAGATGAACTGAGCATATCGAGCTTATGAAGACGTCAGGTTCAAACTATATTTGAAGGTGGTCTACAACTATGCCCGTTTGAGGGCTAAATTAGCCTCACAAACTTCGCTCCAACTAAGTCGCTGGAGGGTTGAATCAGCTGCGAACTGACTCGTTTTGCACTTGTTGACCGACCATTCATCAAGATGAACTGGCGCAACATGTTTTTACGAATACGTCGAGTTGTACTGTATTTGAAGGTGTTCCACAAGTAGACAGTTTGAGGGCTAACCAAAGCCTCACAAACCTTCGGTCTCAACTAATGTCGAGGCCGGTTGACAGCATCAAAGCTTGCACTCAACTAATTATGTCCCAACTATTATTCAACTGAACCGAAATAACCGGTTATTTTACAAACTCATTCTTCTATGAGTTTTTTTTAATGCCTTTTAACATTCCAAGTTATGATGATGCTTTGTCCAAGGCATTGTAGCACGTGAAAAAAAGCAAAACAAGAAAAAGGATGTGCACTGCTGGGTTGTCTACAAAGGCACAGACATAACCAACTATTTCGTCTTGGATCAACAATTCAATTGATGACTATATTACTACATCTAGTCCTCAGCTAAAAATCCTCAATTTTTCAAAAATTAATACAATATCCTTTCCTATAATAACGAAGATGGTCATGGAGACCGATCTTCTTTGAAAAAAAGTCCTCAACTACATCCTTTAAACATGAAGATGGCTGCAGAGCCCAGTCTTCACTTTTAAAATTCCTCCGTTAATCATTCCTATGAACACGAAGATGGCTAAGGAGCCCAGTCTTCGCTTTTAAAATTCCTCCGTTAATCATTCCTATAAACACGAAGATGGCTAAAGAGTCCAGTCTTCGCTTTTAAAAGTCCTCCCTTAATCATTCCTATGAACACGAAGATGGCTAAAGAGTCCGGCCTTCGCTTTTGGAAAGTCCTAAGCTATACTTAGTAAAGTCATCAATTAAATGTGTTTGCTCCGCAACTATTCAGTTGGTCTGCAAGTGCAAATGTTGATTAGTGTGAGTTGCATCACGAGCGGCGATATTTCCTGTGATGTTCCTTGCATGTGACTTAATTATTGTTACAAACGTTCATTCGGAATATAAAAGATGTCTAACACCGTTATACATCAGTACAAATTTCTTTTTTAAGCACTCAAAGAATGAGTTCACTGGGAATAGCAAATACATTTTGATCACCACATTAAGTGCAGAGGTCAAAGACCTGCTGATTATCACACATTTGTACACAAATGTTTGTAGATTACAATTCAATAAAGTTGTTACAAAACCTCACTAGTTACATCACTTCACAGCGTCTCAATGGATAAGAGATAAGCGTGATACAAACGACAATCCCAACTGTTCCTGCACAATCATCATATATCTGATAGCTTATATTTTCATCCTTTTTTTAAACTCTTGTTTTGCAAACGTGCATCAGTTGAATAGCTGGAGCCCAAAAAAAAGTTTCATGCTCGCCTTTTTCACTGACAACCGTTTAGCACTTGTGGACCGACCTTTCATCAAGATGAACTGAGCATATCGAGCTTATGAAGACGTCAGGTTCAAACTATATTTGAAGGTGGTCTACAACTATGCCCGTTTGAGGGCTAAATTAGCCTCACAAACTTCGCTCCAACTAAGTCGCTGGAGGGTTGAATCAGCTGCGAACTGACTCGTTTTGCACTTGTTGACCGACCATTCATCAAGATGAACTGGCGCAACATGTTTTTACGAATACGTCGAGTTGTACTGTATTTGAAGGTGTTCCACAAGTAGACAGTTTGAGGGCTAACCAAAGCCTCACAAACCTTCGGTCTCAACTAATGTCGAGGCCGGTTGACAGCATCAAAGCTTGCACTCAACTAATTATGTCCCAACTATTATTCAACTGAACCGAAATAACCGGTTATTTTACAAACTCATTCTTCTATGAGTTTTTTTTAATGCCTTTTAACATTCCAAGTTATGATGATGCTTTGTCCAAGGCATTGTAGCACGTGAAAAAAAGCAAAACAAGAAAAAGGATGTGCACTGCTGGGTTGTCTACAAAGGCACAGACATAACCAACTATTTCGTCTTGGATCAACAATTCAATTGATGACTATATTACTACATCTAGTCCTCAGCTAAAAATCCTCAATTTTTCAAAAATTAATACAATATCCTTTCCTATAATAACGAAGATGGTCATGGAGACCGATCTTCTTTGAAAAAAAGTCCTCAACTACATCCTTTAAACATGAAGATGGCTGCAGAGCCCAGTCTTCACTTTTAAAATTCCTCCGTTAATCATTCCTATGAACACGAAGATGGCTAAGGAGCCCAGTCTTCGCTTTTAAAATTCCTCCGTTAATCATTCCTATAAACACGAAGATGGCTAAAGAGTCCAGTCTTCGCTTTTAAAAGTCCTCCCTTAATCATTCCTATGAACACGAAGATGGCTAAAGAGTCCGGCCTTCGCTTTTGGAAAGTCCTAAGCTATACTTAGTAAAGTCATCAATTAAATGTGTTTGCTCCGCAACTATTCAGTTGGTCTGCAAGTGCAAATGTTGATTAGTGTGAGTTGCATCACGAGCGGCGATATTTCCTGTGATGTTCCTTGCATGTGACTTAATTATTGTTACAAACGTTCATTCGGAATATAAAAGATGTCTAACACCGTTATACATCAGTACAAATTTCTTTTTTAAGCACTCAAAGAATGAGTTCACTGGGAATAGCAAATACATTTTGATCACCACATTAAGTGCAGAGGTCAAAGACCTGCTGATTATCACACATTTGTACACAAATGTTTGTAGATTACAATTCAATAAAGTTGTTACAAAACCTCACTAGTTACATCACTTCACAGCGTCTCAATGGATAAGAGATAAGCGTGATACAAACGACAATCCCAACTGTTCCTGCACAATCATCATATATCTGATAGCTTATATTTTCATCCTTTTTTTAAACTCTTGTTTTGCAAACGTGCATCAGTTGAATAGCTGGAGCCCAAAAAAAAGTTTCATGCTCGCCTTTTTCACTGACAACCGTTTAGCACTTGTGGACCGACCTTTCATCAAGATGAACTGAGCATATCGAGCTTATGAAGACGTCAGGTTCAAACTATATTTGAAGGTGGTCTACAACTATGCCCGTTTGAGGGCTAAATTAGCCTCACAAACTTCGCTCCAACTAAGTCGCTGGAGGGTTGAATCAGCTGCGAACTGACTCGTTTTGCACTTGTTGACCGACCATTCATCAAGATGAACTGGCGCAACATGTTTTTACGAATACGTCGAGTTGTACTGTATTTGAAGGTGTTCCACAAGTAGACAGTTTGAGGGCTAACCAAAGCCTCACAAACCTTCGGTCTCAACTAATGTCGAGGCCGGTTGACAGCATCAAAGCTTGCACTCAACTAATTATGTCCCAACTATTATTCAACTGAACCGAAATAACCGGTTATTTTACAAACTCATTCTTCTATGAGTTTTTTTTAATGCCTTTTAACATTCCAAGTTATGATGATGCTTTGTCCAAGGCATTGTAGCACGTGAAAAAAAGCAAAACAAGAAAAAGGATGTGCACTGCTGGGTTGTCTACAAAGGCACAGACATAACCAACTATTTCGTCTTGGATCAACAATTCAATTGATGACTATATTACTACATCTAGTCCTCAGCTAAAAATCCTCAATTTTTCAAAAATTAATACAATATCCTTTCCTATAATAACGAAGATGGTCATGGAGACCGATCTTCTTTGAAAAAAAGTCCTCAACTACATCCTTTAAACATGAAGATGGCTGCAGAGCCCAGTCTTCACTTTTAAAATTCCTCCGTTAATCATTCCTATGAACACGAAGATGGCTAAGGAGCCCAGTCTTCGCTTTTAAAATTCCTCCGTTAATCATTCCTATAAACACGAAGATGGCTAAAGAGTCCAGTCTTCGCTTTTAAAAGTCCTCCCTTAATCATTCCTATGAACACGAAGATGGCTAAAGAGTCCGGCCTTCGCTTTTGGAAAGTCCTAAGCTATACTTAGTAAAGTCATCAATTAAATGTGTTTGCTCCGCAACTATTCAGTTGGTCTGCAAGTGCAAATGTTGATTAGTGTGAGTTGCATCACGAGCGGCGATATTTCCTGTGATGTTCCTTGCATGTGACTTAATTATTGTTACAAACGTTCATTCGGAATATAAAAGATGTCTAACACCGTTATACATCAGTACAAATTTCTTTTTTAAGCACTCAAAGAATGAGTTCACTGGGAATAGCAAATACATTTTGATCACCACATTAAGTGCAGAGGTCAAAGACCTGCTGATTATCACACATTTGTACACAAATGTTTGTAGATTACAATTCAATAAAGTTGTTACAAAACCTCACTAGTTACATCACTTCACAGCGTCTCAATGGATAAGAGATAAGCGTGATACAAACGACAATCCCAACTGTTCCTGCACAATCATCATATATCTGATAGCTTATATTTTCATCCTTTTTTTAAACTCTTGTTTTGCAAACGTGCATCAGTTGAATAGCTGGAGCCCAAAAAAAAGTTTCATGCTCGCCTTTTTCACTGACAACCGTTTAGCACTTGTGGACCGACCTTTCATCAAGATGAACTGAGCATATCGAGCTTATGAAGACGTCAGGTTCAAACTATATTTGAAGGTGGTCTACAACTATGCCCGTTTGAGGGCTAAATTAGCCTCACAAACTTCGCTCCAACTAAGTCGCTGGAGGGTTGAATCAGCTGCGAACTGACTCGTTTTGCACTTGTTGACCGACCATTCATCAAGATGAACTGGCGCAACATGTTTTTACGAATACGTCGAGTTGTACTGTATTTGAAGGTGTTCCACAAGTAGACAGTTTGAGGGCTAACCAAAGCCTCACAAACCTTCGGTCTCAACTAATGTCGAGGCCGGTTGACAGCATCAAAGCTTGCACTCAACTAATTATGTCCCAACTATTATTCAACTGAACCGAAATAACCGGTTATTTTACAAACTCATTCTTCTATGAGTTTTTTTTAATGCCTTTTAACATTCCAAGTTATGATGATGCTTTGTCCAAGGCATTGTAGCACGTGAAAAAAAGCAAAACAAGAAAAAGGATGTGCACTGCTGGGTTGTCTACAAAGGCACAGACATAACCAACTATTTCGTCTTGGATCAACAATTCAATTGATGACTATATTACTACATCTAGTCCTCAGCTAAAAATCCTCAATTTTTCAAAAATTAATACAATATCCTTTCCTATAATAACGAAGATGGTCATGGAGACCGATCTTCTTTGAAAAAAAGTCCTCAACTACATCCTTTAAACATGAAGATGGCTGCAGAGCCCAGTCTTCACTTTTAAAATTCCTCCGTTAATCATTCCTATGAACACGAAGATGGCTAAGGAGCCCAGTCTTCGCTTTTAAAATTCCTCCGTTAATCATTCCTATAAACACGAAGATGGCTAAAGAGTCCAGTCTTCGCTTTTAAAAGTCCTCCCTTAATCATTCCTATGAACACGAAGATGGCTAAAGAGTCCGGCCTTCGCTTTTGGAAAGTCCTAAGCTATACTTAGTAAAGTCATCAATTAAATGTGTTTGCTCCGCAACTATTCAGTTGGTCTGCAAGTGCAAATGTTGATTAGTGTGAGTTGCATCACGAGCGGCGATATTTCCTGTGATGTTCCTTGCATGTGACTTAATTATTGTTACAAACGTTCATTCGGAATATAAAAGATGTCTAACACCGTTATACATCAGTACAAATTTCTTTTTTAAGCACTCAAAGAATGAGTTCACTGGGAATAGCAAATACATTTTGATCACCACATTAAGTGCAGAGGTCAAAGACCTGCTGATTATCACACATTTGTACACAAATGTTTGTAGATTACAATTCAATAAAGTTGTTACAAAACCTCACTAGTTACATCACTTCACAGCGTCTCAATGGATAAGAGATAAGCGTGATACAAACGACAATCCCAACTGTTCCTGCACAATCATCATATATCTGATAGCTTATATTTTCATCCTTTTTTTAAACTCTTGTTTTGCAAACGTGCATCAGTTGAATAGCTGGAGCCCAAAAAAAAGTTTCATGCTCGCCTTTTTCACTGACAACCGTTTAGCACTTGTGGACCGACCTTTCATCAAGATGAACTGAGCATATCGAGCTTATGAAGACGTCAGGTTCAAACTATATTTGAAGGTGGTCTACAACTATGCCCGTTTGAGGGCTAAATTAGCCTCACAAACTTCGCTCCAACTAAGTCGCTGGAGGGTTGAATCAGCTGCGAACTGACTCGTTTTGCACTTGTTGACCGACCATTCATCAAGATGAACTGGCGCAACATGTTTTTACGAATACGTCGAGTTGTACTGTATTTGAAGGTGTTCCACAAGTAGACAGTTTGAGGGCTAACCAAAGCCTCACAAACCTTCGGTCTCAACTAATGTCGAGGCCGGTTGACAGCATCAAAGCTTGCACTCAACTAATTATGTCCCAACTATTATTCAACTGAACCGAAATAACCGGTTATTTTACAAACTCATTCTTCTATGAGTTTTTTTTAATGCCTTTTAACATTCCAAGTTATGATGATGCTTTGTCCAAGGCATTGTAGCACGTGAAAAAAAGCAAAACAAGAAAAAGGATGTGCACTGCTGGGTTGTCTACAAAGGCACAGACATAACCAACTATTTCGTCTTGGATCAACAATTCAATTGATGACTATATTACTACATCTAGTCCTCAGCTAAAAATCCTCAATTTTTCAAAAATTAATACAATATCCTTTCCTATAATAACGAAGATGGTCATGGAGACCGATCTTCTTTGAAAAAAAGTCCTCAACTACATCCTTTAAACATAAAGATGGCTGCAGAGCCCAGTCTTCACTTTTAAAATTCCTCCGTTAATCATTCCTATGAACACGAAGATGGCTAAGGAGCCCAGTCTTCACTTTTAAAATTCCTCCGTTAATCATTCCTATAAACACGAAGATGGCTAAAGAGTCCAGTCTTCGCTTTTAAAAGTCCTCCCTTAATCATTCCTATGAACACGAAGATGGCTAAAGAGTCCGGCCTTCGCTTTTGGAAAGTCCTAAGCTATACTTAGTAAAGTCATCAATTAAATGTGTTTTCTCCGCAACTATTCAGTTGGTCTGCAAGTGCAAATGTTGATTAGTGTGAGTTGCATCACGAGCGGCGATATTTCCTGTGATGTTCCTTGCATGTGACTTAATTATTGTTACAAACGTTCATTCGGAATATAAAAGATGTCTAACACCGTTATACATCAGTACAAATTTCTTTTTTAAGCACTCAAAGAATGAGTTCACTGGGAATAGCAAATACATTTTGATCACCACATTAAGTGCAGAGGTCAAAGACCTGCTGATTATCACACATTTGTACACAAATGTTTGTAGATTACAATTCAATAAAGTTGTTACAAAACCTCACTAGTTACATCACTTCACAGCGTCTCAATGGATAAGAGATAAGCGTGATACAAACGACAATCCCAACTGTTCCTGCACAATCATCATATATCTGATAGCTTATATTTTCATCCTTTTTTTAAACTCTTGTTTTGCAAACGTGCATCAGTTGAATAGCTGGAGCCCAAAAAAAAGTTTCATGCTCGCCTTTTTCACTGACAACCGTTTAGCACTTGTGGACCGACCTTTCATCAAGATGAACTGAGCATATCGAGCTTATGAAGACGTCAGGTTCAAACTATATTTGAAGGTGGTCTACAACTATGCCCGTTTGAGGGCTAAATTAGCCTCACAAACTTCGCTCCAACTAAGTCGCTGGAGGGTTGAATCAGCTGCGAACTGACTCGTTTTGCACTTGTTGACCGACCATTCATCAAGATGAACTGGCGCAACATGTTTTTACGAATACGTCGAGTTGTACTGTATTTGAAGGTGTTCCACAAGTAGACAGTTTGAGGGCTAACCAAAGCCTCACAAACCTTCGGTCTCAACTAATGTCGAGGCCGGTTGACAGCATCAAAGCTTGCACTCAACTAATTATGTCCCAACTATTATTCAACTGAACCGAAATAACCGGTTATTTTACAAACTCATTCTTCTATGAGTTTTTTTTAATGCCTTTTAACATTCCAAGTTATGATGATGCTTTGTCCAAGGCATTGTAGCATGTGAAAAAAAGCAAAACAAGAAAAAGGATGTGCACTGCTGGGTTGTCTACAAAGGCACAGACATAACCAACTATTTCGTCTTGGATCAACAATTCAATTGATGACTATATTACTACATCTAGTCCTCAGCTAAAAATCCTCAATTTTTCAAAAATTAATACAATATCCTTTCCTATAATAACGAAGATGGTCATGGAGACCGATCTTCTTTGAAAAAAAGTCCTCAACTACATCCTTTAAACATGAAGATGGCCGCAGAGCCCAGTCTTCACTTTTAAAATTCCTCCGTTAATCATTCCTATGAACACGAAGATGGCTAAGGAGCCCAGTCTTCGCTTTTAAAATTCCTCCGTTAATCATTCCTATAAACACGAAGATGGCTAAAGAGTCCAGTCTTCGCTTTTAAAAGTCCTCCCTTAATCATTCCTATGAACACGAAGATGGCTAAAGAGTCCGGCCTTCGCTTTTGGAAAGTCCTAAGCTATACTTAGTAAAGTCATCAATTAAATGTGTTTTCTCCGCAACTATTTAGTTGGTCTGCAAGTGCAAATGTTGATTAGTGTGAGTTGCATCACGAGCGGCGATATTTCCTGTGATGTTCCTTGCATGTGACTTAATTATTGTTACAAACGTTCATTCGGAATATAAAAGATGTCTAACACCGTTATACATCAGTACAAATTTCTTTTTTAAGCACTCAAAGAATGAGTTCACTGGGAATAGCAAATACATTTTGATCACCACATTAAGTGCAGAGGTCAAAGACCTGCTGATTATCACACATTTGTACACAAATGTTTGTAGATTACAATTCAATAAAGTTGTTACAAAACCTCACTAGTTACATCACTTCACAGCGTCTCAATGGATAAGAGATAAGCGTGATACAAACGACAATCCCAACTGTTCCTGCACAATCATCATATATCTGATAGCTTATATTTTCATCCTTTTTTTAAACTCTTGTTTTGAAAACGTGCATCAGTTGAATAGCTGAAGCCCAAAAAAAAGTTTCATGCTCGCCTTTTTCACTGACAACCGTTTAGCACTTGTGGACCGACCTTTCATCAAGATGAACTGAGCATATCGAGCTTATGAAGACGTCAGGTTCAAACTATATTTGAAGGTGGTCTACAACTATGCCCGTTTGAGGGCTAAATTAGCCTCACAAACTTCGCTCCAACTAAGTCGCTGGAGGGTTGAATCAGCTGCGAACTGACTCGTTTTGCACTTGTTGACCGACCATTCATCAAGATGAACTGGCGCAACATGTTTTTACGAATACGTCGAGTTGTACTGTATTTGAAGGTGTTCCACAAGTAGACAGTTTGAGGGCTAACCAAAGCCTCACAAACCTTCGGTCTCAACTAATGTCGAGGCCGGTTGACAGCATCAAAGCTTGCACTCAACTAATTATGTCCCATCTATTATTCAACTGAACCGAAATAACCGGTTATTTTACAAACTCATTCTTCTATGAGTTTTTTTTAATGCCTTTTAACATTCCAAGTTATGATGATGCTTTGTCCAAGGCATTGTTGCACGTGAAAAAAAGCAAAACAAGAAAAAGGATGTGCACTGCTGGGTTGTCTACAAAGGCACAGACATAACCAACTATTTCGTCTTGGATCAACAATTCAATTGATGACTATATTACTACATCTAGTCCTCAGCTAAAAATCCTCAATTTTTCAAAAATTAATACAATATCCTTTCCTATAATAACGAAGATGGTCATGGAGACCGATCTTCTTTGAAAAAAAGTCCTCAACTACATCCTTTAAACATGAAGATGGCTGCAGAGCCCAGTCTTCACTTTTAAAATTCCTCCGTTAATCATTCCTATGAACACGAAGATGGCTAAGGAGCCCAGTCTTCGCTTTTAAAATTCCTCCGTTAATCATTCCTATAAACACGAAGATGGCTAAAGAGTCCAGTCTTCGCTTTTAAAAGTCCTCCCTTAATCATTCCTATGAACACGAAGATGGCTAAAGAGTCCGGCCTTCGCTTTTGGAAAGTCCTAAGCTATACTTAGTAAAGTCATCAATTAAATGTGTTTTCTCCGCAACTATTTAGTTGGTCTGCAAGTGCAAATGTTGATTAGTGTGAGTTGCATCACGAGCGGCGATATTTCCTGTGATGTTCCTTGCATGTGACTTAATTATTGTTAAAAACGTTCATTCGGAATATAAAAGATGTCTAACACCGTTATACATCAGTACAAATTTCTTTTTTAAGCACTCAAAGAATGAGTTCACTGGGAATAGCAAATACATTTTGATCACCACATTAAGTGCAGAGGTCAAAGACCTGCTGATTATCACACATTTGTACACAAATGTTTGTAGATTACAATTCAATAAAGTTGTTACAAAACCTCACTAGTTACATCACTTCACAGCGTCTCAATGGATAAGAGATAAGCGTGATACAAACGACAATCCCAACTGTTCCTGCACAATCATCATATATCTGATAGCTTATATTTTCATCCTTTTTTTAAACTCTTGTTTTGCAAACGTGCATCAGTTGAATAGCTGGAGCCCAAAAAAAAGTTTCATGCTCGCCTTTTTCACTGACAACCGTTTAGCACTTGTGGACCGACCTTTCATCAAGATGAACTGAGCATATCGAGCTTATGAAGACGTCAGGTTCAAACTATATTTGAAGGTGGTCTACAACTATGCCCGTTTGAGGGCTAAATTAGCCTCACAAACTTCGCTCCAACTAAGTCGCTGGAGGGTTGAATCAGCTGCGAACTGACTCGTTTTGCACTTGTTGACCGACCATTCATCAAGATGAACTGGCGCAACATGTTTTTACGAATACGTCGAGTTGTACTGTATTTGAAGGTGTTCCACAAGTAGACAGTTTGAGGGCTAACCAAAGCCTCACAAACCTTCGGTCTCAACTAATGTCGAGGCCGGTTGACAGCATCAAAGCTTGCACTCAACTAATTATGTCCCAACTATTATTCAACTGAACCGAAATAACCGGTTATTTTACAAACTCATTCTTCTATGAGTTTTTTTTTAATGCCTTTTAACATTCCAAGTTATGATGATGCTTTGTCCAAGGCATTGTAGCACGTGAAAAAAAGCAAAACAAGAAAAAGGATGTGCACTGCTGGGTTGTCTACAAAGGCACAGACATAACCAACTATTTCGTCTTGGATCAACAATTCAATTGATGACTATATTACTACATCTAGTCCTCAGCTAAAAATCCTCAATTTTTCAAAAATTAATACAATATCCTTTCCTATAATAACGAAGATGGTCATGGAGACCGATCTTCTTTGAAAAAAAGTCCTCAACTACATCCTTTAAACATGAAGATGGCTGCAGAGCCCAGTCTTCACTTTTAAAATTCCTCCGTTAATCATTCCTATGAACACGAAGATGGCTAAGGAGCCCAGTCTTCGCTTTTAAAATTCCTCCGTTAATCATTCCTATAAACACGAAGATGGCTAAAGAGTCCAGTCTTCGCTTTTAAAAGTCCTCCCTTAATCATTCCTATGAACACGAAGATGGCTAAAGAGTCCGGCCTTCGCTTTTGGAAAGTCCTAAGCTATACTTAGTAAAGTCATCAATTAAATGTGTTTTCTCCGCAACTATTTAGTTGGTCTGCAAGTGCAAATGTTGATTAGTGTGAGTTGCATCACGAGCGGCGATATTTCCTGTGATGTTCCTTGCATGTGACTTAATTATTGTTACAAACGTTCATTCGGAATATAAAAGATGTCTAACACCGTTATACATCAGTACAAATTTCTTTTTTAAGCACTCAAAGAATGAGTTCACTGGGAATAGCAAATACATTTTGATCACCACATTAAGTGCAGAGGTCAAAGACCTGCTGATTATCACACATTTGTACACAAATGTTTGTAGATTACAATTCAATAAAGTTGTTACAAAACCTCACTAGTTACATCACTTCACAGCGTCTCAATGGATAAGAGATAAGCGTGATACAAACGACAATCCCAACTGTTCCTGCACAATCATCATATATCTGATAGCTTATATTTTCATCCTTTTTTTAAACTCTTGTTTTGCAAACGTGCATCAGTTGAATAGCTGGAGCCCAAAAAAAAGTTTCATGCTCGCCTTTTTCACTGACAACCGTTTAGCACTTGTGGACCGACCTTTCATCAAGATGAACTGAGCATATCGAGCTTATGAAGACGTCAGGTTCAAACTATATTTGAAGGTGGTCTACAACTATGCCCGTTTGAGGGCTAAATTAGCCTCACAAACTTCGCTCCAACTAAGTCGCTGGAGGGTTGAATCAGCTGCGAACTGACTCGTTTTGCACTTGTTGACCGACCATTCATCAAGATGAACTGGCGCAACATGTTTTTACGAATACGTCGAGTTGTACTGTATTTGAAGGTGTTCCACAAGTAGACAGTTTGAGGGCTAACCAAAGCCTCACAAACCTTCGGTCTCAACTAATGTCGAGGCCGGTTGACAGCATCAAAGCTTGCACTCAACTAATTATGTCCCAACTATTATTCAACTGAACCGAAATAACCGGTTATTTTACAAACTCATTCTTCTATGAGTTTTTTTTAATGCCTTTTAACATTCCAAGTTATGATGATGCTTTGTCCAAGGCATTGTAGCACGTGAAAAAAAGCAAAACAAGAAAAAGGATGTGCACTGCTGGGTTGTCTACAAAGGCACAGACATAACCAACTATTTCGTCTTGGATCAACAATTCAATTGATGACTATATTACTACATCTAGTCCTCAGCTAAAAATCCTCAATTTTTCAAAAATTAATACAATATCCTTTCCTATAATAACGAAGATGGTCATGGAGACCGATCTTCTTTGAAAAAAAGTCCTCAACTACATCCTTTAAACATGAAGATGGCTGCAGAGCCCAGTCTTCACTTTTAAAATTCCTCCGTTAATCATTCCTATGAACACGAAGATGGCTAAGGAGCCCAGTCTTCGCTTTTAAAATTCCTCCGTTAATCATTCCTATAAACACGAAGATGGCTAAAGAGTCCAGTCTTCGCTTTTAAAAGTCCTCCCTTAATCATTCCTATGAACACGAAGATGGCTAAAGAGTCCGGCCTTCGCTTTTGGAAAGTCCTAAGCTATACTTAGTAAAGTCATCAATTAAATGTGTTTTCTCCGCAACTATTTAGTTGGTCTGCAAGTGCAAATGTTGATTAGTGTGAGTTGCATCACGAGCGGCGATATTTCCTGTGATGTTCCTTGCATGTGACTTAATTATTGTTACAAACGTTCATTCGGAATATAAAAGATGTCTAACACCGTTATACATCAGTACAAATTTCTTTTTTAAGCACTCAAAGAATGAGTTCACTGGGAATAGCAAATACATTTTGATCACCACATTAAGTGCAGAGGTCAAAGACCTGCTGATTATCACACATTTGTACACAAATGTTTGTAGATTACAATTCAATAAAGTTGTTACAAAACCTCACTAGTTACATCACTTCACAGCGTCTCAATGGATAAGAGATAAGCGTGATACAAACGACAATCCCAACTGTTCCTGCACAATCATCATATATCTGATAGCTTATATTTTCATCCTTTTTTTAAACTCTTGTTTTGAAAACGTGCATCAGTTGAATAGCTGAAGCCCAAAAAAAAGTTTCATGCTCGCCTTTTTCACTGACAACCGTTTAGCACTTGTGGACCGACCTTTCATCAAGATGAACTGAGCATATCGAGCTTATGAAGACGTCAGGTTCAAACTATATTTGAAGGTGGTCTACAACTATGCCCGTTTGAGGGCTAAATTAGCCTCACAAACTTCGCTCCAACTAAGTCGCTGGAGGGTTGAATCAGCTGCGAACTGACTCGTTTTGCACTTGTTGACCGACCATTCATCAAGATGAACTGGCGCAACATGTTTTTACGAATACGTCGAGTTGTACTGTATTTGAAGGTGTTCCACAAGTAGACAGTTTGAGGGCTAACCAAAGCCTCACAAACCTTCGGTCTCAACTAATGTCGAGGCCGGTTGACAGCATCAAAGCTTGCACTCAACTAATTATGTCCCATCTATTATTCAACTGAACCGAAATAACCGGTTATTTTACAAACTCATTCTTCTATGAGTTTTTTTTAATGCCTTTTAACATTCCAAGTTATGATGATGCTTTGTCCAAGGCATTGTTGCACGTGAAAAAAAGCAAAACAAGAAAAAGGATGTGCACTGCTGGGTTGTCTACAAAGGCACAGACATAACCAACTATTTCGTCTTGGATCAACAATTCAATTGATGACTATATTACTACATCTAGTCCTCAGCTAAAAATCCTCAATTTTTCAAAAATTAATACAATATCCTTTCCTATAATAACGAAGATGGTCATGGAGACCGATCTTCTTTGAAAAAAAGTCCTCAACTACATCCTTTAAACATGAAGATGGCTGCAGAGCCCAGTCTTCACTTTTAAAATTCCTCCGTTAATCATTCCTATGAACACGAAGATGGCTAAGGAGCCCAGTCTTCGCTTTTAAAATTCCTCCGTTAATCATTCCTATAAACACGAAGATGGCTAAAGAGTCCAGTCTTCGCTTTTAAAAGTCCTCCCTTAATCATTCCTATGAACACGAAGATGGCTAAAGAGTCCGGCCTTCGCTTTTGGAAAGTCCTAAGCTATACTTAGTAAAGTCATCAATTAAATGTGTTTTCTCCGCAACTATTTAGTTGGTCTGCAAGTGCAAATGTTGATTAGTGTGAGTTGCATCACGAGCGGCGATATTTCCTGTGATGTTCCTTGCATGTGACTTAATTATTGTTAAAAACGTTCATTCGGAATATAAAAGATGTCTAACACCGTTATACATCAGTACAAATTTCTTTTTTAAGCACTCAAAGAATGAGTTCACTGGGAATAGCAAATACATTTTGATCACCACATTAAGTGCAGAGGTCAAAGACCTGCTGATTATCACACATTTGTACACAAATGTTTGTAGATTACAATTCAATAAAGTTGTTACAAAACCTCACTAGTTACATCACTTCACAGCGTCTCAATGGATAAGAGATAAGCGTGATACAAACGACAATCCCAACTGTTCCTGCACAATCATCATATATCTGATAGCTTATATTTTCATCCTTTTTTTAAACTCTTGTTTTGCAAACGTGCATCAGTTGAATAGCTGGAGCCCAAAAAAAAGTTTCATGCTCGCCTTTTTCACTGACAACCGTTTAGCACTTGTGGACCGACCTTTCATCAAGATGAACTGAGCATATCGAGCTTATGAAGACGTCAGGTTCAAACTATATTTGAAGGTGGTCTACAACTATGCCCGTTTGAGGGCTAAATTAGCCTCACAAACTTCGCTCCAACTAAGTCGCTGGAGGGTTGAATCAGCTGCGAACTGACTCGTTTTGCACTTGTTGACCGACCATTCATCAAGATGAACTGGCGCAACATGTTTTTACGAATACGTCGAGTTGTACTGTATTTGAAGGTGTTCCACAAGTAGACAGTTTGAGGGCTAACCAAAGCCTCACAAACCTTCGGTCTCAACTAATGTCGAGGCCGGTTGACAGCATCAAAGCTTGCACTCAACTAATTATGTCCCAACTATTATTCAACTGAACCGAAATAACCGGTTATTTTACAAACTCATTCTTCTATGAGTTTTTTTTAATGCCTTTTAACATTCCAAGTTATGATGATGCTTTGTCCAAGGCATTGTAGCACGTGAAAAAAAGCAAAACAAGAAAAAGGATGTGCACTGCTGGGTTGTCTACAAAGGCACAGACATAACCAACTATTTCGTCTTGGATCAACAATTCAATTGATGACTATATTACTACATCTAGTCCTCAGCTAAAAATCCTCAATTTTTCAAAAATTAATACAATATCCTTTCCTATAATAACGAAGATGGTCATGGATACCGATCTTCTTTGAAAAAAAGTCCTCAACTACATCCTTTAAACATGAAGATGGCTGCAGAGCCCAGTCTTCACTTTTAAAATTCCTCCGTTAATCATTCCTATGAACACGAAGATGGCTAAGGAGCCCAGTCTTCGCTTTTAAAATTCCTCCATTAATCATTCCTATAAACACGAAGATGGCTAAAGAGTCCAGTCTTCGCTTTTAAAAGTCCTCCCTTAATCATTCCTATGAACACGAAGATGGCTAAAGAGTCCAGCCTTCGCTTTTGGAAAGTCCTAAGCTATACTTAGTAAAGTCATCAATTAAATGTGTTTTCTCCGCAACTATTTAGTTGGTCTGCAAGTGCAAATGTTGATTAGTGTGAGTTGTATCACGACCGGCGATATTTCCTGTGATGTTCCTTGCATGTGACTTAATTATTGTTAAAAACGTTCATTCGGAATATAAAAGATGTCTAACACCGTTATACATCAGTACAAATTTCTTTTTTAAGCACTCAAAGAATGAGTTCACTGGGAATAGCAAATACATTTTGATCACCACATTAAGTGCAGAGGTCAAAGACCTGCTGATTATCACACATTTGTACACAAATGTTTGTAGATTACAATTCAATAAAGTTGTTACAAAACCTCACTAGTTACATCACTTCACAGCGTCTCAATGGATAAGAGATAAGCGTGATACAAACGACAATCCCAACTGTTCCTGCACAATCATCATATATCTGATAGCTTATATTTTCATCCTTTTTTTAAACTCTTGTTTTGCAAACGTGCATCAGTTGAATAGCTGGAGCCCAAAAAAAAGTTTCATGCTCGCCTTTTTCACTGACAACCGTTTAGCACTTGTGGACCGACCTTTCATCAAGATGAACTGAGCATATCGAGCTTATGAAGACGTCAGGTTCAAACTATATTTGAAGGTGGTCTACAACTATGCCCGTTTGAGGGCTAAATTAGCCTCACAAACTTCGCTCCAACTAAGTCGCTGGAGGGTTGAATCAGCTGCGAACTGACTCGTTTTGCACTTGTTGACCGACCATTCATCAAGATGAACTGGCGCAACATGTTTTTACGAATACGTCGAGTTGTACTGTATTTGAAGGTGTTCCACAAGTAGACAGTTTGAGGGCTAACCAAAGCCTCACAAACCTTCGGTCTCAACTAATGTCGAGGCCGGTTGACAGCATCAAAGCTTGCACTCAACTAATTATGTCCCAACTATTATTCAACTGAACCGAAATAACCGGTTATTTTACAAACTCATTCTTCTATGAGTTTTTTTTAATGCCTTTTAACATTCCAAGTTATGATGATGCTTTGTCCAAGGCATTGTAGCACGTGAAAAAAAGCAAAACAAGAAAAAGGATGTGCACTGCTGGGTTGTCTACAAAGGCACAGACATAACCAACTATTTCGTCTTGGATCAACAATTCAATTGATGACTATATTACTACATCTAGTCCTCAGCTAAAAATCCTCAATTTTTCAAAAATTAATACAATATCCTTTCCTATAATAACGAAGATGGTCATGGAGACCGATCTTCTTTGAAAAAAAGTCCTCAACTACATCCTTTAAACATGAAGATGGCTGCAGAGCCCAGTCTTCACTTTTAAAATTCCTCCGTTAATCATTCCTATGAACACGAAGATGGCTAAGGAGCCCAGTCTTCGCTTTTAAAATTCCTCCATTAATCATTCCTATAAACACGAAGATGGCTAAAGAGTCCAGTCTTCGCTTTTAAAAGTCCTCCCTTAATCATTCCTATGAACACGAAGATGGCTAAAGAGTCCAGCCTTCGCTTTTGGAAAGTCCTAAGCTATACTTAGTAAAGTCATCAATTAAATGTGTTTTCTCCGCAACTATTTAGTTGGTCTGCAAGTGCAAATGTTGATTAGTGTGAGTTGTATCACGACCGGCGATATTTCCTGTGATGTTCCTTGCATGTGACTTAATTATTGTTACAAACGTTCATTCGGAATATAAAAGATGTCTAACACCGTTATACATCAGTACAAATTTCTTTTTTAAGCACTCAAAGAATGAGTTCACTGGGAATAGCAAATACATTTTGATCACCACATTAAGTGCAGAGGTCAAAGACCTGCTGATTATCACACATTTGTACACAAATGTTTGTAGATTACAATTCAATAAAGTTGTTACAAAACCTCACTAGTTACATCACTTCACAGCGTCTCAATGGATAAGAGATAAGCGTGATACAAACGACAATCCCAACTGTTCCTGCACAATCATCATATATCTGATAGCTTATATTTTCATCCTTTTTTTAAACTCTTGTTTTGCAAACGTGCATCAGTTGAATAGCTGGAGCCCAAAAAAAAGTTTCATGCTCGCCTTTTTCACTGACAACCGTTTAGCACTTGTGGACCGACCTTTCATCAAGATGAACTGAGCATATCGAGCTTATGAAGACGTCAGGTTCAAACTATATTTGAAGGTGGTCTACAACTATGCCCGTTTGAGGGCTAAATTAGCCTCACAAACTTCGCTCCAACTAAGTCGCTGGAGGGTTGAATCAGCTGCGAACTGACTCGTTTTGCACTTGTTGACCGACCATTCATCAAGATGAACTGGCGCAACATGTTTTTACGAATACGTCGAGTTGTACTGTATTTGAAGGTGTTCCACAAGTAGACAGTTTGAGGGCTAACCAAAGCCTCACAAACCTTCGGTCTCAACTAATGTCGAGGCCGGTTGACAGCATCAAAGCTTGCACTCAACTAATTATGTCCCAACTATTATTCAACTGAACCGAATTAACCGGTTATTTTACAAACTCATTCTTCTATGAGTTTTTTTTAATGCCTTTTAACATTCCAAGTTATGATGATGCTTTGTCCAAGGCATTGTAGCACGTGAAAAAAAGCAAAACAAGAAAAAGGATGTGCACTGCTGGGTTGTCTACAAAGGCACAGACATAACCAACTATTTCGTCTTGGATCAACAATTCAATTGATGACTATATTACTACATCTAGTCCTCAGCTAAAAATCCTCAATTTTTCAAAAATTAATACAATATCCTTTCCTATAATAACGAAGATGGTCATGGAGACCGATCTTCTTTGAAAAAAAGTCCTCAACTACATCCTTTAAACATGAAGATGGCTGCAGAGCCCAGTCTTCACTTTTAAAATTCCTCCGTTAATCATTCCTATGAACACGAAGATGGCTAAGGAGCCCAGTCTTCGCTTTTAAAATTCCTCCGTTAATCATTCCTATAAACACGAAGATGGCTAAAGAGTCCAGTCTTCGCTTTTAAAAGTCCTCCCTTAATCATTCCTATGAACACGAAGATGGCTAAAGAGTCCGGCCTTCGCTTTTGGAAAGTCCTAAGCTATACTTAGTAAAGTCATCAATTAAATGTGTTTTCTCCGCAACTATTTAGTTGGTCTGCAAGTGCAAATGTTGATTAGTGTGAGTTGCATCACGAGAGGCGATATTTCCTGTGATGTTCCTTGCATGTGACTTAATTATTGTTACAAACGTTCATTCGGAATATAAAAGATGTCTAACACCGTTATACATCAGTACAAATTTCTTTTTTAAGCACTCAAAGAATGAGTTCACTGGGAATAGCAAATACATTTTGATCACCACATTAAGTGCAGAGGTCAAAGACCTGCTGATTATCACACATTTGTACACAAATGTTTGTAGATTACAATTCAATAAAGTTGTTACAAAACCTCACTAGTTACATCACTTCACAGCGTCTCAATGGATAAGAGATAAGCGTGATACAAACGACAATCCCAACTGTTCCTGCACAATCATCATATATCTGATAGCTTATATTTTCATCCTTTTTTTAAACTCTTGTTTTGCAAACGTGCATCAGTTGAATAGCTGAAGCCCAAAAAAAAGTTTCATGCTCGCCTTTTTCACTGACAACCGTTTAGCACTTGTGGACCGACCTTTCATCAAGATGAACTGAGCATATCGAGCTTATGAAGACGTCAGGTTCAAACTATATTTGAAGGTGGTCTACAACTATGCCCGTTTGAGGGCTAAATTAGCCTCACAAACTTCGCTCCAACTAAGTCGCTGGAGGGTTGAATCAGCTGCGAACTGACTCGTTTTGCACTTGTTGACCGACCATTCATCAAGATGAACTGGCGCAACATGTTTTTACGAATACGTCGAGTTGTACTGTATTTGAAGGTGTTCCACAAGTAGACAGTTTGAGGGCTAACCAAAGCCTCACAAACCTTCGGTCTCAACTAATGTCGAGGCCGGTTGACAGCATCAAAGCTTGCACTCAACTAATTATGTCCCATCTATTATTCAACTGAACCGAAATAACCGGTTATTTTACAAACTCATTCTTCTATGAGTTTTTTTTAATGCCTTTTAACATTCCAAGTTATGATGATGCTTTGTCCAAGGCATTGTAGCACGTGAAAAAAAGCAAAACAAGAAAAAGGATGTGCACTGCTGGGTTGTCTACAAAGGCACAGACATAACCAACTATTTCGTCTTGGATCAACAATTCAATTGATGACTATATTACTACATCTAGTCCTCAGCTAAAAATCCTCAATTTTTCAAAAATTAATACAATATCCTTTCCTATAATAACGAAGATGGTCATGGAGACCGATCTTCTTTGAAAAAAAGTCCTCAACTACATCCTTTAAACATGAAGATGGCTGCAGAGCCCAGTCTTCACTTTTAAAATTCCTCCGTTAATCATTCCTATGAACACGAAGATGGCTAAGGAGCCCAGTCTTCGCTTTTAAAATTCCTCCGTTAATCATTCCTATAAACACGAAGATGGCTAAAGAGTCCAGTCTTCGCTTTTAAAAGTCCTCCCTTAATCATTCCTATGAACACGAAGATGGCTAAAGAGTCCGGCCTTCGCTTTTGGAAAGTCCTAAGCTATACTTAGTAAAGTCATCAATTAAATGTGTTTTCTCCGCAACTATTTAGTTGGTCTGCAAGTGCAAATGTTGATTAGTGTGAGTTGCATCACGAGAGGCGATATTTCCTGTGATGTTCCTTGCATGTGACTTAATTATTGTTACAAACGTTCATTCGGAATATAAAAGATGTCTAACACCGTTATACATCAGTACAAATTTCTTTTTTAAGCACTCAAAGAATGAGTTCACTGGGAATAGCAAATACATTTTGATCACCACATTAAGTGCAGAGGTCAAAGACCTGCTGATTATCACACATTTGTACACAAATGTTTGTAGATTACAATTCAATAAAGTTGTTACAAAACCTCACTAGTTACATCACTTCACAGCGTCTCAATGGATAAGAGATAAGCGTGATACAAACGACAATCCCAACTGTTCCTGCACAATCATCATATATCTGATAGCTTATATTTTCATCCTTTTTTTAAACTCTTGTTTTGCAAACGTGCATCAGTTGAATAGCTGAAGCCCAAAAAAAAGTTTCATGCTCGCCTTTTTCACTGACAACCGTTTAGCACTTGTGGACCGACCTTTCATCAAGATGAACTGAGCATATCGAGCTTATGAAGACGTCAGGTTCAAACTATATTTGAAGGTGGTCTACAACTATGCCCGTTTGAGGGCTAAATTAGCCTCACAAACTTCGCTCCAACTAAGTCGCTGGAGGGTTGAATCAGCTGCGAACTGACTCGTTTTGCACTTGTTGACCGACCATTCATCAAGATGAACTGGCGCAACATGTTTTTACGAATACGTCGAGTTGTACTGTATTTGAAGGTGTTCCACAAGTAGACAGTTTGAGGGCTAACCAAAGCCTCACAAACCTTCGGTCTCAACTAATGTCGAGGCCGGTTGACAGCATCAAAGCTTGCACTCAACTAATTATGTCCCAACTATTATTCAACTGAACCGAAATAACCGGTTATTTTACAAACTCATTCTTCTATGAGTTTTTTTTAATGCCTTTTAACATTCCAAGTTATGATGATGCTTTGTCCAAGGCATTGTAGCACGTGAAAAAAAGCAAAACAAGAAAAAGGATGTGCACTGCTGGGTTGTCTACAAAGGCACAGACATAACCAACTATTTCGTCTTGGATCAACAATTCAATTGATGACTATATTACTACATCTAGTCCTCAGCTAAAAATCCTCAATTTTTCAAAAATTAATACAATATCCTTTCCTATAATAACGAAGATGGTCATGGAGACCGATCTTCTTTGAAAAAAAGTCCTCAACTACATCCTTTAAACATGAAGATGGCTGCAGAGCCCAGTCTTCACTTTTAAAATTCCTCCGTTAATCATTCCTATGAACACGAAGATGGCTAAGGAGCCCAGTCTTCGCTTTTAAAATTCCTCCGTTAATCATTCCTATAAACACGAAGATGGCTAAAGAGTCCAGTCTTCGCTTTTAAAAGTCCTCCCTTAATCATTCCTATGAACACGAAGATGGCTAAAGAGTCCGGCCTTCGCTTTTGGAAAGTCCTAAGCTATACTTAGTAAAGTCATCAATTAAATGTGTTTTCTCCGCAACTATTTAGTTGGTCTGCAAGTGCAAATGTTGATTAGTGTGAGTTGCATCACGAGAGGCGATATTTCCTGTGATGTTCCTTGCATGTGACTTAATTATTGTTACAAACGTTCATTCGGAATATAAAAGATGTCTAACACCGTTATACATCAGTACAAATTTCTTTTTTAAGCACTCAAAGAATGAGTTCACTGGGAATAGCAAATACATTTTGATCACCACATTAAGTGCAGAGGTCAAAGACCTGCTGATTATCACACATTTGTACACAAATGTTTGTAGATTACAATTCAATAAAGTTGTTACAAAACCTCACTAGTTACATCACTTCACAGCGTCTCAATGGATAAGAGATAAGCGTGATACAAACGACAATCCCAACTGTTCCTGCACAATCATCATATATCTGATAGCTTATATTTTCATCCTTTTTTTAAACTCTTGTTTTGCAAACGTGCATCAGTTGAATAGCTGAAGCCAAAAAAAAAGTTTCATGCTCGCCTTTTTCACTGACAACCGTTTAGCACTTGTGGACCGACCTTTCATCAAGATGAACTGAGCATATCGAGCTTATGAAGACGTCAGGTTCAAACTATATTTGAAGGTGGTCTACAACTATGCCCGTTTGAGGGCTAAATTAGCCTCACAAACTTCGCTCCAACTAAGTCGCTGGAGGGTTGAATCAGCTGCGAACTGACTCGTTTTGCACTTGTTGACCGACCATTCATCAAGATGAACTGGCGCAACATGTTTTTACGAATACGTCGAGTTGTACTGTATTTGAAGGTGTTCCACAAGTAGACAGTTTGAGGGCTAACCAAAGCCTCACAAACCTTCGGTCTCAACTAATGTCGAGGCCGGTTGACAGCATCAAAGCTTGCACTCAACTAATTATGTCCCATCTATTATTCAACTGAACCGAAATAACCGGTTATTTTACAAACTCATTCTTCTATGAGTTTTTTTTAATGCCTTTTAACATTCCAAGTTATGATGATGCTTTGTCCAAGGCATTGTAGCACGTGAAAAAAAGCAAAACAAGAAAAAGGATGTGCACTGCTGGGTTGTCTACAAAGGCACAGACATAACCAACTATTTCGTCTTGGATCAACAATTCAATTGATGACTATATTACTACATCTAGTCCTCAGCTAAAAATCCTCAATTTTTCAAAAATTAATACAATATCCTTTCCTATAATAACGAAGATGGTCATGGAGACCGATCTTCTTTGAAAAAAAGTCCTCAACTACATCCTTTAAACATGAAGATGGCTGCAGAGCCCAGTCTTCACTTTTAAAATTCCTCCGTTAATCATTCCTATGAACACGAAGATGGCTAAGGAGCCCAGTCTTCGCTTTTAAAATTCCTCCGTTAATCATTCCTATAAACACGAAGATGGCTAAAGAGTCCAGTCTTCGCTTTTAAAAGTCCTCCCTTAATCATTCCTATGAACACGAAGATGGCTAAAGAGTCCGGCCTTCGCTTTTGGAAAGTCCTAAGCTATACTTAGTAAAGTCATCAATTAAATGTGTTTTCTCCGCAACTATTTAGTTGGTCTGCAAGTGCAAATGTTGATTAGTGTGAGTTGCATCACGAGCGGCGATATTTCCTGTGATGTTCCTTGCATGTGACTTAATTATTGTTACAAACGTTCATTCGGAATATAAAAGATGTCTAACACCGTTATACATCAGTACAAATTTCTTTTTTAAGCACTCAAAGAATGAGTTCACTGGGAATAGCAAATACATTTTGATCACCACATTAAGTGCAGAGGTCAAAGACCTGCTGATTATCACACATTTGTACACAAATGTTTGTAGATTACAATTCAATAAAGTTGTTACAAAACCTCACTAGTTACATCACTTCACAGCGTCTCAATGGATAAGAGATAAGCGTGATACAAACGACAATCCCAACTGTTCCTGCACAATCATCATATATCTGATAGCTTATATTTTCATCCTTTTTTTAAACTCTTGTTTTGCAAACGTGCATCAGTTGAATAGCTGAAGCCAAAAAAAAAGTTTCATGCTCGCCTTTTTCACTGACAACCGTTTAGCACTTGTGGACCGACCTTTCATCAAGATGAACTGAGCATATCGAGCTTATGAAGACGTCAGGTTCAAACTATATTTGAAGGTGGTCTACAACTATGCCCGTTTGAGGGCTAAATTAGCCTCACAAACTTCGCTCCAACTAAGTCGCTGGAGGGTTGAATCAGCTGCGAACTGACTCGTTTTGCACTTGTTGACCGACCATTCATCAAGATGAACTGGCGCAACATGTTTTTACGAATACGTCGAGTTGTACTGTATTTGAAGGTGTTCCACAAGTAGACAGTTTGAGGGCTAACCAAAGCCTCACAAACCTTCGGTCTCAACTAATGTCGAGGCCGGTTGACAGCATCAAAGCTTGCACTCAACTAATTATGTCCCATCTATTATTCAACTGAACCGAAATAACCGGTTATTTTACAAACTCATTCTTCTATGAGTTTTTTTTAATGCCTTTTAACATTCCAAGTTATGATGATGCTTTGTCCAAGGCATTGTAGCACGTGAAAAAAAGCAAAACAAGAAAAAGGATGTGCACTGCTGGGTTGTCTACAAAGGCACAGACATAACCAACTATTTCGTCTTGGATCAACAATTCAATTGATGACTATATTACTACATCTAGTCCTCAGCTAAAAATCCTCAATTTTTCAAAAATTAATACAATATCCTTTCCTATAATAACGAAGATGGTCATGGAGACCGATCTTCTTTGAAAAAAAGTCCTCAACTACATCCTTTAAACATGAAGATGGCTGCAGAGCCCAGTCTTCACTTTTAAAATTCCTCCGTTAATCATTCCTATGAACACGAAGATGGCTAAGGAGCCCAGTCTTCGCTTTTAAAATTCCTCCGTTAATCATTCCTATAAACACGAAGATGGCTAAAGAGTCCAGTCTTCGCTTTTAAAAGTCCTCCCTTAATCATTCCTATGAACACGAAGATGGCTAAAGAGTCCGGCCTTCGCTTTTGGAAAGTCCTAAGCTATACTTAGTAAAGTCATCAATTAAATGTGTTTTCTCCGCAACTATTTAGTTGGTCTGCAAGTGCAAATGTTGATTAGTGTGAGTTGCATCACGAGCGGCGATATTTCCTGTGATGTTCCTTGCATGTGACTTAATTATTGTTACAAACGTTCATTCGGAATATAAAAGATGTCTAACACCGTTATACATCAGTACAAATTTCTTTTTTAAGCACTCAAAGAATGAGTTCACTGGGAATAGCAAATACATTTTGATCACCACATTAAGTGCAGAGGTCAAAGACCTGCTGATTATCACACATTTGTACACAAATGTTTGTAGATTACAATTCAATAAAGTTGTTACAAAACCTCACTAGTTACATCACTTCACAGCGTCTCAATGGATAAGAGATAAGCGTGATACAAACGACAATCCCAACTGTTCCTGCACAATCATCATATATCTGATAGCTTATATTTTCATCCTTTTTTTAAACTCTTGTTTTGCAAACGTGCATCAGTTGAATAGCTGAAGCCAAAAAAAAAGTTTCATGCTCGCCTTTTTCACTGACAACCGTTTAGCACTTGTGGACCGACCTTTCATCAAGATGAACTGAGCATATCGAGCTTATGAAGACGTCAGGTTCAAACTATATTTGAAGGTGGTCTACAACTATGCCCGTTTGAGGGCTAAATTAGCCTCACAAACTTCGCTCCAACTAAGTCGCTGGAGGGTTGAATCAGCTGCGAACTGACTCGTTTTGCACTTGTTGACCGACCATTCATCAAGATGAACTGGCGCAACATGTTTTTACGAATACGTCGAGTTGTACTGTATTTGAAGGTGTTCCACAAGTAGACAGTTTGAGGGCTAACCAAAGCCTCACAAACCTTCGGTCTCAACTAATGTCGAGGCCGGTTGACAGCATCAAAGCTTGCACTCAACTAATTATGTCCCATCTATTATTCAACTGAACCGAAATAACCGGTTATTTTACAAACTCATTCTTCTATGAGTTTTTTTTAATGCCTTTTAACATTCCAAGTTATGATGATGCTTTGTCCAAGGCATTGTAGCACGTGAAAAAAAGCAAAACAAGAAAAAGGATGTGCACTGCTGGGTTGTCTACAAAGGCACAGACATAACCAACTATTTCGTCTTGGATCAACAATTCAATTGATGACTATATTACTACATCTAGTCCTCAGCTAAAAATCCTCAATTTTTCAAAAATTAATACAATATCCTTTCCTATAATAACGAAGATGGTCATGGAGACCGATCTTCTTTGAAAAAAAGTCCTCAACTACATCCTTTAAACATGAAGATGGCTGCAGAGCCCAGTCTTCACTTTTAAAATTCCTCCGTTAATCATTCCTATGAACACGAAGATGGCTAAGGAGCCCAGTCTTCGCTTTTAAAATTCCTCCGTTAATCATTCCTATAAACACGAAGATGGCTAAAGAGTCCAGTCTTCGCTTTTAAAAGTCCTCCCTTAATCATTCCTATGAACACGAAGATGGCTAAAGAGTCCGGCCTTCGCTTTTGGAAAGTCCTAAGCTATACTTAGTAAAGTCATCAATTAAATGTGTTTTCTCCGCAACTATTTAGTTGGTCTGCAAGTGCAAATGTTGATTAGTGTGAGTTGCATCACGAGCGGCGATATTTCCTGTGATGTTCCTTGCATGTGACTTAATTATTGTTACAAACGTTCATTCGGAATATAAAAGATGTCTAACACCGTTATACATCAGTACAAATTTCTTTTTTAAGCACTCAAAGAATGAGTTCACTGGGAATAGCAAATACATTTTGATCACCACATTAAGTGCAGAGGTCAAAGACCTGCTGATTATCACACATTTGTACACAAATGTTTGTAGATTACAATTCAATAAAGTTGTTACAAAACCTCACTAGTTACATCACTTCACAGCGTCTCAATGGATAAGAGATAAGCGTGATACAAACGACAATCCCAACTGTTCCTGCACAATCATCATATATCTGATAGCTTATATTTTCATCCTTTTTTTAAACTCTTGTTTTGCAAACGTGCATCAGTTGAATAGCTGGAGCCCAAAAAAAAGTTTCATGCTCGCCTTTTTCACTGACAACCGTTTAGCACTTGTGGACCGACCTTTCATCAAGATGAACTGAGCATATCGAGCTTATGAAGACGTCAGGTTCAAACTATATTTGAAGGTGGTCTACAACTATGCCCGTTTGAGGGCTAAATTAGCCTCACAAACTTCGCTCCAACTAAGTCGCTGGAGGGTTGAATCAGCTGCGAACTGACTCGTTTTGCACTTGTTGACCGACCATTCATCAAGATGAACTGGCGCAACATGTTTTTACGAATACGTCGAGTTGTACTGTATTTGAAGGTGTTCCACAAGTAGACAGTTTGAGGGCTAACCAAAGCCTCACAAACCTTCGGTCTCAACTAATGTCGAGGCCGGTTGACAGCATCAAAGCTTGCACTCAACTAATTATGTCCCAACTATTATTCAACTGAACCGAAATAACCGGTTATTTTACAAACTCATTCTTCTATGAGTTTTTTTTAATGCCTTTTAACATTCCAAGTTATGATGATGCTTTGTCCAAGGCATTGTAGCACGTGAAAAAAAGCAAAACAAGAAAAAGGATGTGCACTGCTGGGTTGTCTACAAAGGCACAGACATAACCAACTATTTCGTCTTGGATCAACAATTCAATTGATGACTATATTACTACATCTAGTCCTCAGCTAAAAATCCTCAATTTTTCAAAAATTAATACAATATCCTTTCCTATAATAACGAAGATGGTCATGGATACCGATCTTCTTTGAAAAAAAGTCCTCAACTACATCCTTTAAACATGAAGATGGCTGCAGAGCCCAGTCTTCACTTTTAAAATTCCTCCGTTAATCATTCCTATGAACACGAAGATGGCTAAGGAGCCCAGTCTTCGCTTTTAAAATTCCTCCGTTAATCATTCCTATAAACACGAAGATGGCTAAAGAGTCCAGTCTTCGCTTTTAAAAGTCCTCCCTTAATCATTCCTATGAACACGAAGATGGCTAAAGAGTCCGGCCTTCGCTTTTGGAAAGTCCTAAGCTATACTTAGTAAAGTCATCAATTAAATGTGTTTTCTCCGCAACTATTTAGTTGGTCTGCAAGTGCAAATGTTGATTAGTGTGAGTTGCATCACGAGAGGCGATATTTCCTGTGATGTTCCTTGCATGTGACTTAATTATTGTTACAAACGTTCATTCGGAATATAAAAGATGTCTAACACCGTTATACATCAGTACAAATTTCTTTTTTAAGCACTCAAAGAATGAGTTCACTGGGAATAGCAAATACATTTTGATCACCACATTAAGTGCAGAGGTCAAAGACCTGCTGATTATCACACATTTGTACACAAATGTTTGTAGATTACAATTCAATAAAGTTGTTACAAAACCTCACTAGTTACATCACTTCACAGCGTCTCAATGGATAAGAGATAAGCGTGATACAAACGACAATCCCAACTGTTCCTGCACAATCATCATATATCTGATAGCTTATATTTTCATCCTTTTTTTAAACTCTTGTTTTGCAAACGTGCATCAGTTGAATAGCTGAAGCCAAAAAAAAAGTTTCATGCTCGCCTTTTTCACTGACAACCGTTTAGCACTTGTGGACCGACCTTTCATCAAGATGAACTGAGCATATCGAGCTTATGAAGACGTCAGGTTCAAACTATATTTGAAGGTGGTCTACAACTATGCCCGTTTGAGGGCTAAATTAGCCTCACAAACTTCGCTCCAACTAAGTCGCTGGAGGGTTGAATCAGCTGCGAACTGACTCGTTTTGCACTTGTTGACCGACCATTCATCAAGATGAACTGGCGCAACATGTTTTTACGAATACGTCGAGTTGTACTGTATTTGAAGGTGTTCCACAAGTAGACAGTTTGAGGGCTAACCAAAGCCTCACAAACCTTCGGTCTCAACTAATGTCGAGGCCGGTTGACAGCATCAAAGCTTGCACTCAACTAATTATGTCCCATCTATTATTCAACTGAACCGAAATAACCGGTTATTTTACAAACTCATTCTTCTATGAGTTTTTTTTAATGCCTTTTAACATTCCAAGTTATGATGATGCTTTGTCCAAGGCATTGTAGCACGTGAAAAAAAGCAAAACAAGAAAAAGGATGTGCACTGCTGGGTTGTCTACAAAGGCACAGACATAACCAACTATTTCGTCTTGGATCAACAATTCAATTGATGACTATATTACTACATCTAGTCCTCAGCTAAAAATCCTCAATTTTTCAAAAATTAATACAATATCCTTTCCTATAATAACGAAGATGGTCATGGAGACCGATCTTCTTTGAAAAAAAGTCCTCAACTACATCCTTTAAACATGAAGATGGCTGCAGAGCCCAGTCTTCACTTTTAAAATTCCTCCGTTAATCATTCCTATGAACACGAAGATGGCTAAGGAGCCCAGTCTTCGCTTTTAAAATTCCTCCGTTAATCATTCCTATAAACACGAAGATGGCTAAAGAGTCCAGTCTTCGCTTTTAAAAGTCCTCCCTTAATCATTCCTATGAACACGAAGATGGCTAAAGAGTCCGGCCTTCGCTTTTGGAAAGTCCTAAGCTATACTTAGTAAAGTCATCAATTAAATGTGTTTTCTCCGCAACTATTTAGTTGGTCTGCAAGTGCAAATGTTGATTAGTGTGAGTTGCATCACGAGCGGCGATATTTCCTGTGATGTTCCTTGCATGTGACTTAATTATTGTTACAAACGTTCATTCGGAATATAAAAGATGTCTAACACCGTTATACATCAGTACAAATTTCTTTTTTAAGCACTCAAAGAATGAGTTCACTGGGAATAGCAAATACATTTTGATCACCACATTAAGTGCAGAGGTCAAAGACCTGCTGATTATCACACATTTGTACACAAATGTTTGTAGATTACAATTCAATAAAGTTGTTACAAAACCTCACTAGTTACATCACTTCACAGCGTCTCAATGGATAAGAGATAAGCGTGATACAAACGACAATCCCAACTGTTCCTGCACAATCATCATATATCTGATAGCTTATATTTTCATCCTTTTTTTAAACTCTTGTTTTGCAAACGTGCATCAGTTGAATAGCTGAAGCCCAAAAAAAAGTTTCATGCTCGCCTTTTTCACTGACAACCGTTTAGCACTTGTGGACCGACCTTTCATCAAGATGAACTGAGCATATCGAGCTTATGAAGACGTCAGGTTCAAACTATATTTGAAGGTGGTCTACAACTATGCCCGTTTGAGGGCTAAATTAGCCTCACAAACTTCGCTCCAACTAAGTCGCTGGAGGGTTGAATCAGCTGCGAACTGACTCGTTTTGCACTTGTTGACCGACCATTCATCAAGATGAACTGGCGCAACATGTTTTTACGAATACGTCGAGTTGTACTGTATTTGAAGGTGTTCCACAAGTAGACAGTTTGAGGGCTAACCAAAGCCTCACAAACCTTCGGTCTCAACTAATGTCGAGGCCGGTTGACAGCATCAAAGCTTGCACTCAACTAATTATGTCCCATCTATTATTCAACTGAACCGAAATAACCGGTTATTTTACAAACTCATTCTTCTATGAGTTTTTTTTAATGCCTTTTAACATTCCAAGTTATGATGATGCTTTGTCCAAGGCATTGTAGCACGTGAAAAAAAGCAAAACAAGAAAAAGGATGTGCACTGCTGGGTTGTCTACAAAGGCACAGACATAACCAACTATTTCGTCTTGGATCAACAATTCAATTGATGACTATATTACTACATCTAGTCCTCAGCTAAAAATCCTCAATTTTTCAAAAATTAATACAATATCCTTTCCTATAATAACGAAGATGGTCATGGAGACCGATCTTCTTTGAAAAAAAGTCCTCAACTACATCCTTTAAACATGAAGATGGCTGCAGAGCCCAGTCTTCACTTTTAAAATTCCTCCGTTAATCATTCCTATGAACACGAAGATGGCTAAGGAGCCCAGTCTTCGCTTTTAAAATTCCTCCGTTAATCATTCCTATAAACACGAAGATGGCTAAAGAGTCCAGTCTTCGCTTTTAAAAGTCCTCCCTTAATCATTCCTATGAACACGAAGATGGCTAAAGAGTCCGGCCTTCGCTTTTGGAAAGTCCTAAGCTATACTTAGTAAAGTCATCAATTAAATGTGTTTTCTCCGCAACTATTTAGTTGGTCTGCAAGTGCAAATGTTGATTAGTGTGAGTTGCATCACGAGCGGCGATATTTCCTGTGATGTTCCTTGCATGTGACTTAATTATTGTTACAAACGTTCATTCGGAATATAAAAGATGTCTAACACCGTTATACATCAGTACAAATTTCTTTTTTAAGCACTCAAAGAATGAGTTCACTGGGAATAGCAAATACATTTTGATCACCACATTAAGTGCAGAGGTCAAAGACCTGCTGATTATCACACATTTGTACACAAATGTTTGTAGATTACAATTCAATAAAGTTGTTACAAAACCTCACTAGTTACATCACTTCACAGCGTCTCAATGGATAAGAGATAAGCGTGATACAAACGACAATCCCAACTGTTCCTGCACAATCATCATATATCTGATAGCTTATATTTTCATCCTTTTTTTAAACTCTTGTTTTGCAAACGTGCATCAGTTGAATAGCTGGAGCCCAAAAAAAAGTTTCATGCTCGCCTTTTTCACTGACAACCGTTTAGCACTTGTGGACCGACCTTTCATCAAGATGAACTGAGCATATCGAGCTTATGAAGACGTCAGGTTCAAACTATATTTGAAGGTGGTCTACAACTATGCCCGTTTGAGGGCTAAATTAGCCTCACAAACTTCGCTCCAACTAAGTCGCTGGAGGGTTGAATCAGCTGCGAACTGACTCGTTTTGCACTTGTTGACCGACCATTCATCAAGATAAACTGGCGCAACATGTTTTTACGAATACGTCGAGTTGTACTGTATTTGAAGGTGTTCCACAAGTAGACAGTTTGAGGGCTAACCAAAGCCTCACAAACCTTCGGTCTCAACTAATGTCGAGGCCGGTTGACAGCATCAAAGCTTGCACTCAACTAATTATGTCCCATCTATTATTCAACTGAACCGAAATAACCGGTTATTTTACAAACTCATTCTTCTATGAGTTTTTTTTAATGCCTTTTAACATTCCAAGTTATGATGATGCTTTGTCCAAGGCATTGTAGCACGTGAAAAAAAGCAAAACAAGAAAAAGGATGTGCACTGCTGGGTTGTCTACAAAGGCACAGACATAACCAACTATTTCGTCTTGGATCAACAATTCAATTGATGACTATATTACTACATCTAGTCCTCAGCTAAAAATCCTCAATTTTTCAAAAATTAATACAATATCCTTTCCTATAATAACGAAGATGGTCATGGAGACCGATCTTCTTTGAAAAAAAGTCCTCAACTACATCCTTTAAACATGAAGATGGCTGCAGAGCCCAGTCTTCACTTTTAAAATTCCTCCGTTAATCATTCCTATGAACACGAAGATGGCTAAGGAGCCCAGTCTTCGCTTTTAAAATTCCTCCGTTAATCATTCCTATAAACACGAAGATGGCTAAAGAGTCCAGTCTTCGCTTTTAAAAGTCCTCCCTTAATCATTCCTATGAACACGAAGATGGCTAAAGAGTCCGGCCTTCGCTTTTGGAAAGTCCTAAGCTATACTTAGTAAAGTCATCAATTAAATGTGTTTTCTCCGCAACTATTTAGTTGGTCTGCAAGTGCAAATGTTGATTAGTGTGAGTTGCATCACGAGCGGCGATATTTCCTGTGATGTTCCTTGCATGTGACTTAATTATTGTTACAAACGTTCATTCGGAATATAAAAGATGTCTAACACCGTTATACATCAGTACAAATTTCTTTTTTAAGCACTCAAAGAATGAGTTCACTGGGAATAGCAAATACATTTTGATCACCACATTAAGTGCAGAGGTCAAAGACCTGCTGATTATCACACATTTGTACACAAATGTTTGTAGATTACAATTCAATAAAGTTGTTACAAAACCTCACTAGTTACATCACTTCACAGCGTCTCAATGGATAAGAGATAAGCGTGATACAAACGACAATCCCAACTGTTCCTGCACAATCATCATATATCTGATAGCTTATATTTTCATCCTTTTTTTAAACTCTTGTTTTGCAAACGTGCATCAGTTGAATAGCTGGAGCCCAAAAAAAAGTTTCATGCTCGCCTTTTTCACTGACAACCGTTTAGCACTTGTGGACCGACCTTTCATCAAGATGAACTGAGCATATCGAGCTTATGAAGACGTCAGGTTCAAACTATATTTGAAGGTGGTCTACAACTATGCCCGTTTGAGGGCTAAATTAGCCTCACAAACTTCGCTCCAACTAAGTCGCTGGAGGGTTGAATCAGCTGCAAACTGACTCGTTTTGCACTTGTTGACCGACCATTCATCAAGATAAACTGGCGCAACATGTTTTTACGAATACGTCGAGTTGTACTGTATTTGAAGGTGTTCCACAAGTAGACAGTTTGAGGGCTAACCAAAGCCTCACAAACCTTCGGTCTCAACTAATGTCGAGGCCGGTTGACAGCATCAAAGCTTGCACTCAACTAATTATGTCCCATCTATTATTCAACTGAACCGAAATAACCGGTTATTTTACAAACTCATTCTTCTATGAGTTTTTTTTAATGCCTTTTAACATTCCAAGTTATGATGATGCTTTGTCCAAGGCATTGTAGCACGTGAAAAAAAGCAAAACAAGAAAAAGGATGTGCACTGCTGGGTTGTCTACAAAGGCACAGACATAACCAACTATTTCGTCTTGGATCAACAATTCAATTGATGACTATATTACTACATCTAGTCCTCAGCTAAAAATCCTCAATTTTTCAAAAATTAATACAATATCCTTTCCTATAATAACGAAGATGGTCATGGAGACCGATCTTCTTTGAAAAAAAGTCCTCAACTACATCCTTTAAACATGAAGATGGCTGCAGAGCCCAGTCTTCACTTTTAAAATTCCTCCGTTAATCATTCCTATGAACACGAAGATGGCTAAGGAGCCCAGTCTTCGCTTTTAAAATTCCTCCGTTAATCATTCCTATAAACACGAAGATGGCTAAAGAGTCCGGCCTTCGCTTTTGGAAAGTCCTAAGCTATACTTAGTAAAGTCATCAATTAAATGTGTTTTCTCCGCAACTATTTAGTTGGTCTGCAAGTGCAAATGTTGATTAGTGTGAGTTGCATCACGAGCGGCGATATTTCCTGTGATGTTCCTTGCATGTGACTTAATTATTGTTACAAACGTTCATTCGGAATATAAAAGATGTCTAACACCGTTATACATCAGTACAAATTTCTTTTTTAAGCACTCAAAGAATGAGTTCACTGGGAATAGCAAATACATTTTGATCACCACATTAAGTGCAGAGGTCAAAGACCTGCTGATTATCACACATTTGTACACAAATGTTTGTAGATTACAATTCAATAAAGTTGTTACAAAACCTCACTAGTTACATCACTTCACAGCGTCTCAATGGATAAGAGATAAGCGTGATACAAACGACAATCCCAACTGTTCCTGCACAATCATCATATATCTGATAGCTTATATTTTCATCCTTTTTTTAAACTCTTGTTTTGCAAACGTGCATCAGTTGAATAGCTGGAGCCCAAAAAAAAGTTTCATGCTCGCCTTTTTCACTGACAACCGTTTAGCACTTGTGGACCGACCTTTCATCAAGATGAACTGAGCATATCGAGCTTATGAAGACGTCAGGTTCAAACTATATTTGAAGGTGGTCTACAACTATGCCCGTTTGAGGGCTAAATTAGCCTCACAAACTTCGCTCCAACTAAGTCGCTGGAGGGTTGAATCAGCTGCGAACTGACTCGTTTTGCACTTGTTGACCGACCATTCATCAAGATAAACTGGCGCAACATGTTTTTACGAATACGTCGAGTTGTACTGTATTTGAAGGTGTTCCACAAGTAGACAGTTTGAGGGCTAACCAAAGCCTCACAAACCTTCGGTCTCAACTAATGTCGAGGCCGGTTGACAGCATCAAAGCTTGCACTCAACTAATTATGTCCCATCTATTATTCAACTGAACCGAAATAACCGGTTATTTTACAAACTCATTCTTCTATGAGTTTTTTTTAATGCCTTTTAACATTCCAAGTTATGATGATGCTTTGTCCAAGGCATTGTAGCACGTGAAAAAAAGCAAAACAAGAAAAAGGATGTGCACTGCTGGGTTGTCTACAAAGGCACAGACATAACCAACTATTTCGTCTTGGATCAACAATTCAATTGATGACTATATTACTACATCTAGTCCTCAGCTAAAAATCCTCAATTTTTCAAAAATTAATACAATATCCTTTCCTATAATAACGAAGATGGTCATGGAGACCGATCTTCTTTGAAAAAAAGTCCTCAACTACATCCTTTAAACATGAAGATGGCTGCAGAGCCCAGTCTTCACTTTTAAAATTCCTCCGTTAATCATTCCTATGAACACGAAGATGGCTAAGGAGCCCAGTCTTCGCTTTTAAAATTCCTCCGTTAATCATTCCTATAAACACGAAGATGGCTAAAGAGTCCAGTCTTCGCTTTTAAAAGTCCTCCCTTAATCATTCCTATGAACACGAAGATGGCTAAAGAGTCCGGCCTTCGCTTTTGGAAAGTCCTAAGCTATACTTAGTAAAGTCATCAATTAAATGTGTTTTCTCCGCAACTATTTAGTTGGTCTGCAAGTGCAAATGTTGATTAGTGTGAGTTGCATCACGAGCGGCGATATTTCCTGTGATGTTCCTTGCATGTGACTTAATTATTGTTACAAACGTTCATTCGGAATATAAAAGATGTCTAACACCGTTATACATCAGTACAAATTTCTTTTTTAAGCACTCAAAGAATGAGTTCACTGGGAATAGCAAATACATTTTGATCACCACATTAAGTGCAGAGGTCAAAGACCTGCTGATTATCACACATTTGTACACAAATGTTTGTAGATTACAATTCAATAAAGTTGTTACAAAACCTCACTAGTTACATCACTTCACAGCGTCTCAATGGATAAGAGATAAGCGTGATACAAACGACAATCCCAACTGTTCCTGCACAATCATCATATATCTGATAGCTTATATTTTCATCCTTTTTTTAAACTCTTGTTTTGCAAACGTGCATCAGTTGAATAGCTGGAGCCCAAAAAAAAGTTTCATGCTCGCCTTTTTCACTGACAACCGTTTAGCACTTGTGGACCGACCTTTCATCAAGATGAACTGAGCATATCGAGCTTATGAAGACGTCAGGTTCAAACTATATTTGAAGGTGGTCTACAACTATGCCCGTTTGAGGGCTAAATTAGCCTCACAAACTTCGCTCCAACTAAGTCGCTGGAGGGTTGAATCAGCTGCAAACTGACTCGTTTTGCACTTGTTGACCGACCATTCATCAAGATAAACTGGCGCAACATGTTTTTACGAATACGTCGAGTTGTACTGTATTTGAAGGTGTTCCACAAGTAGACAGTTTGAGGGCTAACCAAAGCCTCACAAACCTTCGGTCTCAACTAATGTCGAGGCCGGTTGACAGCATCAAAGCTTGCACTCAACTAATTATGTCCCATCTATTATTCAACTGAACCGAAATAACCGGTTATTTTACAAACTCATTCTTCTATGAGTTTTTTTTAATGCCTTTTAACATTCCAAGTTATGATGATGCTTTGTCCAAGGCATTGTAGCACGTGAAAAAAAGCAAAACAAGAAAAAGGATGTGCACTGCTGGGTTGTCTACAAAGGCACAGACATAACCAACTATTTCGTCTTGGATCAACAATTCAATTGATGACTATATTACTACATCTAGTCCTCAGCTAAAAATCCTCAATTTTTCAAAAATTAATACAATATCCTTTCCTATAATAACGAAGATGGTCATGGAGACCGATCTTCTTTGAAAAAAAGTCCTCAACTACATCCTTTAAACATGAAGATGGCTGCAGAGCCCAGTCTTCACTTTTAAAATTCCTCCGTTAATCATTCCTATGAACACGAAGATGGCTAAGGAGCCCAGTCTTCGCTTTTAAAATTCCTCCGTTAATCATTCCTATAAACACGAAGATGGCTAAAGAGTCCAGTCTTCGCTTTTAAAAGTCCTCCCTTAATCATTCCTATGAACACGAAGATGGCTAAAGAGTCCGGCCTTCGCTTTTGGAAAGTCCTAAGCTATACTTAGTAAAGTCATCAATTAAATGTGTTTTCTCCGCAACTATTTAGTTGGTCTGCAAGTGCAAATGTTGATTAGTGTGAGTTGCATCACGAGCGGCGATATTTCCTGTGATGTTCCTTGCATGTGACTTAATTATTGTTACAAACGTTCATTCGGAATATAAAAGATGTCTAACACCGTTATACATCAGTACAAATTTCTTTTTTAAGCACTCAAAGAATGAGTTCACTGGGAATAGCAAATACATTTTGATCACCACATTAAGTGCAGAGGTCAAAGACCTGCTGATTATCACACATTTGTACACAAATGTTTGTAGATTACAATTCAATAAAGTTGTTACAAAACCTCACTAGTTACATCACTTCACAGCGTCTCAATGGATAAGAGATAAGCGTGATACAAACGACAATCCCAACTGTTCCTGCACAATCATCATATATCTGATAGCTTATATTTTCATCCTTTTTTTAAACTCTTGTTTTGCAAACGTGCATCAGTTGAATAGCTGGAGCCCAAAAAAAAGTTTCATGCTCGCCTTTTTCACTGACAACCGTTTAGCACTTGTGGACCGACCTTTCATCAAGATGAACTGAGCATATCAAGCTTATGAAGACGTCAGGTTCAAACTATATTTGAAGGTGGTCTACAACTATGCCCGTTTGAGGGCTAAATTAGCCTCACAAACTTCGCTCCAACTAAGTCGCTGGAGGGTTGAATCAGCTGCGAACTGACTCGTTTTGCACTTGTTGACCGACCATTCATCAAGATGAACTGGCGCAACATGTTTTTACGAATACGTCGAGTTGTACTGTATTTGAAGGTGTTCCACAAGTAGACAGTTTGAGGGCTAACCAAAGCCTCACAAACCTTCGGTCTCAACTAATGTCGAGGCCGGTTGACAGCATCAAAGCTTGCACTCAACTAATTATGTCCCAACTATTATTCAACTGAACCGAAATAACCGGTTATTTTACAAACTCATTCTTCTATGAGTTTTTTTTAATGCCTTTTAACATTCCAAGTTATGATGATGCTTTGTCCAAGGCATTGTAGCACGTGAAAAAAAGCAAAACAAGAAAAAGGATGTGCACTGCTGGGTTGTCTACAAAGGCACAGACATAACCAACTATTTCGTCTTGGATCAACAATTCAATTGATGACTATATTACTACATCTAGTCCTCAGCTAAAAATCCTCAATTTTTCAAAAATTAATACAATATCCTTTCCTATAATAACGAAGATGGTCATGGAGACCGATCTTCTTTGAAAAAAAGTCCTCAACTACATCCTTTAAACATGAAGATGGCTGCAGAGCCCAGTCTTCACTTTTAAAATTCCTCCGTTAATCATTCCTATGAACACGAAGATGGCTAAGGAGCCCAGTCTTCGCTTTTAAAATTCCTCCGTTAATCATTCCTATAAACACGAAGATGGCTAAAGAGTCCAGTCTTCGCTTTTAAAAGTCCTCCCTTAATCATTCCTATGAACACGAAGATGGCTAAAGAGTCCGGCCTTCGCTTTTGGAAAGTCCTAAGCTATACTTAGTAAAGTCATCAATTAAATGTGTTTTCTCCGCAACTATTTAGTTGGTCTGCAAGTGCAAATGTTGATTAGTGTGAGTTGCATCACGAGAGGCGATATTTCCTGTGATGTTCCTTGCATGTGACTTAATTATTGTTACAAACGTTCATTCGGAATATAAAAGATGTCTAACACCGTTATACATCAGTACAAATTTCTTTTTTAAGCACTCAAAGAATGAGTTCACTGGGAATAGCAAATACATTTTGATCACCACATTAAGTGCAGAGGTCAAAGACCTGCTGATTATCACACATTTGTACACAAATGTTTGTAGATTACAATTCAATAAAGTTGTTACAAAACCTCACTAGTTACATCACTTCACAGCGTCTCAATGGATAAGAGATAAGCGTGATACAAACGACAATCCCAACTGTTCCTGCACAATCATCATATATCTGATAGCTTATATTTTCATCCTTTTTTTAAACTCTTGTTTTGCAAACGTGCATCAGTTGAATAGCTGGAGCCCAAAAAAAAGTTTCATGCTCGCCTTTTTCACTGACAACCGTTTAGCACTTGTGGACCGACCTTTCATCAAGATGAACTGAGCATATCGAGCTTATGAAGACGTCAGGTTCAAACTATATTTGAAGGTGGTCTACAACTATGCCCGTTTGAGGGCTAAATTAGCCTCACAAACTTCGCTCCAACTAAGTCGCTGGAGGGTTGAATCAGCTGCGAACTGACTCGTTTTGCACTTGTTGACCGACCATTCATCAAGATGAACTGGCGCAACATGTTTTTACGAATACGTCGAGTTGTACTGTATTTGAAGGTGTTCCACAAGTAGACAGTTTGAGGGCTAACCAAAGCCTCACAAACCTTCGGTCTCAACTAATGTCGAGGCCGGTTGACAGCATCAAAGCTTGCACTCAACTAATTATGTCCCAACTATTATTCAACTGAACCGAAATAACCGGTTATTTTACAAACTCATTCTTCTATGAGTTTTTTTTTAATGCCTTTTAACATTCCAAGTTATGATGATGCTTTGTCCAAGGCATTGTAGCACGTGAAAAAAAGCAAAACAAGAAAAAGGATGTGCACTGCTGGGTTGTCTACAAAGGCACAGACATAACCAACTATTTCGTCTTGGATCAACAATTCAATTGATGACTATATTACTACATCTAGTCCTCAGCTAAAAATCCTCAATTTTTCAAAAATTAATACAATATCCTTTCCTATAATAACGAAGATGGTCATGGAGACCGATCTTCTTTGAAAAAAAGTCCTCAACTACATCCTTTAAACATGAAGATGGCTGCAGAGCCCAGTCTTCACTTTTAAAATTCCTCCGTTAATCATTCCTATGAACACGAAGATGGCTAAGGAGCCCAGTCTTCGCTTTTAAAATTCCTCCGTTAATCATTCCTATAAACACGAAGATGGCTAAAGAGTCCAGTCTTCGCTTTTAAAAGTCCTCCCTTAATCATTCCTATGAACACGAAGATGGCTAAAGAGTCCGGCCTTCGCTTTTGGAAAGTCCTAAGCTATACTTAGTAAAGTCATCAATTAAATGTGTTTTCTCCGCAACTATTTAGTTGGTCTGCAAGTGCAAATGTTGATTAGTGTGAGTTGCATCACGAGAGGCGATATTTCCTGTGATGTTCCTTGCATGTGACTTAATTATTGTTACAAACGTTCATTCGGAATATAAAAGATGTCTAACACCGTTATACATCAGTACAAATTTCTTTTTTAAGCACTCAAAGAATGAGTTCACTGGGAATAGCAAATACATTTTGATCACCACATTAAGTGCAGAGGTCAAAGACCTGCTGATTATCACACATTTGTACACAAATGTTTGTAGATTACAATTCAATAAAGTTGTTACAAAACCTCACTAGTTACATCACTTCACAGCGTCTCAATGGATAAGAGATAAGCGTGATACAAACGACAATCCCAACTGTTCCTGCACAATCATCATATATCTGATAGCTTATATTTTCATCCTTTTTTTAAACTCTTGTTTTGCAAACGTGCATCAGTTGAATAGCTGGAGCCCAAAAAAAAGTTTCATGCTCGCCTTTTTCACTGACAACCGTTTAGCACTTGTGGACCGACCTTTCATCAAGATGAACTGAGCATATCGAGCTTATGAAGACGTCAGGTTCAAACTATATTTGAAGGTGGTCTACAACTATGCCCGTTTGAGGGCTAAATTAGCCTCACAAACTTCGCTCCAACTAAGTCGCTGGAGGGTTGAATCAGCTGCGAACTGACTCGTTTTGCACTTGTTGACCGACCATTCATCAAGATGAACTGGCGCAACATGTTTTTACGAATACGTCGAGTTGTACTGTATTTGAAGGTGTTCCACAAGTAGACAGTTTGAGGGCTAACCAAAGCCTCACAAACCTTCGGTCTCAACTAATGTCGAGGCCGGTTGACAGCATCAAAGCTTGCACTCAACTAATTATGTCCCAACTATTATTCAACTGAACCGAAATAACCGGTTATTTTACAAACTCATTCTTCTATGAGTTTTTTTTTAATGCCTTTTAACATTCCAAGTTATGATGATGCTTTGTCCAAGGCATTGTAGCACGTGAAAAAAAGCAAAACAAGAAAAAGGATGTGCACTGCTGGGTTGTCTACAAAGGCACAGACATAACCAACTATTTCGTCTTGGATCAACAATTCAATTGATGACTATATTACTACATCTAGTCCTCAGCTAAAAATCCTCAATTTTTCAAAAATTAATACAATATCCTTTCCTATAATAACGAAGATGGTCATGGAGACCGATCTTCTTTGAAAAAAAGTCCTCAACTACATCCTTTAAACATGAAGATGGCTGCAGAGCCCAGTCTTCACTTTTAAAATTCCTCCGTTAATCATTCCTATGAACACGAAGATGGCTAAGGAGCCCAGTCTTCGCTTTTAAAATTCCTCCGTTAATCATTCCTATAAACACGAAGATGGCTAAAGAGTCCAGTCTTCGCTTTTAAAAGTCCTCCCTTAATCATTCCTATGAACACGAAGATGGCTAAAGAGTCCGGCCTTCGCTTTTGGAAAGTCCTAAGCTATACTTAGTAAAGTCATCAATTAAATGTGTTTTCTCCGCAACTATTTAGTTGGTCTGCAAGTGCAAATGTTGATTAGTGTGAGTTGCATCACGAGAGGCGATATTTCCTGTGATGTTCCTTGCATGTGACTTAATTATTGTTACAAACGTTCATTCGGAATATAAAAGATGTCTAACACCGTTATACATCAGTACAAATTTCTTTTTTAAGCACTCAAAGAATGAGTTCACTGGGAATAGCAAATACATTTTGATCACCACATTAAGTGCAGAGGTCAAAGACCTGCTGATTATCACACATTTGTACACAAATGTTTGTAGATTACAATTCAATAAAGTTGTTACAAAACCTCACTAGTTACATCACTTCACAGCGTCTCAATGGATAAGAGATAAGCGTGATACAAACGACAATCCCAACTGTTCCTGCACAATCATCATATATCTGATAGCTTATATTTTCATCCTTTTTTTAAACTCTTGTTTTGCAAACGTGCATCAGTTGAATAGCTGGAGCCCAAAAAAAAGTTTCATGCTCGCCTTTTTCACTGACAACCGTTTAGCACTTGTGGACCGACCTTTCATCAAGATGAACTGAGCATATCGAGCTTATGAAGACGTCAGGTTCAAACTATATTTGAAGGTGGTCTACAACTATGCCCGTTTGAGGGCTAAATTAGCCTCACAAACTTCGCTCCAACTAAGTCGCTGGAGGGTTGAATCAGCTGCGAACTGACTCGTTTTGCACTTGTTGACCGACCATTCATCAAGATGAACTGGCGCAACATGTTTTTACGAATACGTCGAGTTGTACTGTATTTGAAGGTGTTCCACAAGTAGACAGTTTGAGGGCTAACCAAAGCCTCACAAACCTTCGGTCTCAACTAATGTCGAGGCCGGTTGACAGCATCAAAGCTTGCACTCAACTAATTATGTCCCAACTATTATTCAACTGAACCGAAATAACCGGTTATTTTACAAACTCATTCTTCTATGAGTTTTTTTTAATGCCTTTTAACATTCCAAGTTATGATGATGCTTTGTCCAAGGCATTGTAGCACGTGAAAAAAAGCAAAACAAGAAAAAGGATGTGCACTGCTGGGTTGTCTACAAAGGCACAGACATAACCAACTATTTCGTCTTGGATCAACAATTCAATTGATGACTATATTACTACATCTAGTCCTCAGCTAAAAATCCTCAATTTTTCAAAAATTAATACAATATCCTTTCCTATAATAACGAAGATGGTCATGGAGACCGATCTTCTTTGAAAAAAAGTCCTCAACTACATCCTTTAAACATGAAGATGGCTGCAGAGCCCAGTCTTCACTTTTAAAATTCCTCCGTTAATCATTCCTATGAACACGAAGATGGCTAAGGAGCCCAGTCTTCGCTTTTAAAATTCCTCCGTTAATCATTCCTATAAACACGAAGATGGCTAAAGAGTCCAGTCTTCGCTTTTAAAAGTCCTCCCTTAATCATTCCTATGAACACGAAGATGGCTAAAGAGTCCGGCCTTCGCTTTTGGAAAGTCCTAAGCTATACTTAGTAAAGTCATCAATTAAATGTGTTTTCTCCGCAACTATTTAGTTGGTCTGCAAGTGCAAATGTTGATTAGTGTGAGTTGCATCACGAGAGGCGATATTTCCTGTGATGTTCCTTGCATGTGACTTAATTATTGTTACAAACGTTCATTCGGAATATAAAAGATGTCTAACACCGTTATACATCAGTACAAATTTCTTTTTTAAGCACTCAAAGAATGAGTTCACTGGGAATAGCAAATACATTTTGATCACCACATTAAGTGCAGAGGTCAAAGACCTGCTGATTATCACACATTTGTACACAAATGTTTGTAGATTACAATTCAATAAAGTTGTTACAAAACCTCACTAGTTACATCACTTCACAGCGTCTCAATGGATAAGAGATAAGCGTGATACAAACGACAATCCCAACTGTTCCTGCACAATCATCATATATCTGATAGCTTATATTTTCATCCTTTTTTTAAACTCTTGTTTTGCAAACGTGCATCAGTTGAATAGCTGGAGCCCAAAAAAAAGTTTCATGCTCGCCTTTTTCACTGACAACCGTTTAGCACTTGTGGACCGACCTTTCATCAAGATGAACTGAGCATATCGAGCTTATGAAGACGTCAGGTTCAAACTATATTTGAAGGTGGTCTACAACTATGCCCGTTTGAGGGCTAAATTAGCCTCACAAACTTCGCTCCAACTAAGTCGCTGGAGGGTTGAATCAGCTGCGAACTGACTCGTTTTGCACTTGTTGACCGACCATTCATCAAGATGAACTGGCGCAACATGTTTTTACGAATACGTCGAGTTGTACTGTATTTGAAGGTGTTCCACAAGTAGACAGTTTGAGGGCTAACCAAAGCCTCACAAACCTTCGGTCTCAACTAATGTCGAGGCCGGTTGACAGCATCAAAGCTTGCACTCAACTAATTATGTCCCAACTATTATTCAACTGAACCGAAATAACCGGTTATTTTACAAACTCATTCTTCTATGAGTTTTTTTTTAATGCCTTTTAACATTCCAAGTTATGATGATGCTTTGTCCAAGGCATTGTAGCACGTGAAAAAAAGCAAAACAAGAAAAAGGATGTGCACTGCTGGGTTGTCTACAAAGGCACAGACATAACCAACTATTTCGTCTTGGATCAACAATTCAATTGATGACTATATTACTACATCTAGTCCTCAGCTAAAAATCCTCAATTTTTCAAAAATTAATACAATATCCTTTCCTATAATAACGAAGATGGTCATGGAGACCGATCTTCTTTGAAAAAAAGTCCTCAACTACATCCTTTAAACATGAAGATGGCTGCAGAGCCCAGTCTTCACTTTTAAAATTCCTCCGTTAATCATTCCTATGAACACGAAGATGGCTAAGGAGCCCAGTCTTCGCTTTTAAAATTCCTCCGTTAATCATTCCTATAAACACGAAGATGGCTAAAGAGTCCAGTCTTCGCTTTTAAAAGTCCTCCCTTAATCATTCCTATGAACACGAAGATGGCTAAAGAGTCCGGCCTTCGCTTTTGGAAAGTCCTAAGCTATACTTAGTAAAGTCATCAATTAAATGTGTTTTCTCCGCAACTATTTAGTTGGTCTGCAAGTGCAAATGTTGATTAGTGTGAGTTGCATCACGAGAGGCGATATTTCCTGTGATGTTCCTTGCATGTGACTTAATTATTGTTACAAACGTTCATTCGGAATATAAAAGATGTCTAACACCGTTATACATCAGTACAAATTTCTTTTTTAAGCACTCAAAGAATGAGTTCACTGGGAATAGCAAATACATTTTGATCACCACATTAAGTGCAGAGGTCAAAGACCTGCTGATTATCACACATTTGTACACAAATGTTTGTAGATTACAATTCAATAAAGTTGTTACAAAACCTCACTAGTTACATCACTTCACAGCGTCTCAATGGATAAGAGATAAGCGTGATACAAACGACAATCCCAACTGTTCCTGCACAATCATCATATATCTGATAGCTTATATTTTCATCCTTTTTTTAAACTCTTGTTTTGCAAACGTGCATCAGTTGAATAGCTGGAGCCCAAAAAAAAGTTTCATGCTCGCCTTTTTCACTGACAACCGTTTAGCACTTGTGGACCGACCTTTCATCAAGATGAACTGAGCATATCGAGCTTATGAAGACGTCAGGTTCAAACTATATTTGAAGGTGGTCTACAACTATGCCCGTTTGAGGGCTAAATTAGCCTCACAAACTTCGCTCCAACTAAGTCGCTGGAGGGTTGAATCAGCTGCGAACTGACTCGTTTTGCACTTGTTGACCGACCATTCATCAAGATGAACTGGCGCAACATGTTTTTACGAATACGTCGAGTTGTACTGTATTTGAAGGTGTTCCACAAGTAGACAGTTTGAGGGCTAACCAAAGCCTCACAAACCTTCGGTCTCAACTAATGTCGAGGCCGGTTGACAGCATCAAAGCTTGCACTCAACTAATTATGTCCCAACTATTATTCAACTGAACCGAAATAACCGGTTATTTTACAAACTCATTCTTCTATGAGTTTTTTTTTAATGCCTTTTAACATTCCAAGTTATGATGATGCTTTGTCCAAGGCATTGTAGCACGTGAAAAAAAGCAAAACAAGAAAAAGGATGTGCACTGCTGGGTTGTCTACAAAGGCACAGACATAACCAACTATTTCGTCTTGGATCAACAATTCAATTGATGACTATATTACTACATCTAGTCCTCAGCTAAAAATCCTCAATTTTTCAAAAATTAATACAATATCCTTTCCTATAATAACGAAGATGGTCATGGATACCGATCTTCTTTGAAAAAAAGTCCTCAACTACATCCTTTAAACATGAAGATGGCTGCAGAGCCCAGTCTTCACTTTTAAAATTCCTCCGTTAATCATTCCTATGAACACGAAGATGGCTAAGGAGCCCAGTCTTCGCTTTTAAAATTCCTCCGTTAATCATTCCTATAAACACGAAGATGGCTAAAGAGTCCAGTCTTCGCTTTTAAAAGTCCTCCCTTAATCATTCCTATGAACACGAAGATGGCTAAAGAGTCCGGCCTTCGCTTTTGGAAAGTCCTAAGCTATACTTAGTAAAGTCATCAATTAAATGTGTTTTCTCCGCAACTATTTAGTTGGTCTGCAAGTGCAAATGTTGATTAGTGTGAGTTGCATCACGAGAGGCGATATTTCCTGTGATGTTCCTTGCATGTGACTTAATTATTGTTACAAACGTTCATTCGGAATATAAAAGATGTCTAACACCGTTATACATCAGTACAAATTTCTTTTTTAAGCACTCAAAGAATGAGTTCACTGGGAATAGCAAATACATTTTGATCACCACATTAAGTGCAGAGGTCAAAGACCTGCTGATTATCACACATTTGTACACAAATGTTTGTAGATTACAATTCAATAAAGTTGTTACAAAACCTCACTAGTTACATCACTTCACAGCGTCTCAATGGATAAGAGATAAGCGTGATACAAACGACAATCCCAACTGTTCCTGCACAATCATCATATATCTGATAGCTTATATTTTCATCCTTTTTTTAAACTCTTGTTTTGCAAACGTGCATCAGTTGAATAGCTGGAGCCCAAAAAAAAGTTTCATGCTCGCCTTTTTCACTGACAACCGTTTAGCACTTGTGGACCGACCTTTCATCAAGATGAACTGAGCATATCGAGCTTATGAAGACGTCAGGTTCAAACTATATTTGAAGGTGGTCTACAACTATGCCCGTTTGAGGGCTAAATTAGCCTCACAAACTTCGCTCCAACTAAGTCGCTGGAGGGTTGAATCAGCTGCGAACTGACTCGTTTTGCACTTGTTGACCGACCATTCATCAAGATGAACTGGCGCAACATGTTTTTACGAATACGTCGAGTTGTACTGTATTTGAAGGTGTTCCACAAGTAGACAGTTTGAGGGCTAACCAAAGCCTCACAAACCTTCGGTCTCAACTAATGTCGAGGCCGGTTGACAGCATCAAAGCTTGCACTCAACTAATTATGTCCCAACTATTATTCAACTGAACCGAAATAACCGGTTATTTTACAAACTCATTCTTCTATGAGTTTTTTTTTAATGCCTTTTAACATTCCAAGTTATGATGATGCTTTGTCCAAGGCATTGTAGCACGTGAAAAAAAGCAAAACAAGAAAAAGGATGTGCACTGCTGGGTTGTCTACAAAGGCACAGACATAACCAACTATTTCGTCTTGGATCAACAATTCAATTGATGACTATATTACTACATCTAGTCCTCAGCTAAAAATCCTCAATTTTTCAAAAATTAATACAATATCCTTTCCTATAATAACGAAGATGGTCATGGAGACCGATCTTCTTTGAAAAAAAGTCCTCAACTACATCCTTTAAACATGAAGATGGCTGCAGAGCCCAGTCTTCACTTTTAAAATTCCTCCGTTAATCATTCCTATGAACACGAAGATGGCTAAGGAGCCCAGTCTTCGCTTTTAAAATTCCTCCGTTAATCATTCCTATAAACACGAAGATGGCTAAAGAGTCCAGTCTTCGCTTTTAAAAGTCCTCCCTTAATCATTCCTATGAACACGAAGATGGCTAAAGAGTCCGGCCTTCGCTTTTGGAAAGTCCTAAGCTATACTTAGTAAAGTCATCAATTAAATGTGTTTTCTCCGCAACTATTTAGTTGGTCTGCAAGTGCAAATGTTGATTAGTGTGAGTTGCATCACGAGAGGCGATATTTCCTGTGATGTTCCTTGCATGTGACTTAATTATTGTTACAAACGTTCATTCGGAATATAAAAGATGTCTAACACCGTTATACATCAGTACAAATTTCTTTTTTAAGCACTCAAAGAATGAGTTCACTGGGAATAGCAAATACATTTTGATCACCACATTAAGTGCAGAGGTCAAAGACCTGCTGATTATCACACATTTGTACACAAATGTTTGTAGATTACAATTCAATAAAGTTGTTACAAAACCTCACTAGTTACATCACTTCACAGCGTCTCAATGGATAAGAGATAAGCGTGATACAAACGACAATCCCAACTGTTCCTGCACAATCATCATATATCTGATAGCTTATATTTTCATCCTTTTTTTAAACTCTTGTTTTGCAAACGTGCATCAGTTGAATAGCTGGAGCCCAAAAAAAAGTTTCATGCTCGCCTTTTTCACTGACAACCGTTTAGCACTTGTGGACCGACCTTTCATCAAGATGAACTGAGCATATCGAGCTTATGAAGACGTCAGGTTCAAACTATATTTGAAGGTGGTCTACAACTATGCCCGTTTGAGGGCTAAATTAGCCTCACAAACTTCGCTCCAACTAAGTCGCTGGAGGGTTGAATCAGCTGCGAACTGACTCGTTTTGCACTTGTTGACCGACCATTCATCAAGATGAACTGGCGCAACATGTTTTTACGAATACGTCGAGTTGTACTGTATTTGAAGGTGTTCCACAAGTAGACAGTTTGAGGGCTAACCAAAGCCTCACAAACCTTCGGTCTCAACTAATGTCGAGGCCGGTTGACAGCATCAAAGCTTGCACTCAACTAATTATGTCCCAACTATTATTCAACTGAACCGAAATAACCGGTTATTTTACAAACTCATTCTTCTATGAGTTTTTTTTAATGCCTTTTAACATTCCAAGTTATGATGATGCTTTGTCCAAGGCATTGTAGCACGTGAAAAAAAGCAAAACAAGAAAAAGGATGTGCACTGCTGGGTTGTCTACAAAGGCACAGACATAACCAACTATTTCGTCTTGGATCAACAATTCAATTGATGACTATATTACTACATCTAGTCCTCAGCTAAAAATCCTCAATTTTTCAAAAATTAATACAATATCCTTTCCTATAATAACGAAGATGGTCATGGAGACCGATCTTCTTTGAAAAAAAGTCCTCAACTACATCCTTTAAACATGAAGATGGCTGCAGAGCCCAGTCTTCACTTTTAAAATTCCTCCGTTAATCATTCCTATGAACACGAAGATGGCTAAGGAGCCCAGTCTTCGCTTTTAAAATTCCTCCGTTAATCATTCCTATAAACACGAAGATGGCTAAAGAGTCCAGTCTTCGCTTTTAAAAGTCCTCCCTTAATCATTCCTATGAACACGAAGATGGCTAAAGAGTCCGGCCTTCGCTTTTGGAAAGTCCTAAGCTATACTTAGTAAAGTCATCAATTAAATGTGTTTTCTCCGCAACTATTTAGTTGGTCTGCAAGTGCAAATGTTGATTAGTGTGAGTTGCATCACGAGAGGCGATATTTCCTGTGATGTTCCTTGCATGTGACTTAATTATTGTTACAAACGTTCATTCGGAATATAAAAGATGTCTAACACCGTTATACATCAGTACAAATTTCTTTTTTAAGCACTCAAAGAATGAGTTCACTGGGAATAGCAAATACATTTTGATCACCACATTAAGTGCAGAGGTCAAAGACCTGCTGATTATCACACATTTGTACACAAATGTTTGTAGATTACAATTCAATAAAGTTGTTACAAAACCTCACTAGTTACATCACTTCACAGCGTCTCAATGGATAAGAGATAAGCGTGATACAAACGACAATCCCAACTGTTCCTGCACAATCATCATATATCTGATAGCTTATATTTTCATCCTTTTTTTAAACTCTTGTTTTGCAAACGTGCATCAGTTGAATAGCTGGAGCCCAAAAAAAAGTTTCATGCTCGCCTTTTTCACTGACAACCGTTTAGCACTTGTGGACCGACCTTTCATCAAGATGAACTGAGCATATCGAGCTTATGAAGACGTCAGGTTCAAACTATATTTGAAGGTGGTCTACAACTATGCCCGTTTGAGGGCTAAATTAGCCTCACAAACTTCGCTCCAACTAAGTCGCTGGAGGGTTGAATCAGCTGCGAACTGACTCGTTTTGCACTTGTTGACCGACCATTCATCAAGATGAACTGGCGCAACATGTTTTTACGAATACGTCGAGTTGTACTGTATTTGAAGGTGTTCCACAAGTAGACAGTTTGAGGGCTAACCAAAGCCTCACAAACCTTCGGTCTCAACTAATGTCGAGGCCGGTTGACAGCATCAAAGCTTGCACTCAACTAATTATGTCCCAACTATTATTCAACTGAACCGAAATAACCGGTTATTTTACAAACTCATTCTTCTATGAGTTTTTTTTAATGCCTTTTAACATTCCAAGTTATGATGATGCTTTGTCCAAGGCATTGTAGCACGTGAAAAAAAGCAAAACAAGAAAAAGGATGTGCACTGCTGGGTTGTCTACAAAGGCACAGACATAACCAACTATTTCGTCTTGGATCAACAATTCAATTGATGACTATATTACTACATCTAGTCCTCAGCTAAAAATCCTCAATTTTTCAAAAATTAATACAATATCCTTTCCTATAATAACGAAGATGGTCATGGAGACCGATCTTCTTTGAAAAAAAGTCCTCAACTACATCCTTTAAACATGAAGATGGCTGCAGAGCCCAGTCTTCACTTTTAAAATTCCTCCGTTAATCATTCCTATGAACACGAAGATGGCTAAGGAGCCCAGTCTTCGCTTTTAAAATTCCTCCGTTAATCATTCCTATAAACACGAAGATGGCTAAAGAGTCCAGTCTTCGCTTTTAAAAGTCCTCCCTTAATCATTCCTATGAACACGAAGATGGCTAAAGAGTCCGGCCTTCGCTTTTGGAAAGTCCTAAGCTATACTTAGTAAAGTCATCAATTAAATGTGTTTTCTCCGCAACTATTTAGTTGGTCTGCAAGTGCAAATGTTGATTAGTGTGAGTTGCATCACGAGAGGCGATATTTCCTGTGATGTTCCTTGCATGTGACTTAATTATTGTTACAAACGTTCATTCGGAATATAAAAGATGTCTAACACCGTTATACATCAGTACAAATTTCTTTTTTAAGCACTCAAAGAATGAGTTCACTGGGAATAGCAAATACATTTTGATCACCACATTAAGTGCAGAGGTCAAAGACCTGCTGATTATCACACATTTGTACACAAATGTTTGTAGATTACAATTCAATAAAGTTGTTACAAAACCTCACTAGTTACATCACTTCACAGCGTCTCAATGGATAAGAGATAAGCGTGATACAAACGACAATCCCAACTGTTCCTGCACAATCATCATATATCTGATAGCTTATATTTTCATCCTTTTTTTAAACTCTTGTTTTGCAAACGTGCATCAGTTGAATAGCTGGAGCCCAAAAAAAAGTTTCATGCTCGCCTTTTTCACTGACAACCGTTTAGCACTTGTGGACCGACCTTTCATCAAGATGAACTGAGCATATCGAGCTTATGAAGACGTCAGGTTCAAACTATATTTGAAGGTGGTCTACAACTATGCCCGTTTGAGGGCTAAATTAGCCTCACAAACTTCGCTCCAACTAAGTCGCTGGAGGGTTGAATCAGCTGCGAACTGACTCGTTTTGCACTTGTTGACCGACCATTCATCAAGATGAACTGGCGCAACATGTTTTTACGAATACGTCGAGTTGTACTGTATTTGAAGGTGTTCCACAAGTAGACAGTTTGAGGGCTAACCAAAGCCTCACAAACCTTCGGTCTCAACTAATGTCGAGGCCGGTTGACAGCATCAAAGCTTGCACTCAACTAATTATGTCCCAACTATTATTCAACTGAACCGAAATAACCGGTTATTTTACAAACTCATTCTTCTATGAGTTTTTTTTTAATGCCTTTTAACATTCCAAGTTATGATGATGCTTTGTCCAAGGCATTGTAGCACGTGAAAAAAAGCAAAACAAGAAAAAGGATGTGCACTGCTGGGTTGTCTACAAAGGCACAGACATAACCAACTATTTCGTCTTGGATCAACAATTCAATTGATGACTATATTACTACATCTAGTCCTCAGCTAAAAATCCTCAATTTTTCAAAAATTAATACAATATCCTTTCCTATAATAACGAAGATGGTCATGGAGACCGATCTTCTTTGAAAAAAAGTCCTCAACTACATCCTTTAAACATGAAGATGGCTGCAGAGCCCAGTCTTCACTTTTAAAATTCCTCCGTTAATCATTCCTATGAACACGAAGATGGCTAAGGAGCCCAGTCTTCGCTTTTAAAATTCCTCCGTTAATCATTCCTATAAACACGAAGATGGCTAAAGAGTCCAGTCTTCGCTTTTAAAAGTCCTCCCTTAATCATTCCTATGAACACGAAGATGGCTAAAGAGTCCGGCCTTCGCTTTTGGAAAGTCCTAAGCTATACTTAGTAAAGTCATCAATTAAATGTGTTTTCTCCGCAACTATTTAGTTGGTCTGCAAGTGCAAATGTTGATTAGTGTGAGTTGCATCACGAGAGGCGATATTTCCTGTGATGTTCCTTGCATGTGACTTAATTATTGTTACAAACGTTCATTCGGAATATAAAAGATGTCTAACACCGTTATACATCAGTACAAATTTCTTTTTTAAGCACTCAAAGAATGAGTTCACTGGGAATAGCAAATACATTTTGATCACCACATTAAGTGCAGAGGTCAAAGACCTGCTGATTATCACACATTTGTACACAAATGTTTGTAGATTACAATTCAATAAAGTTGTTACAAAACCTCACTAGTTACATCACTTCACAGCGTCTCAATGGATAAGAGATAAGCGTGATACAAACGACAATCCCAACTGTTCCTGCACAATCATCATATATCTGATAGCTTATATTTTCATCCTTTTTTTAAACTCTTGTTTTGCAAACGTGCATCAGTTGAATAGCTGGAGCCCAAAAAAAAGTTTCATGCTCGCCTTTTTCACTGACAACCGTTTAGCACTTGTGGACCGACCTTTCATCAAGATGAACTGAGCATATCGAGCTTATGAAGACGTCAGGTTCAAACTATATTTGAAGGTGGTCTACAACTATGCCCGTTTGAGGGCTAAATTAGCCTCACAAACTTCGCTCCAACTAAGTCGCTGGAGGGTTGAATCAGCTGCGAACTGACTCGTTTTGCACTTGTTGACCGACCATTCATCAAGATGAACTGGCGCAACATGTTTTTACGAATACGTCGAGTTGTACTGTATTTGAAGGTGTTCCACAAGTAGACAGTTTGAGGGCTAACCAAAGCCTCACAAACCTTCGGTCTCAACTAATGTCGAGGCCGGTTGACAGCATCAAAGCTTGCACTCAACTAATTATGTCCCAACTATTATTCAACTGAACCGAAATAACCGGTTATTTTACAAACTCATTCTTCTATGAGTTTTTTTTTAATGCCTTTTAACATTCCAAGTTATGATGATGCTTTGTCCAAGGCATTGTAGCACGTGAAAAAAAGCAAAACAAGAAAAAGGATGTGCACTGCTGGGTTGTCTACAAAGGCACAGACATAACCAACTATTTCGTCTTGGATCAACAATTCAATTGATGACTATATTACTACATCTAGTCCTCAGCTAAAAATCCTCAATTTTTCAAAAATTAATACAATATCCTTTCCTATAATAACGAAGATGGTCATGGATACCGATCTTCTTTGAAAAAAAGTCCTCAACTACATCCTTTAAACATGAAGATGGCTGCAGAGCCCAGTCTTCACTTTTAAAATTCCTCCGTTAATCATTCCTATGAACACGAAGATGGCTAAGGAGCCCAGTCTTCGCTTTTAAAATTCCTCCGTTAATCATTCCTATAAACACGAAGATGGCTAAAGAGTCCAGTCTTCGCTTTTAAAAGTCCTCCCTTAATCATTCCTATGAACACGAAGATGGCTAAAGAGTCCGGCCTTCGCTTTTGGAAAGTCCTAAGCTATACTTAGTAAAGTCATCAATTAAATGTGTTTTCTCCGCAACTATTTAGTTGGTCTGCAAGTGCAAATGTTGATTAGTGTGAGTTGCATCACGAGAGGCGATATTTCCTGTGATGTTCCTTGCATGTGACTTAATTATTGTTACAAACGTTCATTCGGAATATAAAAGATGTCTAACACCGTTATACATCAGTACAAATTTCTTTTTTAAGCACTCAAAGAATGAGTTCACTGGGAATAGCAAATACATTTTGATCACCACATTAAGTGCAGAGGTCAAAGACCTGCTGATTATCACACATTTGTACACAAATGTTTGTAGATTACAATTCAATAAAGTTGTTACAAAACCTCACTAGTTACATCACTTCACAGCGTCTCAATGGATAAGAGATAAGCGTGATACAAACGACAATCCCAACTGTTCCTGCACAATCATCATATATCTGATAGCTTATATTTTCATCCTTTTTTTAAACTCTTGTTTTGCAAACGTGCATCAGTTGAATAGCTGGAGCCCAAAAAAAAGTTTCATGCTCGCCTTTTTCACTGACAACCGTTTAGCACTTGTGGACCGACCTTTCATCAAGATGAACTGAGCATATCGAGCTTATGAAGACGTCAGGTTCAAACTATATTTGAAGGTGGTCTACAACTATGCCCGTTTGAGGGCTAAATTAGCCTCACAAACTTCGCTCCAACTAAGTCGCTGGAGGGTTGAATCAGCTGCGAACTGACTCGTTTTGCACTTGTTGACCGACCATTCATCAAGATGAACTGGCGCAACATGTTTTTACGAATACGTCGAGTTGTACTGTATTTGAAGGTGTTCCACAAGTAGACAGTTTGAGGGCTAACCAAAGCCTCACAAACCTTCGGTCTCAACTAATGTCGAGGCCGGTTGACAGCATCAAAGCTTGCACTCAACTAATTATGTCCCAACTATTATTCAACTGAACCGAAATAACCGGTTATTTTACAAACTCATTCTTCTATGAGTTTTTTTTAATGCCTTTTAACATTCCAAGTTATGATGATGCTTTGTCCAAGGCATTGTAGCACGTGAAAAAAAGCAAAACAAGAAAAAGGATGTGCACTGCTGGGTTGTCTACAAAGGCACAGACATAACCAACTATTTCGTCTTGGATCAACAATTCAATTGATGACTATATTACTACATCTAGTCCTCAGCTAAAAATCCTCAATTTTTCAAAAATTAATACAATATCCTTTCCTATAATAACGAAGATGGTCATGGAGACCGATCTTCTTTGAAAAAAAGTCCTCAACTACATCCTTTAAACATGAAGATGGCTGCAGAGCCCAGTCTTCGCTTTTAAAATTCCTCCGTTAATCATTCCTATAAACACGAAGATGGCTAAAGAGTCCAGTCTTCGCTTTTAAAAGTCCTCCCTTAATCATTCCTATGAACACGAAGATGGCTAAAGAGTCCGGCCTTCGCTTTTGGAAAGTCCTAAGCTATACTTAGTAAAGTCATCAATTAAATGTGTTTTCTCCGCAACTATTTAGTTGGTCTGCAAGTGCAAATGTTGATTAGTGTGAGTTGCATCACGAGAGGCGATATTTCCTGTGATGTTCCTTGCATGTGACTTAATTATTGTTACAAACGTTCATTCGGAATATAAAAGATGTCTAACACCGTTATACATCAGTACAAATTTCTTTTTTAAGCACTCAAAGAATGAGTTCACTGGGAATAGCAAATACATTTTGATCACCACATTAAGTGCAGAGGTCAAAGACCTGCTGATTATCACACATTTGTACACAAATGTTTGTAGATTACAATTCAATAAAGTTGTTACAAAACCTCACTAGTTACATCACTTCACAGCGTCTCAATGGATAAGAGATAAGCGTGATACAAACGACAATCCCAACTGTTCCTGCACAATCATCATATATCTGATAGCTTATATTTTCATCCTTTTTTTAAACTCTTGTTTTGCAAACGTGCATCAGTTGAATAGCTGGAGCCCAAAAAAAAGTTTCATGCTCGCCTTTTTCACTGACAACCGTTTAGCACTTGTGGACCGACCTTTCATCAAGATGAACTGAGCATATCGAGCTTATGAAGACGTCAGGTTCAAACTATATTTGAAGGTGGTCTACAACTATGCCCGTTTGAGGGCTAAATTAGCCTCACAAACTTCGCTCCAACTAAGTCGCTGGAGGGTTGAATCAGCTGCGAACTGACTCGTTTTGCACTTGTTGACCGACCATTCATCAAGATGAACTGGCGCAACATGTTTTTACGAATACGTCGAGTTGTACTGTATTTGAAGGTGTTCCACAAGTAGACAGTTTGAGGGCTAACCAAAGCCTCACAAACCTTCGGTCTCAACTAATGTCGAGGCCGGTTGACAGCATCAAAGCTTGCACTCAACTAATTATGTCCCAACTATTATTCAACTGAACCGAAATAACCGGTTATTTTACAAACTCATTCTTCTATGAGTTTTTTTTAATGCCTTTTAACATTCCAAGTTATGATGATGCTTTGTCCAAGGCATTGTAGCACGTGAAAAAAAGCAAAACAAGAAAAAGGATGTGCACTGCTGGGTTGTCTACAAAGGCACAGACATAACCAACTATTTCGTCTTGGATCAACAATTCAATTGATGACTATATTACTACATCTAGTCCTCAGCTAAAAATCCTCAATTTTTCAAAAATTAATACAATATCCTTTCCTATAATAACGAAGATGGTCATGGAGACCGATCTTCTTTGAAAAAAAGTCCTCAACTACATCCTTTAAACATGAAGATGGCTGCAGAGCCCAGTCTTCGCTTTTAAAATTCCTCCGTTAATCATTCCTATAAACACGAAGATGGCTAAAGAGTCCAGTCTTCGCTTTTAAAAGTCCTCCCTTAATCATTCCTATGAACACGAAGATGGCTAAAGAGTCCGGCCTTCGCTTTTGGAAAGTCCTAAGCTATACTTAGTAAAGTCATCAATTAAATGTGTTTTCTCCGCAACTATTTAGTTGGTCTGCAAGTGCAAATGTTGATTAGTGTGAGTTGCATCACGAGAGGCGATATTTCCTGTGATGTTCCTTGCATGTGACTTAATTATTGTTACAAACGTTCATTCGGAATATAAAAGATGTCTAACACCGTTATACATCAGTACAAATTTCTTTTTTAAGCACTCAAAGAATGAGTTCACTGGGAATAGCAAATACATTTTGATCACCACATTAAGTGCAGAGGTCAAAGACCTGCTGATTATCACACATTTGTACACAAATGTTTGTAGATTACAATTCAATAAAGTTGTTACAAAACCTCACTAGTTACATCACTTCACAGCGTCTCAATGGATAAGAGATAAGCGTGATACAAACGACAATCCCAACTGTTCCTGCACAATCATCATATATCTGATAGCTTATATTTTCATCCTTTTTTTAAACTCTTGTTTTGCAAACGTGCATCAGTTGAATAGCTGGAGCCCAAAAAAAAGTTTCATGCTCGCCTTTTTCACTGACAACCGTTTAGCACTTGTGGACCGACCTTTCATCAAGATGAACTGAGCATATCGAGCTTATGAAGACGTCAGGTTCAAACTATATTTGAAGGTGGTCTACAACTATGCCCGTTTGAGGGCTAAATTAGCCTCACAAACTTCGCTCCAACTAAGTCGCTGGAGGGTTGAATCAGCTGCGAACTGACTCGTTTTGCACTTGTTGACCGACCATTCATCAAGATGAACTGGCGCAACATGTTTTTACGAATACGTCGAGTTGTACTGTATTTGAAGGTGTTCCACAAGTAGACAGTTTGAGGGCTAACCAAAGCCTCACAAACCTTCGGTCTCAACTAATGTCGAGGCCGGTTGACAGCATCAAAGCTTGCACTCAACTAATTATGTCCCAACTATTATTCAACTGAACCGAAATAACCGGTTATTTTACAAACTCATTCTTCTATGAGTTTTTTTTTAATGCCTTTTAACATTCCAAGTTATGATGATGCTTTGTCCAAGGCATTGTAGCACGTGAAAAAAAGCAAAACAAGAAAAAGGATGTGCACTGCTGGGTTGTCTACAAAGGCACAGACATAACCAACTATTTCGTCTTGGATCAACAATTCAATTGATGACTATATTACTACATCTAGTCCTCAGCTAAAAATCCTCAATTTTTCAAAAATTAATACAATATCCTTTCCTATAATAACGAAGATGGTCATGGAGACCGATCTTCTTTGAAAAAAAGTCCTCAACTACATCCTTTAAACATGAAGATGGCTGCAGAGCCCAGTCTTCACTTTTAAAATTCCTCCGTTAATCATTCCTATGAACACGAAGATGGCTGCAGAGCCCAGTCTTCGCTTTTAAAATTCCTCCGTTAATCATTCCTATAAACACGAAGATGGCTAAAGAGTCCAGTCTTCGCTTTTAAAAGTCCTCCCTTAATCATTCCTATGAACACGAAGATGGCTAAAGAGTCCGGCCTTCGCTTTTGGAAAGTCCTAAGCTATACTTAGTAAAGTCATCAATTAAATGTGTTTTCTCCGCAACTATTTAGTTGGTCTGCAAGTGCAAATGTTGATTAGTGTGAGTTGCATCACGAGAGGCGATATTTCCTGTGATGTTCCTTGCATGTGACTTAATTATTGTTACAAACGTTCATTCGGAATATAAAAGATGTCTAACACCGTTATACATCAGTACAAATTTCTTTTTTAAGCACTCAAAGAATGAGTTCACTGGGAATAGCAAATACATTTTGATCACCACATTAAGTGCAGAGGTCAAAGACCTGCTGATTATCACACATTTGTACACAAATGTTTGTAGATTACAATTCAATAAAGTTGTTACAAAACCTCACTAGTTACATCACTTCACAGCGTCTCAATGGATAAGAGATAAGCGTGATACAAACGACAATCCCAACTGTTCCTGCACAATCATCATATATCTGATAGCTTATATTTTCATCCTTTTTTTAAACTCTTGTTTTGCAAACGTGCATCAGTTGAATAGCTGGAGCCCAAAAAAAAGTTTCATGCTCGCCTTTTTCACTGACAACCGTTTAGCACTTGTGGACCGACCTTTCATCAAGATGAACTGAGCATATCGAGCTTATGAAGACGTCAGGTTCAAACTATATTTGAAGGTGGTCTACAACTATGCCCGTTTGAGGGCTAAATTAGCCTCACAAACTTCGCTCCAACTAAGTCGCTGGAGGGTTGAATCAGCTGCGAACTGACTCGTTTTGCACTTGTTGACCGACCATTCATCAAGATGAACTGGCGCAACATGTTTTTACGAATACGTCGAGTTGTACTGTATTTGAAGGTGTTCCACAAGTAGACAGTTTGAGGGCTAACCAAAGCCTCACAAACCTTCGGTCTCAACTAATGTCGAGGCCGGTTGACAGCATCAAAGCTTGCACTCAACTAATTATGTCCCAACTATTATTCAACTGAACCGAAATAACCGGTTATTTTACAAACTCATTCTTCTATGAGTTTTTTTTAATGCCTTTTAACATTCCAAGTTATGATGATGCTTTGTCCAAGGCATTGTAGCACGTGAAAAAAAGCAAAACAAGAAAAAGGATGTGCACTGCTGGGTTGTCTACAAAGGCACAGACATAACCAACTATTTCGTCTTGGATCAACAATTCAATTGATGACTATATTACTACATCTAGTCCTCAGCTAAAAATCCTCAATTTTTCAAAAATTAATACAATATCCTTTCCTATAATAACGAAGATGGTCATGGAGACCGATCTTCTTTGAAAAAAAGTCCTCAACTACATCCTTTAAACATGAAGATGGCTGCAGAGCCCAGTCTTCGCTTTTAAAATTCCTCCGTTAATCATTCCTATAAACACGAAGATGGCTAAAGAGTCCAGTCTTCGCTTTTAAAAGTCCTCCCTTAATCATTCCTATGAACACGAAGATGGCTAAAGAGTCCGGCCTTCGCTTTTGGAAAGTCCTAAGCTATACTTAGTAAAGTCATCAATTAAATGTGTTTTCTCCGCAACTATTTAGTTGGTCTGCAAGTGCAAATGTTGATTAGTGTGAGTTGCATCACGAGAGGCGATATTTCCTGTGATGTTCCTTGCATGTGACTTAATTATTGTTACAAACGTTCATTCGGAATATAAAAGATGTCTAACACCGTTATACATCAGTACAAATTTCTTTTTTAAGCACTCAAAGAATGAGTTCACTGGGAATAGCAAATACATTTTGATCACCACATTAAGTGCAGAGGTCAAAGACCTGCTGATTATCACACATTTGTACACAAATGTTTGTAGATTACAATTCAATAAAGTTGTTACAAAACCTCACTAGTTACATCACTTCACAGCGTCTCAATGGATAAGAGATAAGCGTGATACAAACGACAATCCCAACTGTTCCTGCACAATCATCATATATCTGATAGCTTATATTTTCATCCTTTTTTTAAACTCTTGTTTTGCAAACGTGCATCAGTTGAATAGCTGGAGCCCAAAAAAAAGTTTCATGCTCGCCTTTTTCACTGACAACCGTTTAGCACTTGTGGACCGACCTTTCATCAAGATGAACTGAGCATATCGAGCTTATGAAGACGTCAGGTTCAAACTATATTTGAAGGTGGTCTACAACTATGCCCGTTTGAGGGCTAAATTAGCCTCACAAACTTCGCTCCAACTAAGTCGCTGGAGGGTTGAATCAGCTGCGAACTGACTCGTTTTGCACTTGTTGACCGACCATTCATCAAGATGAACTGGCGCAACATGTTTTTACGAATACGTCGAGTTGTACTGTATTTGAAGGTGTTCCACAAGTAGACAGTTTGAGGGCTAACCAAAGCCTCACAAACCTTCGGTCTCAACTAATGTCGAGGCCGGTTGACAGCATCAAAGCTTGCACTCAACTAATTATGTCCCAACTATTATTCAACTGAACCGAAATAACCGGTTATTTTACAAACTCATTCTTCTGAGTTTTTTTTTAATGCCTTTTAACATTCCAAGTTATGATGATGCTTTGTCCAAGGCATTGTAGCACGTGAAAAAAAGCAAAACAAGAAAAAGGATGTGCACTGCTGGGTTGTCTACAAAGGCACAGACATAACCAACTATTTCGTCTTGGATCAACAATTCAATTGATGACTATATTACTACATCTAGTCCTCAGCTAAAAATCCTCAATTTTTCAAAAATTAATACAATATCCTTTCCTATAATAACGAAGATGGTCATGGAGACCGATCTTCTTTGAAAAAAAGTCCTCAACTACATCCTTTAAACATGAAGATGGCTGCAGAGCCCAGTCTTCACTTTTAAAATTCCTCCGTTAATCATTCCTATGAACACGAAGATGGCTAAGGAGCCCAGTCTTCGCTTTTAAAATTCCTCCGTTAATCATTCCTATAAACACGAAGATGGCTAAAGAGTCCAGTCTTCGCTTTTAAAAGTCCTCCCTTAATCATTCCTATGAACACGAAGATGGCTAAAGAGTCCGGCCTTCGCTTTTGGAAAGTCCTAAGCTATACTTAGTAAAGTCATCAATTAAATGTGTTTGCTCCGCAACTATTTAGTTGGTCTGCAAGTGCAAATGTTGATTAGTGTGAGTTGCATCACGAGCGGCGATATTTCCTGTGATGTTCCTTGCATGTGACTTAATTATTGTTACAAACGTTCATTCGGAATATAAAAGATGTCTAACACCGTTATACATCAGTACAAATTTCTTTTTTAAGCACTCAAAGAATGAGTTCACTGGGAATAGCAAATACATTTTGATCACCACATTAAGTGCAGAGGTCAAAGACCTGCTGATTATCACACATTTGTACACAAATGTTTGTAGATTACAATTCAATAAAGTTGTTACAAAACCTCACTAGTTACATCACTTCACAGCGTCTCAATGGATAAGAGATAAGCGTGATACAAACGACAATCCCAACTGTTCCTGCACAATCATCATATATCTGATAGCTTATATTTTCATCCTTTTTTTAAACTCTTGTTTTGCAAACGTGCATCAGTTGAATAGCTGGAGCCCAAAAAAAAGTTTCATGCTCGCCTTTTTCACTGACAACCGTTTAGCACTTGTGGACCGACCTTTCATCAAGATGAACTGAGCATATCGAGCTTATGAAGACGTCAGGTTCAAACTATATTTGAAGGTGGTCTACAACTATGCCCGTTTGAGGGCTAAATTAGCCTCACAAACTTCGCTCCAACTAAGTCGCTGGAGGGTTGAATCAGCTGCGAACTGACTCGTTTTGCACTTGTTGACCGACCATTCATCAAGATGAACTGGCGCAACATGTTTTTACGAATACGTCGAGTTGTACTGTATTTGAAGGTGTTCCACAAGTAGACAGTTTGAGGGCTAACCAAAGCCTCACAAACCTTCGGTCTCAACTAATGTCGAGGCCGGTTGACAGCATCAAAGCTTGCACTCAACTAATTATGTCCCAACTATTATTCAACTGAACCGAAATAACCGGTTATTTTACAAACTCATTCTTCTATGAGTTTTTTTTAATGCCTTTTAACATTCCAAGTTATGATGATGCTTTGTCCAAGGCATTGTAGCACGTGAAAAAAAGCAAAACAAGAAAAAGGATGTGCACTGCTGGGTTGTCTACAAAGGCACAGACATAACCAACTATTTCGTCTTGGATCAACAATTCAATTGATGACTATATTACTACATCTAGTCCTCAGCTAAAAATCCTCAATTTTTCAAAAATTAATACAATATCCTTTCCTATAATAACGAAGATGGTCATGGAGACCGATCTTCTTTGAAAAAAAGTCCTCAACTACATCCTTTAAACATGAAGATGGCTGCAGAGCCCAGTCTTCACTTTTAAAATTCCTCCGTTAATCATTCCTATGAACACGAAGATGGCTAAGGAGCCCAGTCTTCGCTTTTAAAATTCCTCCGTTAATCATTCCTATAAACACGAAGATGGCTAAAGAGTCCAGTCTTCGCTTTTAAAAGTCCTCCCTTAATCATTCCTATGAACACGAAGATGGCTAAAGAGTCCGGCCTTCGCTTTTGGAAAGTCCTAAGCTATACTTAGTAAAGTCATCAATTAAATGTGTTTGCTCCGCAACTATTTAGTTGGTCTGCAAGTGCAAATGTTGATTAGTGTGAGTTGCATCACGAGCGGCGATATTTCCTGTGATGTTCCTTGCATGTGACTTAATTATTGTTACAAACGTTCATTCGGAATATAAAAGATGTCTAACACCGTTATACATCAGTACAAATTTCTTTTTTAAGCACTCAAAGAATGAGTTCACTGGGAATAGCAAATACATTTTGATCACCACATTAAGTGCAGAGGTCAAAGACCTGCTGATTATCACACATTTGTACACAAATGTTTGTAGATTACAATTCAATAAAGTTGTTACAAAACCTCACTAGTTACATCACTTCACAGCGTCTCAATGGATAAGAGATAAGCGTGATACAAACGACAATCCCAACTGTTCCTGCACAATCATCATATATCTGATAGCTTATATTTTCATCCTTTTTTTTAAACTCTTGTTTTGCAAACGTGCATCAGTTGAATAGCTGGAGCCCAAAAAAAAGTTTCATGCTCGCCTTTTTCACTGACAACCGTTTAGCACTTGTGGACCGACCTTTCATCAAGATGAACTGAGCATATCGAGCTTATGAAGACGTCATGTTCAAACTATATTTGAAGGTGGTCTACAACTATGCCCGTTTGAGGGCTAAATTAGCCTCACAAACTTCGCTCCAACTAAGTCGCTGGAGGGTTGAATCAGCTGCGAACTGACTCGTTTTGCACTTGTTGACCGACCATTCATCAAGATGAACTGGCGCAACATGTTTTTACGAATACGTCGAGTTGTACTGTATTTGAAGGTGTTCCACAAGTAGACAGTTTGAGGGCTAACCAAAGCCTCACAAACCTTCGGTCTCAACTAATGTCGAGGCCGGTTGACAGCATCAAAGCTTGCACTCAACTAATTATGTCCCAACTATTATTCAACTGAACCGAAATAACCGGTTATTTTACAAACTCATTCTTCTATGAGTTTTTTTTTAATGCCTTTTAACATTCCAAGTTATGATGATGCTTTGTCCAAGGCATTGTAGCACGTGAAAAAAAGCAAAACAAGAAAAAGGATGTGCACTGCTGGGTTGTCTACAAAGGCACAGACATAACCAACTATTTCGTCTTGGATCAACAATTCAATTGATGACTATATTACTACATCTAGTCCTCAGCTAAAAATCCTCAATTTTTCAAAAATTAATACAATATCCTTTCCTATAATAACGAAGATGGTCATGGAGACCGATCTTCTTTGAAAAAAAGTCCTCAACTACATCCTTTAAACATGAAGATGGCTGCAGAGCCCAGTCTTCACTTTTAAAATTCCTCCGTTAATCATTCCTATGAACACGAAGATGGCTAAGGAGCCCAGTCTTCGCTTTTAAAATTCCTCCGTTAATCATTCCTATAAACACGAAGATGACTAAAGAGTCCAGTCTTCGCTTTTAAAAGTCCTCCCTTAATCATTCCTATGAACACGAAGATGGCTAAAGAGTCCGGCCTTCGCTTTTGGAAAGTCCTAAGCTATACTTAGTAAAGTCATCAATTAAATGTGTTTGCTCCGCAACTATTCAGTTGGTCTGCAAGTGCAAATGTTGATTAGTGTGAGTTGCATCACGAGCGGCGATATTTCCTGTGATGTTCCTTGCATGTGACTTAATTATTGTTACAAACGTTCATTCGGAATATAAAAGATGTCTAACACCGTTATACATCAGTACAAATTTCTTTTTTAAGCACTCAAAGAATGAGTTCACTGGGAATAGCAAATACATTTTGATCACCACATTAAGTGCAGAGGTCAAAGACCTGCTGATTATCACACATTTGTACACAAATGTTTGTAGATTACAATTCAATAAAGTTGTTACAAAACCTCACTAGTTACATCACTTCACAGCGTCTCAATGGATAAGAGATAAGCGTGATACAAACGACAATCCCAACTGTTCCTGCACAATCATCATATATCTGATAGCTTATATTTTCATCCTTTTTTTAAACTCTTGTTTTGCAAACGTGCATCAGTTGAATAGCTGGAGCCCAAAAAAAAGTTTCATGCTCGCCTTTTTCACTGACAACCGTTTAGCACTTGTGGACCGACCTTTCATCAAGATGAACTGAGCATATCGAGCTTATGAAGACGTCAGGTTCAAACTATATTTGAAGGTGGTCTACAACTATGCCCGTTTGAGGGCTAAATTAGCCTCACAAACTTCGCTCCAACTAAGTCGCTGGAGGGTTGAATCAGCTGCGAACTGACTCGTTTTGCACTTGTTGACCGACCATTCATCAAGATGAACTGGCGCAACATGTTTTTACGAATACGTCGAGTTGTACTGTATTTGAAGGTGTTCCACAAGTAGACAGTTTGAGGGCTAACCAAAGCCTCACAAACCTTCGGTCTCAACTAATGTCGAGGCCGGTTGACAGCATCAAAGCTTGCACTCAACTAATTATGTCCCAACTATTATTCAACTGAACCGAAATAACCGGTTATTTTACAAACTCATTCTTCTATGAGTTTTTTTTAATGCCTTTTAACATTCCAAGTTATGATGATGCTTTGTCCAAGGCATTGTAGCACGTGAAAAAAAGCAAAACAAGAAAAAGGATGTGCACTGCTGGGTTGTCTACAAAGGCACAGACATAACCAACTATTTCGTCTTGGATCAACAATTCAATTGATGACTATATTACTACATCTAGTCCTCAGCTAAAAATCCTCAATTTTTCAAAAATTAATACAATATCCTTTCCTATAATAACGAAGATGGTCATGGAGACCGATCTTCTTTGAAAAAAAGTCCTCAACTACATCCTTTAAACATGAAGATGGCTGCAGAGCCCAGTCTTCACTTTTAAAATTCCTCCGTTAATCATTCCTATAAACACGAAGATGGCTAAAGAGTCCAGTCTTCGCTTTTAAAAGTCCTCCCTTAATCATTCCTATGAACACGAAGATGGCTAAAGAGTCCGGCCTTCGCTTTTGGAAAGTCCTAAGCTATACTTAGTAAAGTCATCAATTAAATGTGTTTTCTCCGCAACTATTTAGTTGGTCTGCAAGTGCAAATGTTGATTAGTGTGAGTTGCATCACGAGCGGCGATATTTCCTGTGATGTTCCTTGCATGTGACTTAATTATTGTTACAAACGTTCATTCGGAATATAAAAGATGTCTAACACCGTTATACATCAGTACAAATTTCTTTTTTAAGCACTCAAAGAATGAGTTCACTGGGAATAGCAAATACATTTTGATCACCACATTAAGTGCAGAGGTCAAAGACCTGCTGATTATCACACATTTGTACACAAATGTTTGTAGATTACAATTCAATAAAGTTGTTACAAAACCTCACTAGTTACATCACTTCACAGCGTCTCAATGGATAAGAGATAAGCGTGATACAAACGACAATCCCAACTGTTCCTGCACAATCATCATATATCTGATAGCTTATATTTTCATCCTTTTTTTAAACTCTTGTTTTGCAAACGTGCATCAGTTGAATAGCTGGAGCCCAAAAAAAAGTTTCATGCTCGCCTTTTTCACTGACAACCGTTTAGCACTTGTGGACCGACCTTTCATCAAGATGAACTGAGCATATCGAGCTTATGAAGACGTCATGTTCAAACTATATTTGAAGGTGGTCTACAACTATGCCCGTTTGAGGGCTAAATTAGCCTCACAAACTTCGCTCCAACTAACTCGCTGGAGGGTTGAATCAGCTGCGAACTGACTCGTTTTGCACTTGTTGACCGACCATTCATCAAGATGAACTGGCGCAACATGTTTTTACGAATACGTCGAGTTGTACTGTATTTGAAGGTGTTCCACAAGTAGACAGTTTGAGGGCTAACCAAAGCCTCACAAACCTTCGGTCTCAACTAATGTCGAGGCCGGTTGACAGCATCAAAGCTTGCACTCAACTAATTATGTCCCAACTATTATTCAACTGAACCGAAATAACCGGTTATTTTACAAACTCATTCTTCTATGAGTTTTTTTTAATGCCTTTTAACATTCCAAGTTATGATGATGCTTTGTCCAAGGCATTGTAGCACGTGAAAAAAAGAAAAACAAGAAAAAGGATGTGCCCTGCTGGGTTGTCTACAAAGGCACAGACATAACCAACTATTTCGTCTTGGATCAACAATTCAATTGATGACTATATTACTACATCTAGTCCTCAGCTAAAAATCCTCAATTTTTCAAAAATTAATACAATATCCTTTCCTATAATAACGAAGATGGTCATGGAGACCGATCTTCTTTGAAAAAAAGTCCTCAACTACATACTTGAAACATGAAGATGGCTGCAGAGCCCAGTCTTCACTTTTAAAATTCCTCCGTTAATCATTCCTATGAACACGAAGATGGCTAAGGAGCCCAGTCTTCGCTTTTAAAATTCCTCCGTTAATCATTCCTATAAACACGAAGATGGCTAAAGAGTCCAGTCTTCGCTTTTAAAAGTCCTCCCTTAATCATTCCTATGAACACGAAGATGGCTAAAGAGTCCGGCCTTCGCTTTTGGAAAGTCCTAAGCTATACTTAGTAAAGTCATCAATTAAATGTGTTTTCTCCGCAACTATTTAGTTGGTCTGCAAGTGCAAATGTTGATTAGTGTGAGTTGCATCACGAGCGGCGATATTTCCTGTGATGTTCCTTGCATGTGACTTAATTATTGTTACAAACGTTCATTCGGAATATAAAAGATGTCTAACACCGTTATACATCAGTACAAATTTCTTTTTTAAGCACTCAAAGAATGAGTTCACTGGGAATAGCAAATACATTTTGATCACCACATTAAGTGCAGAGGTCAAAGACCTGCTGATTATCACACATTTGTACACAAATGTTTGTAGATTACAATTCAATAAAGTTGTTACAAAACCTCACTAGTTACATCACTTCACAGCGTCTCAATGGATAAGAGATAAGCGTGATACAAACGACAATCCCAACTGTTCCTGCACAATCATCATATATCTGATAGCTTATATTTTCATCCTTTTTTTAAACTCTTGTTTTGCAAACGTGCATCAGTTGAATAGCTGGAGCCCAAAAAAAAGTTTCATGCTCGCCTTTTTCACTGACAACCGTTTAGCACTTGTGGACCGACCTTTCATCAAGATGAACTGAGCATATCGAGCTTATGAAGACGTCATGTTCAAACTATATTTGAAGGTGGTCTACAACTATGCCCGTTTGAGGGCTAAATTAGCCTCACAAACTTCGCTCCAACTAAGTCGCTGGAGGGTTGAATCAGCTGCGAACTGACTCGTTTTGCACTTGTTGACCGACCATTCATCAAGATGAACTGGCGCAACATGTTTTTACGAATACGTCGAGTTGTACTGTATTTGAAGGTGTTCCACAAGTAGACAGTTTGAGGGCTAACCAAAGCCTCACAAACCTTCGGTCTCAACTAATGTCGAGGCCGGTTGACAGCATCAAAGCTTGCACTCAACTAATTATGTCCCAACTATTATTCAACTGAACCGAAATAACCGGTTATTTTACAAACTCATTCTTCTATGAGTTTTTTTTAATGCCTTTTAACATTCCAAGTTATGATGATGCTTTGTCCAAGGCATTGTAGCACGTGAAAAAAAGCAAAACAAGAAAAAGGATGTGCACTGCTGGGTTGTCTACAAAGGCACAGACATAACCAACTATTTCGTCTTGGATCAACAATTCAATTGATGACTATATTACTACATCTAGTCCTCAGCTAAAAATCCTCAATTTTTCAAAAATTAATACAATATCCTTTCCTATAATAACGAAGATGGTCATGGAGACCGATCTTCTTTGAAAAAAAGTCCTCAACTACATCCTTTAAACATGAAGATGGCTGCAGAGCCCAGTCTTCACTTTTAAAATTCCTCCGTTAATCATTCCTATGAACACGAAGATGGCTAAGGAGCCCAGTCTTCGCTTTTAAAATTCCTCCGTTAATCATTCCTATAAACACGAAGATGGCTAAAGAGTCCAGTCTTCGCTTTTAAAAGTCCTCCCTTAATCATTCCTATGAACACGAAGATGGCTAAGGAGCCCAGTCTTCGCTTTTAAAATTCCTCCGTTAATCATTCCTATAAACACGAAGATGGCTAAAGAGTCCAGTCTTCGCTTTTAAAAGTCCTCCCTTAATCATTCCTATGAACACGAAGATGGCTAAAGAGTCCGGCCTTCGCTTTTGGAAAGTCCTAAGCTATACTTAGTAAAGTCATCAATTAAATGTGTTTGCTCCGCAACTATTTAGTTGGTCTGCAAGTGCAAATGTTGATTAGTGTGAGTTGCATCACGAGCGGCGATATTTCCTGTGATGTTCCTTGCATGTGACTTAATTATTGTTACAAACGTTCATTCGGAATATAAAAGATGTCTAACACCGTTATACATCAGTACAAATTTCTTTTTTAAGCACTCAAAGAATGAGTTCACTGGGAATAGCAAATACATTTTGATCACCACATTAAGTGCAGAGGTCAAAGACCTGCTGATTATCACACATTTGTACACAAATGTTTGTAGATTACAATTCAATAAAGTTGTTACAAAACCTCACTAGTTACATCACTTCACAGCGTCTCAATGGATAAGAGATAGGCGTGATACAAACGACAATCCCAAACTGTTCCTGCACAATCATCATATATCTGATAGCTTATATTTTCATCCTTTTTTTTAAACTCTTGTTTTGCAAACGTGCATCAGTTGAATAGCTGGAGCCCAAAAAAAAGTTTCATGCTCGCCTTTTTCACTGACAACCTTTTAGCACTTGTGGACCGACCTTTCATCAAGATGAACTGAGCATATCGAGCTTATGAAGACGTCAGGTTCAAACTATATTTGAAGGTGGTCTACAACTATGCCCGTTTGAGGGCTAAATTAGCCTCACAAACTTCGCTCCAACTAAGTCGCTGGAGGGTTGAATCAGCTGCGAACTGACTCGTTTTGCACTTGTTGACCGACCATTCATCAAGATGAACTGGCGCAACATGTTTTTACGAATACGTCGAGTTGTACTGTATTTGAAGGTGTTCCACAAGTAGACAGTTTGAGGGCTAACCAAAGCCTCACAAACCTTCGGTCTCAACTAATGTCGAGGCCGGTTGACAGCATCAAAGCTTGCACTCAACTAATTATGTCCCAACTATTATTCAACTGAACCGAAATAACCGGTTATTTTACAAACTCATTCTTCTATGAGTTTTTTTTAATGCCTTTTAACATTCCAAGTTATGATGATGCTTTGTCCAAGGCATTGTAGCACGTGAAAAAAAGCAAAACAAGAAAAAGGATGTGCACTGCTGGGTTGTCTACAAAGGCACAGACATAACCAACTATTTCGTCTTGGATCAACAATTCAATTGATGACTATATTACTACATCTAGTCCTCAGCTAAAAATCCTCAATTTTTCAAAAATTAATACAATATCCTTTCCTATAATAACGAAGATGGTCATGGAGACCGATCTTCTTTGAAAAAAAGTCCTCAACTACATCCTTTAAACATGAAGATGGCTGCAGAGCCCAGTCTTCACTTTTAATATTCCTCCGTTAATCATTCCTATGAACACGAAGATGGCTAAGGAGCCCAGTCTTCGCTTTTAAAATTCCTCCGTTAATCATTCCTATAAACACGAAGATGGCTAAAGAGTCCAGTCTTCGCTTTTAAAAGTCCTCCCTTAATCATTCCTATGAACACGAAGATGGCTAAAGAGTCCGGCCTTCGCTTTTGGAAAGTCCTAAGCTATACTTAGTAAAGTCATCAATTAAATGTGTTTTCTCCGCAACTATTTAGTTGGTCTGCAAGTGCAAATGTTGATTAGTGTGAGTTGCATCACGAGCGGCGATATTTCCTGTGATGTTCCTTGCATGTGACTTAATTATTGTTACAAACGTTCATTCGGAATATAAAAGATGTCTAACACCGTTATACATCAGTACAAATTTCTTTTTTAAGCACTCAAAGAATGAGTTCACTGGGAATAGCAAATACATTTTGATCACCACATTAAGTGCAGAGGTCAAATACCTGCTGATTATCACACATTTGTACACAAATGTTTGTAGATTACAAGTCAATAAAGTTGTTACAAAACCTCACTAGTTACATCACTTCACAGCGTCTCAATGGATAAGAGATAAGCGTGATACAAACGACAATCCCAACTGTTCCTGCACAATCATCATATATCTGATAGCTTATATTTTCATCCTTTTTTTAAACTCTTGTTTTGCAAACGTGCATCAGTTGAATAGCTGGAGCCCAAAAAAAAGTTTCATGCTCGCCTTTTTCACTGACAACCGTTTAGCACTTGTGGACCGACCTTTCATCAAGATGAACTGAGCATATCGAGCTTATGAAGACGTCAGGTTCAAACTATATTTGAAGGTGGTCTACAACTATGCCCGTTTGAGGGCTAAATTAGCCTCACAAACTTCGCTCCAACTAAGTCGCTGGAGGGTTGAATCAGCTGCGAACTGACTCGTTTTGCACTTGTTGACCGACCATTCATCAAGATGAACTGGCGCAACATGTTTTTACGAATACGTCGAGTTGTACTGTATTTGAAGGTGTTCCACAAGTAGACAGTTTGAGGGCTAACCAAAGCCTCACAAACCTTCGGTCTCAACTAATGTCGAGGCCGGTTGACAGCATCAAAGCTTGCACTCAACTAATTATGTCCCAACTATTATTCAACTGAACCGAAATAACCGGTTATTTTACAAACTCATTCTTCTATGAGTTTTTTTTAATGCCTTTTAACATTCCAAGTTATGATGATGCTTTGTCCAAGGCATTGTAGCACGTGAAAAAAAGCAAAACAAGAAAAAGGATGTGCACTGCTGGGTTGTCTACAAAGGCACAGACATAACCAACTATTTCGTCTTGGATCAACAATTCAATTGATGACTATATTACTACATCTAGTCCTCAGCTAAAAATCCTCAATTTTTCAAAAATTAATACAATATCCTTTCCTATAATAATGAAGATGGTCATGGAGACCGATCTTCTTTAAAAAAAAGTCCTCAACTACATCCTTTAAACATGAAGATGGCAGCAGAGCCCAGTCTTCACTTTTAAAATTCCTCCGTTAATCATTCCTATGAACACAAAGATGGCTAAGGAGCCCAGTCTTCGCTTTTAAAATTCCTCCGTTAATCATTCCTATAAACACGAAGATGGCTAAAGAGTCCAGTCTTCGCTTTTAAAAGTCCTCCCTTAATCATTCCTATGAACACGAAGATGGCTAAAGAGTCCGGCCTTCGCTTTTGGAAAGTCCTAAGCTATACTTAGTAAAGTCATCAATTAAATGTGTTTTCTCCGCAACTATTTAGTTGGTCTGCAAGTGCAAATGTTGATTAGTGTGAGTTGCATCACGAGCGGCGATATTTCCTGTGATGTTCCTTGCATGTGACTTAATTATTGTTACAAACGTTCATTCGGAATATAAAAGATGTCTAACACCGTTATACATCAGTACAAATTTCTTTTTTAAGCACTCAAAGAATGAGTTCACTGGGAATAGCAAATACATTTTGATCACCACATTAAGTGCAGAGGTCAAAGACCTGCTGATTATCACACATTTGTACACAAATGTTTGTAGATTACAATTCAATAAAGTTGTTACAAAACCTCACTAGTTACATCACTTCACAGCGTCTCAATGGATAAGAGATAAGCGTGATACAAACGACAATCCCAACTGTTCCTGCACAATCATCATATATCTGATAGCTTATATTTTCATCCTTTTTTTAAACTCTTGTTTTGCAAACGTGCATCAGTTGAATAGCTGGAGCCCAAAAAAAAGTTTCATGCTCGCCTTTTTCACTGACAACCGTTTAGCACTTGTGGACCGACCTTTCATCAAGATGAACTGAGCATATCGAGCTTATGAAGACGTCAGGTTCAAACTATATTTGAAGGTGGTCTACAACTATGCCCGTTTGAGGGCTAAATTAGCCTCACAAACTTCGCTCCAACTAAGTCGCTGGAGGGTTGAATCAGCTGCGAACTGACTCGTTTTGCACTTGTTGACCGACCATTCATCAAGATGAACTGGCGCAACATGTTTTTACGAATACGTCGAGTTGTACTGTATTTGAAGGTGTTCCACAAGTAGACAGTTTGAGGGCTAACCAAAGCCTCACAAACCTTCGGTCTCAACTAATGTCGAGGCCGGTTGACAGCATCAAAGCTTGCACTCAACTAATTATGTCCCAACTATTATTCAACTGAACCGAAATAACCGGTTATTTTACAAACTCATTCTTCTATGAGTTTTTTTTAATGCCTTTTAACATTCCAAGTTATGATGATGCTTTGTCCAAGGCATTGTAGCACGTGAAAAAAAGCAAAACAAGAAAAAGGATGTGCACTGCTGGGTTGTCTACAAAGGCACAGACATAACCAACTATTTCGTCTTGGATCAACAATTCAATTGATGACTATATTACTACATCTAGTCCTCAGCTAAAAATCCTCAATTTTTCAAAAATTAATACAATATCCTTTCCTATAATAACGAAGATGGTCATGGAGACCGATCTTCTTTGAAAAAAAGTCCTCAACTACATCCTTTAAACATGAAGATGGCTGCAGAGCCCAGTCTTCACTTTTAATATTCCTCCGTTAATCATTCCTATGAACACGAAGATGGCTAAGGAGCCCAGTCTTCGCTTTTAAAATTCCTCCGTTAATCATTCCTATAAACACGAAGATGGCTAAAGAGTCCAGTCTTCGCTTTTAAAAGTCCTCCCTTAATCATTCCTATGAACACGAAGATGGCTAAAGAGTCCGGCCTTCGCTTTTGGAAAGTCCTAAGCTATACTTAGTAAAGTCATCAATTAAATGTGTTTTCTCCGCAACTATTTAGTTGGTCTGCAAGTGCAAATGTTGATTAGTGTGAGTTGCATCACGAGAGGCGATATTTCCTGTGATGTTCCTTGCATGTGACTTAATTATTGTTACAAACGTTCATTCGGAATATAAAAGATGTCTAACACCGTTATACATCAGTACAAATTTCTTTTTTAAGCACTCAAAGAATGAGTTCACTGGGAATAGCAAATACATTTTGATCACCACATTAAGTGCAGAGGTCAAATACCTGCTGATTATCACACATTTGTACACAAATGTTTGTAGATTACAATTCAATAAAGTTGTTACAAAACCTCACTAGTTACATCACTTCACAGCGTCTCAATGGATAAGAGATAAGCGTGATACAAACGACAATCCCAACTGTTCCTGCACAATCATCATATATCTGATAGCTTATATTTTCATCCTTTTTTTAAACTCTTGTTTTGCAAACGTGCATCAGTTGAATAGCTGGAGCCCAAAAAAAAGTTTAATGCTCGCCTTTTTCACTGACAACCGTTTAGCACTTGTGGACCGACCTTTCATCAAGATGAACTGAGCATATCGAGCTTATGAAGACGTCAGGTTCAAACTATATTTGAAGGTGGTCTACAACTATGCCCGTTTGAGGGCTAAATTAGCCTCACAAACTTCGCTCCAACTAAGTCGCTGGAGGGTTGAATCAGCTGCGAACTGACTCGTTTTGCACTTGTTGACCGACCATTCATCAAGATGAACTGGCGCAACATGTTTTTACGAATACGTCGAGTTGTACTGTATTTGAAGGTGTTCCACAAGTAGACAGTTTGAGGGCTAACCAAAGCCTCACAAACCTTCGGTCTCAACTAATGTCGAGGCCGGTTGACAGCATCAAAGCTTGCACTCAACTAATTATGTCCCAACTATTATTCAACTGAACCGAAATAACCGGTTATTTTACAAACTCATTCTTCTATGAGTTTTTTTTAATGCCTTTTAACATTCCAAGTTATGATGATGCTTTGTCCAAGGCATTGTAGCACGTGAAAAAAAGCAAAACAAGAAAAAGGATGTGCACTGCTGGGTTGTCTACAAAGGCACAGACATAACCAACTATTTCGTCTTGGATCAACAATTCAATTGATGACTATATTACTACATCTAGTCCTCAGCTAAAAATCCTCAATTTTTCAAAAATTAATACAATATCCTTTCCTATAATAACGAAGATGGTCATGGAGACCGATCTTCTTTGAAAAAAAGTCCTCAACTACATCCTTTAAACATGAAGATGGCTGCAGAGCCCAGTCTTCACTTTTAATATTCCTCCGTTAATCATTCCTATGAACACGAAGATGGCTAAGGAGCCCAGTCTTCGCTTTTAAAATTCCTCCGTTAATCATTCCTATAAACACGAAGATGGCTAAAGAGTCCAGTCTTCGCTTTTAAAAGTCCTCCCTTAATCATTCCTATGAACACGAAGATGGCTAAAGAGTCCGGCCTTCGCTTTTGGAAAGTCCTAAGCTATACTTAGTAAAGTCATCAATTAAATGTGTTTTCTCCGCAACTATTTAGTTGGTCTGCAAGTGCAAATGTTTAGTGTGAATTGCATCACGAGCGGCGATATTTCCTGTGATGTTCCTTGCATGTGACTTAATTATTGTTACAAACGTTCATTCGGAATATAAAAAATGTCTAACACCGTTATACATCAGTACAAATTTCTTTTTTAAGCACTCAAAGAATGAGTTCACTGGGAATAGCAAATACATTTTGATCACCACATTAAGTGCAGAGGTCAAATACCTGCTGATTATCACACATTTGTACACAAATGTTTGTAGATTACAATTCAATAAAGTTGTTACAAAACCTCACTAGTTACATCACTTCACAGCGTCTCAATGGATAAGAGATAAGCGTGATACAAACGACAATCCCAACTGTTCCTGCACAATCATCATATATCTGATAGCTTATATTTTCATCCTTTTTTTAAACTCTTGTTTTGCAAACGTGCATCAGTTGAATAGCTGGAGCCCAAAAAAAAGTTTAATGCTCGCCTTTTTCACTGACAACCGTTTAGCACTTGTGGACCGACCTTTCATCAAGATGAACTGAGCATATCGAGCTTATGAAGACGTCAGGTTCAAACTATATTTGAAGGTGGTCTACAACTATGCCCGTTTGAGGGCTAAATTAGCCTCACAAACTTCGCTCCAACTAAGTCGCTGGAGGGTTGAATCAGCTGCGAACTGACTCGTTTTGCACTTGTTGACCGACCATTCATCAAGATGAACTGGCGCAACATGTTTTTACGAATACGTCGAGTTGTACTGTATTTGAAGGTGTTCCACAAGTAGACAGTTTGAGGGCTAACCAAAGCCTCACAAACCTTCGGTCTCAACTAATGTCGAGGCCGGTTGACAGCATCAAAGCTTGCACTCAACTAATTATGTCCCAACTATTATTCAACTGAACCGAAATAACCGGTTATTTTACAAACTCATTCTTCTATGAGTTTTTTTTAATGCCTTTTAACATTCCAAGTTATGATGATGCTTTGTCCAAGGCATTGTAGCACGTGAAAAAAAGCAAAACAAGAAAAAGGATGTGCACTGCTGGGTTGTCTACAAAGGCACAGACATAACCAACTATTTCGTCTTGGATCAACAATTCAATTGATGACTATATTACTACATCTAGTCCTCAGCTAAAAATCCTCAATTTTTCAAAAATTAATACAATATCCTTTCCTATAATAACGAAGATGGTCATGGAGACCGATCTTCTTTGAAAAAAAGTCCTCAACTACATCCTTTAAACATGAAGATGGCTGCAGAGCCCAGTCTTCACTTTTAATATTCCTCCGTTAATCATTCCTATGAACACGAAGATGGCTAAGGAGCCCAGTCTTCGCTTTTAAAATTCCTCCGTTAATCATTCCTATAAACACGAAGATGGCTAAAGAGTCCAGTCTTCGCTTTTAAAAGTCCTCCCTTAATCATTCCTATGAACACGAAGATGGCTAAAGAGTCCGGCCTTCGCTTTTGGAAAGTCCTAAGCTATACTTAGTAAAGTCATCAATTAAATGTGTTTTCTCCGCAACTATTTAGTTGGTCTGCAAGTGCAAATGTTTAGTGTGAATTGCATCACGAGCGGCGATATTTCCTGTGATGTTCCTTGCATGTGACTTAATTATTGTTACAAACGTTCATTCGGAATATAAAAGATGTCTAACACCGTTATACATCAGTACAAATTTCTTTTTTAAGCACTCAAAGAATGAGTTCACTGGGAATAGCAAATACATTTTGATCACCACATTAAGTGCAGAGGTCAAAGACCTGCTGATTATCACACATTTGTACACAAATGTTTGTAGATTACAATTCAATAAAGTTGTTACAAAACCTCACTAGTTACATCACTTCACAGCGTCTCAATGGATAAGAGATAAGCGTGATACAAACGACAATCCCAACTGTTCCTGCACAATCATCATATATCTGATAGCTTATATTTTCATCCTTTTTTTAAACTCTTGTTTTGCAAACGTGCATCAGTTGAATAGCTGGAGCCCAAAAAAAAGTTTCATGCTCGCCTTTTTCACTGACAACCGTTTAGCACTTGTGGACCGACCTTTCATCAAGATGAACTGAGCATATCGAGCTTATGAAGACGTCAGGTTCAAACTATATTTGAAGGTGGTCTACAACTATGCCCGTTTGAGGGCTAAATTAGCCTCACAAACTTCGCTCCAACTAAGTCGCTGGAGGGTTGAATCAGCTGCGAACTGACTCGTTTTGCACTTGTTGACCGACCATTCATCAAGATGAACTGGCGCAACATGTTTTTACGAATACGTCGAGTTGTACTGTATTTGAAGGTGTTCCACAAGTAGACAGTTTGAGGGCTAACCAAAGCCTCACAAACCTTCGGTCTCAACTAATGTCGAGGCCGGTTGACAGCATCAAAGCTTGCACTCAACTAATTATGTCCCAACTATTATTCAACTGAACCGAAATAACCGGTTATTTTACAAACTCATTCTTCTATGAGTTTTTTTTAATGCCTTTTAACATTCCAAGTTATGATGATGCTTTGTCCAAGGCATTGTAGCACGTGAAAAAAAGCAAAACAAGAAAAAGGATGTGCACTGCTGGGTTGTCTACAAAGGCACAGACATAACCAACTATTTCGTCTTGGATCAACAATTCAATTGATGACTATATTACTACATCTAGTCCTCAGCTAAAAATCCTCAATTTTTCAAAAATTAATACAATATCCTTTCCTATAATAACGAAGATGGTCATGGAGACCGATCTTCTTTGAAAAAAAGTCCTCAACTACATCCTTTAAACATGAAGATGGCTGCAGAGCCCAGTCTTCACTTTTAATATTCCTCCGTTAATCATTCCTATGAACACGAAGATGGCTAAGGAGCCCAGTCTTCGCTTTTAAAATTCCTCCGTTAATCATTCCTATAAACACGAAGATGGCTAAAGAGTCCAGTCTTCGCTTTTAAAAGTCCTCCCTTAATCATTCCTATGAACACGAAGATGGCTAAAGAGTCCGGCCTTCGCTTTTGGAAAGTCCTAAGCTATACTTAGTAAAGTCATCAATTAAATGTGTTTTCTCCGCAACTATTTAGTTGGTCTGCAAGTGCAAATGTTTAGTGTGAATTGCATCACGAGCGGCGATATTTCCTGTGATGTTCCTTGCATGTGACTTAATTATTGTTACAAACGTTCATTCGGAATATAAAAGATGTCTAACACCGTTATACATCAGTACAAATTTCTTTTTTAAGCACTCAAAGAATGAGTTCACTGGGAATAGCAAATACATTTTGATCACCACATTAAGTGCAGAGGTCAAAGACCTGCTGATTATCACACATTTGTACACAAATGTTTGTAGATTACAATTCAATAAAGTTGTTACAAAACCTCACTAGTTACATCACTTCACAGCGTCTCAATGGATAAGAGATAAGCGTGATACAAACGACAATCCCAACTGTTCCTGCACAATCATCATATATCTGATAGCTTATATTTTCATCCTTTTTTTAAACTCTTGTTTTGCAAACGTGCATCAGTTGAATAGCTGGAGCCCAAAAAAAAGTTTCATGCTCGCCTTTTTCACTGACAACCGTTTAGCACTTGTGGACCGACCTTTCATCAAGATGAACTGAGCATATCGAGCTTATGAAGACGTCAGGTTCAAACTATATTTGAAGGTGGTCTACAACTATGCCCGTTTGAGGGCTAAATTAGCCTCACAAACTTCGCTCCAACTAAGTCGCTGGAGGGTTGAATCAGCTGCGAACTGACTCGTTTTGCACTTGTTGACCGACCATTCATCAAGATGAACTGGCGCAACATGTTTTTACGAATACGTCGAGTTGTACTGTATTTGAAGGTGTTCCACAAGTAGACAGTTTGAGGGCTAACCAAAGCCTCACAAACCTTCGGTCTCAACTAATGTCGAGGCCGGTTGACAGCATCAAAGCTTGCACTCAACTAATTATGTCCCAACTATTATTCAACTGAACCGAAATAACCGGTTATTTTACAAACTCATTCTTCTATGAGTTTTTTTTAATGCCTTTTAACATTCCAAGTTATGATGATGCTTTGTCCAAGGCATTGTAGCACGTGAAAAAAAGCAAAACAAGAAAAAGGATGTGCACTGCTGGGTTGTCTACAAAGGCACAGACATAACCAACTATTTCGTCTTGGATCAACAATTCAATTGATGACTATATTACTACATCTAGTCCTCAGCTAAAAATCCTCAATTTTTCAAAAATTAATACAATATCCTTTCCTATAATAACGAAGATGGTCATGGAGACCGATCTTCTTTGAAAAAAAGTCCTCAACTACATCCTTTAAACATGAAGATGGCTGCAGAGCCCAGTCTTCACTTTTAATATTCCTCCGTTAATCATTCCTATGAACACGAAGATGGCTAAGGAGCCCAGTCTTCGCTTTTAAAATTCCTCCGTTAATCATTCCTATAAACACGAAGATGGCTAAAGAGTCCAGTCTTCGCTTTTAAAAGTCCTCCCTTAATCATTCCTATGAACACGAAGATGGCTAAAGAGTCCGGCCTTCGCTTTTGGAAAGTCCTGAGCTATACTTAGTAAAGTCATCAATTAAATGTGTTTTCTCCGCAACTATTTAGTTGGTCTGCAAGTGCAAATGTTGATTAGTGTGAGTTGCATCACGAGCGGCGATATTTCCTGTGATGTTCCTTGCATGTGACTTAATTATTGTTACAAACGTTCATTCGGAATATAAAAGATGTCTAACACCGTTATACATCAGTACAAATTTCTTTTTTAAGCACTCAAAGAATGAGTTCACTGGGAATAGCAAATACATTTTGATCACCACATTAAGTGCAGAGGTCAAAGACCTGCTGATTATCACACATTTGTACACAAATGTTTGTAGATTACAATTCAATAAAGTTGTTACAAAACCTCACTAGTTACATCACTTCACAGCGTCTCAATGGATAAGAGATAAGCGTGATACAAACGACAATCCCAACTGTTCCTGCACAATCATCATATATCTGATAGCTTATATTTTCATCCTTTTTTTAAACTCTTGTTTTGCAAACGTGCATCAGTTGAATAGCTGGAGCCCAAAAAAAAGTTTCATGCTCGCCTTTTTCACTGACAACCGTTTAGCACTTGTGGACCGACCTTTCATCAAGATGAACTGAGCATATCGAGCTTATGAAGACGTCAGGTTCAAACTATATTTGAAGGTGGTCTACAACTATGCCCGTTTGAGGGCTAAATTAGCCTCACAAACTTCGCTCCAACTAAGTCGCTGGAGGGTTGAATCAGCTGCGAACTGACTCGTTTTGCACTTGTTGACCGACCATTCATCAAGATGAACTGGCGCAACATGTTTTTACGAATACGTCGAGTTGTACTGTATTTGAAGGTGTTCCACAAGTAGACAGTTTGAGGGCTAACCAAAGCCTCACAAACCTTCGGTCTCAACTAATGTCGAGGCCGGTTGACAGCATCAAAGCTTGCACTCAACTAATTATGTCCCAACTATTATTCAACTGAACCGAAATAACCGGTTATTTTACAAACTCATTCTTCTATGAGTTTTTTTTAATGCCTTTTAACATTCCAAGTTATGATGATGCTTTGTCCAAGGCATTGTAGCACGTGAAAAAAAGCAAAACAAGAAAAAGGATGTGCACTGCTGGGTTGTCTACAAAGGCACAGACATAACCAACTATTTCGTCTTGGATCAACAATTCAATTGATGACTATATTACTACATCTAGTCCTCAGCTAAAAATCCTCAATTTTTCAAAAATTAATACAATATCCTTTCCTATAATAACGAAGATGGTCATGGAGACCGATCTTCTTTGAAAAAAAGTCCTCAACTACATCCTTTAAACATGAAGATGGCTGCAGAGCCCAGTCTTCACTTTTAATATTCCTCCGTTAATCATTCCTATGAACACGAAGATGGCTAAGGAGCCCAGTCTTCGCTTTTAAAATTCCTCCGTTAATCATTCCTATAAACACGAAGATGGCTAAAGAGTCCAGTCTTCGCTTTTAAAAGTCCTCCCTTAATCATTCCTATGAACACGAAGATGGCTAAAGAGTCCGGCCTTCGCTTTTGGAAAGTCCTGAGCTATACTTAGTAAAGTCATCAATTAAATGTGTTTTCTCCGCAACTATTTAGTTGGTCTGCAAGTGCAAATGTTGATTAGTGTGAGTTGCATCACGAGCGGCGATATTTCCTGTGATGTTCCTTGCATGTGACTTAATTATTGTTACAAACGTTCATTCGGAATATAAAAGATGTCTAACACCGTTATACATCAGTACAAATTTCTTTTTTAAGCACTCAAAGAATGAGTTCACTGGGAATAGCAAATACATTTTGATCACCACATTAAGTGCAGAGGTCAAAGACCTGCTGATTATCACACATTTGTACACAAATGTTTGTAGATTACAATTCAATAAAGTTGTTACAAAACCTCACTAGTTACATCACTTCACAGCGTCTCAATGGATAAGAGATAAGCGTGATACAAACGACAATCCCAACTGTTCCTGCACAATCATCATATATCTGATAGCTTATATTTTCATCCTTTTTTTAAACTCTTGTTTTGCAAACGTGCATCAGTTGAATAGCTGGAGCCCAAAAAAAAGTTTCATGCTCGCCTTTTTCACTGACAACCGTTTAGCACTTGTGGACCGACCTTTCATCAAGATGAACTGAGCATATCGAGCTTATGAAGACGTCAGGTTCAAACTATATTTGAAGGTGGTCTACAACTATGCCCGTTTGAGGGCTAAATTAGCCTCACAAACTTCGCTCCAACTAAGTCGCTGGAGGGTTGAATCAGCTGCGAACTGACTCGTTTTGCACTTGTTGACCGACCATTCATCAAGATGAACTGGCGCAACATGTTTTTACGAATACGTCGAGTTGTACTGTATTTGAAGGTGTTCCACAAGTAGACAGTTTGAGGGCTAACCAAAGCCTCACAAACCTTCGGTCTCAACTAATGTCGAGGCCGGTTGACAGCATCAAAGCTTGCACTCAACTAATTATGTCCCAACTATTATTCAACTGAACCGAAATAACCGGTTATTTTACAAACTCATTCTTCTATGAGTTTTTTTTAATGCCTTTTAACATTCCAAGTTATGATGATGCTTTGTCCAAGGCATTGTAGCACGTGAAAAAAAGCAAAACAAGAAAAAGGATGTGCACTGCTGGGTTGTCTACAAAGGCACAGACATAACCAACTATTTCGTCTTGGATCAACAATTCAATTGATGACTATATTACTACATCTAGTCCTCAGCTAAAAATCCTCAATTTTTCAAAAATTAATACAATATCCTTTCCTATAATAACGAAGATGGTCATGGAGACCGATCTTCTTTGAAAAAAAGTCCTCAACTACATCCTTTAAACATGAAGATGGCTGCAGAGCCCAGTCTTCGCTTTTAAAATTCCTCCGTTAATCATTCCTATAAACACGAAGATGGCTAAAGAGTCCAGTCTTCGCTTTTAAAAGTCCTCCCTTAATCATTCCTATGAACACGAAGATGGCTAAAGAGTCCGGCCTTCGCTTTTGGAAAGTCCTAAGCTATACTTAGTAAAGTCATCAATTAAATGTGTTTTCTCCGCAACTATTTAGTTGGTCTGCAAGTGCAAATGTTGATTAGTGTGAGTTGCATCACGAGAGGCGATATTTCCTGTGATGTTCCTTGCATGTGACTTAATTATTGTTACAAACGTTCATTCGGAATATAAAAGATGTCTAACACCGTTATACATCAGTACAAATTTCTTTTTTAAGCACTCAAAGAATGAGTTCACTGGGAATAGCAAATACATTTTGATCACCACATTAAGTGCAGAGGTCAAAGACCTGCTGATTATCACACATTTGTACACAAATGTTTGTAGATTACAATTCAATAAAGTTGTTACAAAACCTCACTAGTTACATCACTTCACAGCGTCTCAATGGATAAGAGATAAGCGTGATACAAACGACAATCCCAACTGTTCCTGCACAATCATCATATATCTGATAGCTTATATTTTCATCCTTTTTTTAAACTCTTGTTTTGCAAACGTGCATCAGTTGAATAGCTGGAGCCCAAAAAAAAGTTTCATGCTCGCCTTTTTCACTGACAACCGTTTAGCACTTGTGGACCGACCTTTCATCAAGATGAACTGAGCATATCGAGCTTATGAAGACGTCAGGTTCAAACTATATTTGAAGGTGGTCTACAACTATGCCCGTTTGAGGGCTAAATTAGCCTCACAAACTTCGCTCCAACTAAGTCGCTGGAGGGTTGAATCAGCTGCGAACTGACTCGTTTTGCACTTGTTGACCGACCATTCATCAAGATGAACTGGCGCAACATGTTTTTACGAATACGTCGAGTTGTACTGTATTTGAAGGTGTTCCACAAGTAGACAGTTTGAGGGCTAACCAAAGCCTCACAAACCTTCGGTCTCAACTAATGTCGAGGCCGGTTGACAGCATCAAAGCTTGCACTCAACTAATTATGTCCCAACTATTATTCAACTGAACCGAAATAACCGGTTATTTTACAAACTCATTCTTCTATGAGTTTTTTTTAATGCCTTTTAACATTCCAAGTTATGATGATGCTTTGTCCAAGGCATTGTAGCACGTGAAAAAAAGCAAAACAAGAAAAAGGATGTGCACTGCTGGGTTGTCTACAAAGGCACAGACATAACCAACTATTTCGTCTTGGATCAACAATTCAATTGATGACTATATTACTACATCTAGTCCTCAGCTAAAAATCCTCAATTTTTCAAAAATTAATACAATATCCTTTCCTATAATAACGAAGATGGTCATGGAGACCGATCTTCTTTGAAAAAAAGTCCTCAACTACATCCTTTAAACATGAAGATGGCTGCAGAGCCCAGTCTTCACTTTTAAAATTCCTCCGTTAATCATTCCTATAAACACGAAGATGGCTAAAGAGTCCAGTCTTCGCTTTTAAAAGTCCTCCCTTAATCATTCCTATGAACACGAAGATGGCTAAAGAGTCCGGCCTTCGCTTTTGGAAAGTCCTAAGCTATACTTAGTAAAGTCATCAATTAAATGTGTTTTCTCCGCAACTATTTAGTTGGTCTGCAAGTGCAAATGTTGATTAGTGTGAGTTGCATCACGAGCGGCGATATTTCCTGTGATGTTCCTTGCATGTGACTTAATTATTGTTACAAACGTTCATTCGGAATATAAAAGATGTCTAACACCGTTATACATCAGTACAAATTTCTTTTTTAAGCACTCAAAGAATGAGTTCACTGGGAATAGCAAATACATTTTGATCACCACATTAAGTGCAGAGGTCAAAGACCTGCTGATTATCACACATTTGTACACAAATGTTTGTAGATTACAATTCAATAAAGTTGTTACAAAACCTCACTAGTTACATCACTTCACAGCGTCTCAATGGATAAGAGATAAGCGTGATACAAACGACAATCCCAACTGTTCCTGCACAATCATCATATATCTGATAGCTTATATTTTCATCCTTTTTTTAAACTCTTGTTTTGCAAACGTGCATCAGTTGAATAGCTGGAGCCCAAAAAAAAGTTTCATGCTCGCCTTTTTCACTGACAACCGTTTAGCACTTGTGGACCGACCTTTCATCAAGATGAACTGAGCATATCGAGCTTATGAAGACGTCATGTTCAAACTATATTTGAAGGTGGTCTACAACTATGCCCGTTTGAGGGCTAAATTAGCCTCACAAACTTCGCTCCAACTAACTCGCTGGAGGGTTGAATCAGCTGCGAACTGACTCGTTTTGCACTTGTTGACCGACCATTCATCAAGATGAACTGGCGCAACATGTTTTTACGAATACGTCGAGTTGTACTGTATTTGAAGGTGTTCCACAAGTAGACAGTTTGAGGGCTAACCAAAGCCTCACAAACCTTCGGTCTCAACTAATGTCGAGGCCGGTTGACAGCATCAAAGCTTGCACTCAACTAATTATGTCCCAACTATTATTCAACTGAACCGAAATAACCGGTTATTTTACAAACTCATTCTTCTATGAGTTTTTTTTAATGCCTTTTAACATTCCAAGTTATGATGATGCTTTGTCCAAGGCATTGTAGCACGTGAAAAAAAGAAAAACAAGAAAAAGGATGTGCCCTGCTGGGTTGTCTACAAAGGCACAGACATAACCAACTATTTCGTCTTGGATCAACAATTCAATTGATGACTATATTACTACATCTAGTCCTCAGCTAAAAATCCTCAATTTTTCAAAAATTAATACAATATCCTTTCCTATAATAACGAAGATGGTCATGGAGACCGATCTTCTTTGAAAAAAAGTCCTCAACTACATACTTGAAACATGAAGATGGCTGCAGAGCCCAGTCTTCACTTTTAAAATTCCTCCGTTAATCATTCCTATGAACACGAAGATGGCTAAGGAGCCCAGTCTTCGCTTTTAAAATTCCTCCGTTAATCATTCCTATAAACACGAAGATGGCTAAAGAGTCCAGTCTTCGCTTTTAAAAGTCCTCCCTTAATCATTCCTATGAACACGAAGATGGCTAAAGAGTCCGGCCTTCGCTTTTGGAAAGTCCTAAGCTATACTTAGTAAAGTCATCAATTAAATGTGTTTTCTCCGCAACTATTTAGTTGGTCTGCAAGTGCAAATGTTGATTAGTGTGAGTTGCATCACGAGCGGCGATATTTCCTGTGATGTTCCTTGCATGTGACTTAATTATTGTTACAAACGTTCATTCGGAATATAAAAGATGTCTAACACCGTTATACATCAGTACAAATTTCTTTTTTAAGCACTCAAAGAATGAGTTCACTGGGAATAGCAAATACATTTTGATCACCACATTAAGTGCAGAGGTCAAAGACCTGCTGATTATCACACATTTGTACACAAATGTTTGTAGATTACAATTCAATAAAGTTGTTACAAAACCTCACTAGTTACATCACTTCACAGCGTCTCAATGGATAAGAGATAAGCGTGATACAAACGACAATCCCAACTGTTCCTGCACAATCATCATATATCTGATAGCTTATATTTTCATCCTTTTTTTAAACTCTTGTTTTGCAAACGTGCATCAGTTGAATAGCTGGAGCCCAAAAAAAAGTTTCATGCTCGCCTTTTTCACTGACAACCGTTTAGCACTTGTGGACCGACCTTTCATCAAGATGAACTGAGCATATCGAGCTTATGAAGACGTCATGTTCAAACTATATTTGAAGGTGGTCTACAACTATGCCCGTTTGAGGGCTAAATTAGCCTCACAAACTTCGCTCCAACTAAGTCGCTGGAGGGTTGAATCAGCTGCGAACTGACTCGTTTTGCACTTGTTGACCGACCATTCATCAAGATGAACTGGCGCAACATGTTTTTACGAATACGTCGAGTTGTACTGTATTTGAAGGTGTTCCACAAGTAGACAGTTTGAGGGCTAACCAAAGCCTCACAAACCTTCGGTCTCAACTAATGTCGAGGCCGGTTGACAGCATCAAAGCTTGCACTCAACTAATTATGTCCCAACTATTATTCAACTGAACCGAAATAACCGGTTATTTTACAAACTCATTCTTCTATGAGTTTTTTTTAATGCCTTTTAACATTCCAAGTTATGATGATGCTTTGTCCAAGGCATTGTAGCACGTGAAAAAAAGCAAAACAAGAAAAAGGATGTGCACTGCTGGGTTGTCTACAAAGGCACAGACATAACCAACTATTTCGTCTTGGATCAACAATTCAATTGATGACTATATTACTACATCTAGTCCTCAGCTAAAAATCCTCAATTTTTCAAAAATTAATACAATATCCTTTCCTATAATAACGAAGATGGTCATGGAGACCGATCTTCTTTGAAAAAAAGTCCTCAACTACATCCTTTAAACATGAAGATGGCTGCAGAGCCCAGTCTTCACTTTTAAAATTCCTCCGTTAATCATTCCTATGAACACGAAGATGGCTAAGGAGCCCAGTCTTCGCTTTTAAAATTCCTCCGTTAATCATTCCTATAAACACGAAGATGGCTAAAGAGTCCAGTCTTCGCTTTTAAAAGTCCTCCCTTAATCATTCCTATGAACACGAAGATGGCTAAGGAGCCCAGTCTTCGCTTTTAAAATTCCTCCGTTAATCATTCCTATAAACACGAAGATGGCTAAAGAGTCCAGTCTTCGCTTTTAAAAGTCCTCCCTTAATCATTCCTATGAACACGAAGATGGCTAAAGAGTCCGGCCTTCGCTTTTGGAAAGTCCTAAGCTATACTTAGTAAAGTCATCAATTAAATGTGTTTGCTCCGCAACTATTTAGTTGGTCTGCAAGTGCAAATGTTGATTAGTGTGAGTTGCATCACGAGCGGCGATATTTCCTGTGATGTTCCTTGCATGTGACTTAATTATTGTTACAAACGTTCATTCGGAATATAAAAGATGTCTAACACCGTTATACATCAGTACAAATTTCTTTTTTAAGCACTCAAAGAATGAGTTCACTGGGAATAGCAAATACATTTTGATCACCACATTAAGTGCAGAGGTCAAAGACCTGCTGATTATCACACATTTGTACACAAATGTTTGTAGATTACAATTCAATAAAGTTGTTACAAAACCTCACTAGTTACATCACTTCACAGCGTCTCAATGGATAAGAGATAGGCGTGATACAAACGACAATCCCAAACTGTTCCTGCACAATCATCATATATCTGATAGCTTATATTTTCATCCTTTTTTTTAAACTCTTGTTTTGCAAACGTGCATCAGTTGAATAGCTGGAGCCCAAAAAAAAGTTTCATGCTCGCCTTTTTCACTGACAACCTTTTAGCACTTGTGGACCGACCTTTCATCAAGATGAACTGAGCATATCGAGCTTATGAAGACGTCAGGTTCAAACTATATTTGAAGGTGGTCTACAACTATGCCCGTTTGAGGGCTAAATTAGCCTCACAAACTTCGCTCCAACTAAGTCGCTGGAGGGTTGAATCAGCTGCGAACTGACTCGTTTTGCACTTGTTGACCGACCATTCATCAAGATGAACTGGCGCAACATGTTTTTACGAATACGTCGAGTTGTACTGTATTTGAAGGTGTTCCACAAGTAGACAGTTTGAGGGCTAACCAAAGCCTCACAAACCTTCGGTCTCAACTAATGTCGAGGCCGGTTGACAGCATCAAAGCTTGCACTCAACTAATTATGTCCCAACTATTATTCAACTGAACCGAAATAACCGGTTATTTTACAAACTCATTCTTCTATGAGTTTTTTTTAATGCCTTTTAACATTCCAAGTTATGATGATGCTTTGTCCAAGGCATTGTAGCACGTGAAAAAAAGCAAAACAAGAAAAAGGATGTGCACTGCTGGGTTGTCTACAAAGGCACAGACATAACCAACTATTTCGTCTTGGATCAACAATTCAATTGATGACTATATTACTACATCTAGTCCTCAGCTAAAAATCCTCAATTTTTCAAAAATTAATACAATATCCTTTCCTATAATAACGAAGATGGTCATGGAGACCGATCTTCTTTGAAAAAAAGTCCTCAACTACATCCTTTAAACATGAAGATGGCTGCAGAGCCCAGTCTTCACTTTTAATATTCCTCCGTTAATCATTCCTATGAACACGAAGATGGCTAAGGAGCCCAGTCTTCGCTTTTAAAATTCCTCCGTTAATCATTCCTATAAACACGAAGATGGCTAAAGAGTCCAGTCTTCGCTTTTAAAAGTCCTCCCTTAATCATTCCTATGAACACGAAGATGGCTAAAGAGTCCGGCCTTCGCTTTTGGAAAGTCCTAAGCTATACTTAGTAAAGTCATCAATTAAATGTGTTTTCTCCGCAACTATTTAGTTGGTCTGCAAGTGCAAATGTTGATTAGTGTGAGTTGCATCACGAGCGGCGATATTTCCTGTGATGTTCCTTGCATGTGACTTAATTATTGTTACAAACGTTCATTCGGAATATAAAAGATGTCTAACACCGTTATACATCAGTACAAATTTCTTTTTTAAGCACTCAAAGAATGAGTTCACTGGGAATAGCAAATACATTTTGATCACCACATTAAGTGCAGAGGTCAAAGACCTGCTGATTATCACACATTTGTACACAAATGTTTGTAGATTACAATTCAATAAAGTTGTTACAAAACCTCACTAGTTACATCACTTCACAGCGTCTCAATGGATAAGAGATAAGCGTGATACAAACGACAATCCCAACTGTTCCTGCACAATCATCATATATCTGATAGCTTATATTTTCATCCTTTTTTTAAACTCTTGTTTTGCAAACGTGCATCAGTTGAATAGCTGGAGCCCAAAAAAAAGTTTCATGCTCGCCTTTTTCACTGACAACCGTTTAGCACTTGTGGACCGACCTTTCATCAAGATGAACTGAGCATATCGAGCTTATGAAGACGTCAGGTTCAAACTATATTTGAAGGTGGTCTACAACTATGCCCGTTTGAGGGCTAAATTAGCCTCACAAACTTCGCTCCAACTAAGTCGCTGGAGGGTTGAATCAGCTGCGAACTGACTCGTTTTGCACTTGTTGACCGACCATTCATCAAGATGAACTGGCGCAACATGTTTTTACGAATACGTCGAGTTGTACTGTATTTGAAGGTGTTCCACAAGTAGACAGTTTGAGGGCTAACCAAAGCCTCACAAACCTTCGGTCTCAACTAATGTCGAGGCCGGTTGACAGCATCAAAGCTTGCACTCAACTAATTATGTCCCAACTATTATTCAACTGAACCGAAATAACCGGTTATTTTACAAACTCATTCTTCTATGAGTTTTTTTTAATGCCTTTTAACATTCCAAGTTATGATGATGCTTTGTCCAAGGCATTGTAGCACGTGAAAAAAAGCAAAACAAGAAAAAGGATGTGCACTGCTGGGTTGTCTACAAAGGCACAGACATAACCAACTATTTCGTCTTGGATCAACAATTCAATTGATGACTATATTACTACATCTAGTCCTCAGCTAAAAATCCTCAATTTTTCAAAAATTAATACAATATCCTTTCCTATAATAACGAAGATGGTCATGGAGACCGATCTTCTTTGAAAAAAAGTCCTCAACTACATCCTTTAAACATGAAGATGGCTGCAGAGCCCAGTCTTCACTTTTAATATTCCTCCGTTAATCATTCCTATGAACACGAAGATGGCTAAGGAGCCCAGTCTTCGCTTTTAAAATTCCTCCGTTAATCATTCCTATAAACACGAAGATGGCTAAAGAGTCCAGTCTTCGCTTTTAAAAGTCCTCCCTTAATCATTCCTATGAACACGAAGATGGCTAAAGAGTCCGGCCTTCGCTTTTGGAAAGTCCTAAGCTATACTTAGTAAAGTCATCAATTAAATGTGTTTTCTCCGCAACTATTTAGTTGGTCTGCAAGTGCAAATGTTGATTAGTGTGAGTTGCATCACGAGAGGCGATATTTCCTGTGATGTTCCTTGCATGTGACTTAATTATTGTTACAAACGTTCATTCGGAATATAAAAGATGTCTAACACCGTTATACATCAGTACAAATTTCTTTTTTAAGCACTCAAAGAATGAGTTCACTGGGAATAGCAAATACATTTTGATCACCACATTAAGTGCAGAGGTCAAATACCTGCTGATTATCACACATTTGTACACAAATGTTTGTAGATTACAATTCAATAAAGTTGTTACAAAACCTCACTAGTTACATCACTTCACAGCGTCTCAATGGATAAGAGATAAGCGTGATACAAACGACAATCCCAACTGTTCCTGCACAATCATCATATATCTGATAGCTTATATTTTCATCCTTTTTTTAAACTCTTGTTTTGCAAACGTGCATCAGTTGAATAGCTGGAGCCCAAAAAAAAGTTTAATGCTCGCCTTTTTCACTGACAACCGTTTAGCACTTGTGGACCGACCTTTCATCAAGATGAACTGAGCATATCGAGCTTATGAAGACGTCAGGTTCAAACTATATTTGAAGGTGGTCTACAACTATGCCCGTTTGAGGGCTAAATTAGCCTCACAAACTTCGCTCCAACTAAGTCGCTGGAGGGTTGAATCAGCTGCGAACTGACTCGTTTTGCACTTGTTGACCGACCATTCATCAAGATGAACTGGCGCAACATGTTTTTACGAATACGTCGAGTTGTACTGTATTTGAAGGTGTTCCACAAGTAGACAGTTTGAGGGCTAACCAAAGCCTCACAAACCTTCGGTCTCAACTAATGTCGAGGCCGGTTGACAGCATCAAAGCTTGCACTCAACTAATTATGTCCCAACTATTATTCAACTGAACCGAAATAACCGGTTATTTTACAAACTCATTCTTCTATGAGTTTTTTTTAATGCCTTTTAACATTCCAAGTTATGATGATGCTTTGTCCAAGGCATTGTAGCACGTGAAAAAAAGCAAAACAAGAAAAAGGATGTGCACTGCTGGGTTGTCTACAAAGGCACAGACATAACCAACTATTTCGTCTTGGATCAACAATTCAATTGATGACTATATTACTACATCTAGTCCTCAGCTAAAAATCCTCAATTTTTCAAAAATTAATACAATATCCTTTCCTATAATAACGAAGATGGTCATGGAGACCGATCTTCTTTGAAAAAAAGTCCTCAACTACATCCTTTAAACATGAAGATGGCTGCAGAGCCCAGTCTTCACTTTTAATATTCCTCCGTTAATCATTCCTATGAACACGAAGATGGCTAAGGAGCCCAGTCTTCGCTTTTAAAATTCCTCCGTTAATCATTCCTATAAACACGAAGATGGCTAAAGAGTCCAGTCTTCGCTTTTAAAAGTCCTCCCTTAATCATTCCTATGAACACGAAGATGGCTAAAGAGTCCGGCCTTCGCTTTTGGAAAGTCCTAAGCTATACTTAGTAAAGTCATCAATTAAATGTGTTTTCTCCGCAACTATTTAGTTGGTCTGCAAGTGCAAATGTTGATTAGTGTGAGTTGCATCACGAGAGGCGATATTTCCTGTGATGTTCCTTGCATGTGACTTAATTATTGTTACAAACGTTCATTCGGAATATAAAAGATGTCTAACACCGTTATACATCAGTACAAATTTCTTTTTTAAGCACTCAAAGAATGAGTTCACTGGGAATAGCAAATACATTTTGATCACCACATTAAGTGCAGAGGTCAAATACCTGCTGATTATCACACATTTGTACACAAATGTTTGTAGATTACAATTCAATAAAGTTGTTACAAAACCTCACTAGTTACATCACTTCACAGCGTCTCAATGGATAAGAGATAAGCGTGATACAAACGACAATCCCAACTGTTCCTGCACAATCATCATATATCTGATAGCTTATATTTTCATCCTTTTTTTAAACTCTTGTTTTGCAAACGTGCATCAGTTGAATAGCTGGAGCCCAAAAAAAAGTTTAATGCTCGCCTTTTTCACTGACAACCGTTTAGCACTTGTGGACCGACCTTTCATCAAGATGAACTGAGCATATCGAGCTTATGAAGACGTCAGGTTCAAACTATATTTGAAGGTGGTCTACAACTATGCCCGTTTGAGGGCTAAATTAGCCTCACAAACTTCGCTCCAACTAAGTCGCTGGAGGGTTGAATCAGCTGCGAACTGACTCGTTTTGCACTTGTTGACCGACCATTCATCAAGATGAACTGGCGCAACATGTTTTTACGAATACGTCGAGTTGTACTGTATTTGAAGGTGTTCCACAAGTAGACAGTTTGAGGGCTAACCAAAGCCTCACAAACCTTCGGTCTCAACTAATGTCGAGGCCGGTTGACAGCATCAAAGCTTGCACTCAACTAATTATGTCCCAACTATTATTCAACTGAACCGAAATAACCGGTTATTTTACAAACTCATTCTTCTATGAGTTTTTTTTAATGCCTTTTAACATTCCAAGTTATGATGATGCTTTGTCCAAGGCATTGTAGCACGTGAAAAAAAGCAAAACAAGAAAAAGGATGTGCACTGCTGGGTTGTCTACAAAGGCACAGACATAACCAACTATTTCGTCTTGGATCAACAATTCAATTGATGACTATATTACTACATCTAGTCCTCAGCTAAAAATCCTCAATTTTTCAAAAATTAATACAATATCCTTTCCTATAATAACGAAGATGGTCATGGAGACCGATCTTCTTTGAAAAAAAGTCCTCAACTACATCCTTTAAACATGAAGATGGCTGCAGAGCCCAGTCTTCACTTTTAATATTCCTCCGTTAATCATTCCTATGAACACGAAGATGGCTAAGGAGCCCAGTCTTCGCTTTTAAAATTCCTCCGTTAATCATTCCTATAAACACGAAGATGGCTAAAGAGTCCAGTCTTCGCTTTTAAAAGTCCTCCCTTAATCATTCCTATGAACACGAAGATGGCTAAAGAGTCCGGCCTTCGCTTTTGGAAAGTCCTAAGCTATACTTAGTAAAGTCATCAATTAAATGTGTTTTCTCCGCAACTATTTAGTTGGTCTGCAAGTGCAAATGTTTAGTGTGAATTGCATCACGAGCGGCGATATTTCCTGTGATGTTCCTTGCATGTGACTTAATTATTGTTACAAACGTTCATTCGGAATATAAAAGATGTCTAACACCGTTATACATCAGTACAAATTTCTTTTTTAAGCACTCAAAGAATGAGTTCACTGGGAATAGCAAATACATTTTGATCACCACATTAAGTGCAGAGGTCAAAGACCTGCTGATTATCACACATTTGTACACAAATGTTTGTAGATTACAATTCAATAAAGTTGTTACAAAACCTCACTAGTTACATCACTTCACAGCGTCTCAATGGATAAGAGATAAGCGTGATACAAACGACAATCCCAACTGTTCCTGCACAATCATCATATATCTGATAGCTTATATTTTCATCCTTTTTTTAAACTCTTGTTTTGCAAACGTGCATCAGTTGAATAGCTGGAGCCCAAAAAAAAGTTTCATGCTCGCCTTTTTCACTGACAACCGTTTAGCACTTGTGGACCGACCTTTCATCAAGATGAACTGAGCATATCGAGCTTATGAAGACGTCAGGTTCAAACTATATTTGAAGGTGGTCTACAACTATGCCCGTTTGAGGGCTAAATTAGCCTCACAAACTTCGCTCCAACTAAGTCGCTGGAGGGTTGAATCAGCTGCGAACTGACTCGTTTTGCACTTGTTGACCGACCATTCATCAAGATGAACTGGCGCAACATGTTTTTACGAATACGTCGAGTTGTACTGTATTTGAAGGTGTTCCACAAGTAGACAGTTTGAGGGCTAACCAAAGCCTCACAAACCTTCGGTCTCAACTAATGTCGAGGCCGGTTGACAGCATCAAAGCTTGCACTCAACTAATTATGTCCCAACTATTATTCAACTGAACCGAAATAACCGGTTATTTTACAAACTCATTCTTCTATGAGTTTTTTTTAATGCCTTTTAACATTCCAAGTTATGATGATGCTTTGTCCAAGGCATTGTAGCACGTGAAAAAAAGCAAAACAAGAAAAAGGATGTGCACTGCTGGGTTGTCTACAAAGGCACAGACATAACCAACTATTTCGTCTTGGATCAACAATTCAATTGATGACTATATTACTACATCTAGTCCTCAGCTAAAAATCCTCAATTTTTCAAAAATTAATACAATATCCTTTCCTATAATAACGAAGATGGTCATGGAGACCGATCTTCTTTGAAAAAAAGTCCTCAACTACATCCTTTAAACATGAAGATGGCTGCAGAGCCCAGTCTTCACTTTTAATATTCCTCCGTTAATCATTCCTATGAACACGAAGATGGCTAAGGAGCCCAGTCTTCGCTTTTAAAATTCCTCCGTTAATCATTCCTATAAACACGAAGATGGCTAAAGAGTCCAGTCTTCGCTTTTAAAAGTCCTCCCTTAATCATTCCTATGAACACGAAGATGGCTAAAGAGTCCGGCCTTCGCTTTTGGAAAGTCCTAAGCTATACTTAGTAAAGTCATCAATTAAATGTGTTTTCTCCGCAACTATTTAGTTGGTCTGCAAGTGCAAATGTTTAGTGTGAATTGCATCACGAGCGGCGATATTTCCTGTGATGTTCCTTGCATGTGACTTAATTATTGTTACAAACGTTCATTCGGAATATAAAAGATGTCTAACACCGTTATACATCAGTACAAATTTCTTTTTTAAGCACTCAAAGAATGAGTTCACTGGGAATAGCAAATACATTTTGATCACCACATTAAGTGCAGAGGTCAAAGACCTGCTGATTATCACACATTTGTACACAAATGTTTGTAGATTACAATTCAATAAAGTTGTTACAAAACCTCACTAGTTACATCACTTCACAGCGTCTCAATGGATAAGAGATAAGCGTGATACAAACGACAATCCCAACTGTTCCTGCACAATCATCATATATCTGATAGCTTATATTTTCATCCTTTTTTTAAACTCTTGTTTTGCAAACGTGCATCAGTTGAATAGCTGGAGCCCAAAAAAAAGTTTCATGCTCGCCTTTTTCACTGACAACCGTTTAGCACTTGTGGACCGACCTTTCATCAAGATGAACTGAGCATATCGAGCTTATGAAGACGTCAGGTTCAAACTATATTTGAAGGTGGTCTACAACTATGCCCGTTTGAGGGCTAAATTAGCCTCACAAACTTCGCTCCAACTAAGTCGCTGGAGGGTTGAATCAGCTGCGAACTGACTCGTTTTGCACTTGTTGACCGACCATTCATCAAGATGAACTGGCGCAACATGTTTTTACGAATACGTCGAGTTGTACTGTATTTGAAGGTGTTCCACAAGTAGACAGTTTGAGGGCTAACCAAAGCCTCACAAACCTTCGGTCTCAACTAATGTCGAGGCCGGTTGACAGCATCAAAGCTTGCACTCAACTAATTATGTCCCAACTATTATTCAACTGAACCGAAATAACCGGTTATTTTACAAACTCATTCTTCTATGAGTTTTTTTTAATGCCTTTTAACATTCCAAGTTATGATGATGCTTTGTCCAAGGCATTGTAGCACGTGAAAAAAAGCAAAACAAGAAAAAGGATGTGCACTGCTGGGTTGTCTACAAAGGCACAGACATAACCAACTATTTCGTCTTGGATCAACAATTCAATTGATGACTATATTACTACATCTAGTCCTCAGCTAAAAATCCTCAATTTTTCAAAAATTAATACAATATCCTTTCCTATAATAACGAAGATGGTCATGGAGACCGATCTTCTTTGAAAAAAAGTCCTCAACTACATCCTTTAAACATGAAGATGGCTGCAGAGCCCAGTCTTCACTTTTAATATTCCTCCGTTAATCATTCCTATGAACACGAAGATGGCTAAGGAGCCCAGTCTTCGCTTTTAAAATTCCTCCGTTAATCATTCCTATAAACACGAAGATGGCTAAAGAGTCCAGTCTTCGCTTTTAAAAGTCCTCCCTTAATCATTCCTATGAACACGAAGATGGCTAAAGAGTCCGGCCTTCGCTTTTGGAAAGTCCTGAGCTATACTTAGTAAAGTCATCAATTAAATGTGTTTTCTCCGCAACTATTTAGTTGGTCTGCAAGTGCAAATGTTGATTAGTGTGAGTTGCATCACGAGCGGCGATATTTCCTGTGATGTTCCTTGCATGTGACTTAATTATTGTTACAAACGTTCATTCGGAATATAAAAGATGTCTAACACCGTTATACATCAGTACAAATTTCTTTTTTAAGCACTCAAAGAATGAGTTCACTGGGAATAGCAAATACATTTTGATCACCACATTAAGTGCAGAGGTCAAAGACCTGCTGATTATCACACATTTGTACACAAATGTTTGTAGATTACAATTCAATAAAGTTGTTACAAAACCTCACTAGTTACATCACTTCACAGCGTCTCAATGGATAAGAGATAAGCGTGATACAAACGACAATCCCAACTGTTCCTGCACAATCATCATATATCTGATAGCTTATATTTTCATCCTTTTTTTAAACTCTTGTTTTGCAAACGTGCATCAGTTGAATAGCTGGAGCCCAAAAAAAAGTTTCATGCTCGCCTTTTTCACTGACAACCGTTTAGCACTTGTGGACCGACCTTTCATCAAGATGAACTGAGCATATCGAGCTTATGAAGACGTCAGGTTCAAACTATATTTGAAGGTGGTCTACAACTATGCCCGTTTGAGGGCTAAATTAGCCTCACAAACTTCGCTCCAACTAAGTCGCTGGAGGGTTGAATCAGCTGCGAACTGACTCGTTTTGCACTTGTTGACCGACCATTCATCAAGATGAACTGGCGCAACATGTTTTTACGAATACGTCGAGTTGTACTGTATTTGAAGGTGTTCCACAAGTAGACAGTTTGAGGGCTAACCAAAGCCTCACAAACCTTCGGTCTCAACTAATGTCGAGGCCGGTTGACAGCATCAAAGCTTGCACTCAACTAATTATGTCCCAACTATTATTCAACTGAACCGAAATAACCGGTTATTTTACAAACTCATTCTTCTATGAGTTTTTTTTAATGCCTTTTAACATTCCAAGTTATGATGATGCTTTGTCCAAGGCATTGTAGCACGTGAAAAAAAGCAAAACAAGAAAAAGGATGTGCACTGCTGGGTTGTCTACAAAGGCACAGACATAACCAACTATTTCGTCTTGGATCAACAATTCAATTGATGACTATATTACTACATCTAGTCCTCAGCTAAAAATCCTCAATTTTTCAAAAATTAATACAATATCCTTTCCTATAATAACGAAGATGGTCATGGAGACCGATCTTCTTTGAAAAAAAGTCCTCAACTACATCCTTTAAACATGAAGATGGCTGCAGAGCCCAGTCTTCACTTTTAATATTCCTCCGTTAATCATTCCTATGAACACGAAGATGGCTAAGGAGCCCAGTCTTCGCTTTTAAAATTCCTCCGTTAATCATTCCTATAAACACGAAGATGGCTAAAGAGTCCAGTCTTCGCTTTTAAAAGTCCTCCCTTAATCATTCCTATGAACACGAAGATGGCTAAAGAGTCCGGCCTTCGCTTTTGGAAAGTCCTAAGCTATACTTAGTAAAGTCATCAATTAAATGTGTTTTCTCCGCAACTATTTAGTTGGTCTGCAAGTGCAAATGTTGATTAGTGTGAGTTGCATCACGAGCGGCGATATTTCCTGTGATGTTCCTTGCATGTGACTTAATTATTGTTACAAACGTTCATTCGGAATATAAAAGATGTCTAACACCGTTATACATCAGTACAAATTTCTTTTTTAAGCACTCAAAGAATGAGTTCACTGGGAATAGCAAATACATTTTGATCACCACATTAAGTGCAGAGGTCAAATACCTGCTGATTATCACACATTTGTACACAAATGTTTGTAGATTACAAGTCAATAAAGTTGTTACAAAACCTCACTAGTTACATCACTTCACAGCGTCTCAATGGATAAGAGATAAGCGTGATACAAACGACAATCCCAACTGTTCCTGCACAATCATCATATATCTGATAGCTTATATTTTCATCCTTTTTTTAAACTCTTGTTTTGCAAACGTGCATCAGTTGAATAGCTGGAGCCCAAAAAAAAGTTTCATGCTCGCCTTTTTCACTGACAACCGTTTAGCACTTGTGGACCGACCTTTCATCAAGATGAACTGAGCATATCGAGCTTATGAAGACGTCAGGTTCAAACTATATTTGAAGGTGGTCTACAACTATGCCCGTTTGAGGGCTAAATTAGCCTCACAAACTTCGCTCCAACTAAGTCGCTGGAGGGTTGAATCAGCTGCGAACTGACTCGTTTTGCACTTGTTGACCGACCATTCATCAAGATGAACTGGCGCAACATGTTTTTACGAATACGTCGAGTTGTACTGTATTTGAAGGTGTTCCACAAGTAGACAGTTTGAGGGCTAACCAAAGCCTCACAAACCTTCGGTCTCAACTAATGTCGAGGCCGGTTGACAGCATCAAAGCTTGCACTCAACTAATTATGTCCCAACTATTATTCAACTGAACCGAAATAACCGGTTATTTTACAAACTCATTCTTCTATGAGTTTTTTTTAATGCCTTTTAACATTCCAAGTTATGATGATGCTTTGTCCAAGGCATTGTAGCACGTGAAAAAAAGCAAAACAAGAAAAAGGATGTGCACTGCTGGGTTGTCTACAAAGGCACAGACATAACCAACTATTTCGTCTTGGATCAACAATTCAATTGATGACTATATTACTACATCTAGTCCTCAGCTAAAAATCCTCAATTTTTCAAAAATTAATACAATATCCTTTCCTATAATAATGAAGATGGTCATGGAGACCGATCTTCTTTAAAAAAAAGTCCTCAACTACATCCTTTAAACATGAAGATGGCAGCAGAGCCCAGTCTTCACTTTTAAAATTCCTCCGTTAATCATTCCTATGAACACAAAGATGGCTAAGGAGCCCAGTCTTCGCTTTTAAAATTCCTCCGTTAATCATTCCTATAAACACGAAGATGGCTAAAGAGTCCAGTCTTCGCTTTTAAAAGTCCTCCCTTAATCATTCCTATGAACACGAAGATGGCTAAAGAGTCCGGCCTTCGCTTTTGGAAAGTCCTAAGCTATACTTAGTAAAGTCATCAATTAAATGTGTTTTCTCCGCAACTATTTAGTTGGTCTGCAAGTGCAAATGTTGATTAGTGTGAGTTGCATCACGAGCGGCGATATTTCCTGTGATGTTCCTTGCATGTGACTTAATTATTGTTACAAACGTTCATTCGGAATATAAAAGATGTCTAACACCGTTATACATCAGTACAAATTTCTTTTTTAAGCACTCAAAGAATGAGTTCACTGGGAATAGCAAATACATTTTGATCACCACATTAAGTGCAGAGGTCAAAGACCTGCTGATTATCACACATTTGTACACAAATGTTTGTAGATTACAATTCAATAAAGTTGTTACAAAACCTCACTAGTTACATCACTTCACAGCGTCTCAATGGATAAGAGATAAGCGTGATACAAACGACAATCCCAACTGTTCCTGCACAATCATCATATATCTGATAGCTTATATTTTCATCCTTTTTTTAAACTCTTGTTTTGCAAACGTGCATCAGTTGAATAGCTGGAGCCCAAAAAAAAGTTTCATGCTCGCCTTTTTCACTGACAACCGTTTAGCACTTGTGGACCGACCTTTCATCAAGATGAACTGAGCATATCGAGCTTATGAAGACGTCAGGTTTAAACTATATTTGAAGGTGGTCTACAACTATGCCCGTTTGAGGGCTAAATTAGCCTCACAAACTTCGCTCCAACTAAGTCGCTGGAGGGTTGAATCAGCTGCGAACTGACTCGTTTTGCACTTGTTGACCGACCATTCATCAAGATGAACTGGCGCAACATGTTTTTACGAATACGTCGAGTTGTACTGTATTTGAAGGTGTTCCACAAGTAGACAGTTTGAGGGCTAACCAAAGCCTCACAAACCTTCGGTCTCAACTAATGTCGAGGCCGGTTGACAGCATCAAAGCTTGCACTCAACTAATTATGTCCCAACTATTATTCAACTGAACCGAAATAACCGGTTATTTTACAAACTCATTCTTCTATGAGTTTTTTTTAATGCCTTTTAACATTCCAAGTTATGATGATGCTTTGTCCAAGGCATTGTAGCACGTGAAAAAAAGCAAAACAAGAAAAAGGATGTGCACTGCTGGGTTGTCTACAAAGGCACAGACATAACCAACTATTTCGTCTTGGATCAACAATTCAATTGATGACTATATTACTACATCTAGTCCTCAGCTAAAAATCCTCAATTTTTCAAAAATTAATACAATATCCTTTCCTATAATAACGAAGATGGTCATGGAGACCGATCTTCTTTGAAAAAAAGTCCTCAACTACATCCTTTAAACATGAAGATGGCTGCAGAGCCCAGTCTTCACTTTTAATATTCCTCCGTTAATCATTCCTATGAACACGAAGATGGCTAAGGAGCCCAGTCTTCGCTTTTAAAATTCCTCCGTTAATCATTCCTATAAACACGAAGATGGCTAAAGAGTCCAGTCTTCGCTTTTAAAAGTCCTCCCTTAATCATTCCTATGAACACGAAGATGGCTAAAGAGTCCGGCCTTCGCTTTTGGAAAGTCCTAAGCTATACTTAGTAAAGTCATCAATTAAATGTGTTTTCTCCGCAACTATTTAGTTGGTCTGCAAGTGCAAATGTTTAGTGTGAATTGCATCACGAGCGGCGATATTTCCTGTGATGTTCCTTGCATGTGACTTAATTATTGTTACAAACGTTCATTCGGAATATAAAAGATGTCTAACACCGTTATACATCAGTACAAATTTCTTTTTTAAGCACTCAAAGAATGAGTTCACTGGGAATAGCAAATACATTTTGATCACCACATTAAGTGCAGAGGTCAAATACCTGCTGATTATCACACATTTGTACACAAATGTTTGTAGATTACAATTCAATAAAGTTGTTACAAAACCTCACTAGTTACATCACTTCACAGCGTCTCAATGGATAAGAGATAAGCGTGATACAAACGACAATCCCAACTGTTCCTGCACAATCATCATATATCTGATAGCTTATATTTTCATCCTTTTTTTAAACTCTTGTTTTGCAAACGTGCATCAGTTGAATAGCTGGAGCCCAAAAAAAAGTTTAATGCTCGCCTTTTTCACTGACAACCGTTTAGCACTTGTGGACCGACCTTTCATCAAGATGAACTGAGCATATCGAGCTTATGAAGACGTCAGGTTCAAACTATATTTGAAGGTGGTCTACAACTATGCCCGTTTGAGGGCTAAATTAGCCTCACAAACTTCGCTCCAACTAAGTCGCTGGAGGGTTGAATCAGCTGCGAACTGACTCGTTTTGCACTTGTTGACCGACCATTCATCAAGATGAACTGGCGCAACATGTTTTTACGAATACGTCGAGTTGTACTGTATTTGAAGGTGTTCCACAAGTAGACAGTTTGAGGGCTAACCAAAGCCTCACAAACCTTCGGTCTCAACTAATGTCGAGGCCGGTTGACAGCATCAAAGCTTGCACTCAACTAATTATGTCCCAACTATTATTCAACTGAACCGAAATAACCGGTTATTTTACAAACTCATTCTTCTATGAGTTTTTTTTAATGCCTTTTAACATTCCAAGTTATGATGATGCTTTGTCCAAGGCATTGTAGCACGTGAAAAAAAGCAAAACAAGAAAAAGGATGTGCACTGCTGGGTTGTCTACAAAGGCACAGACATAACCAACTATTTCGTCTTGGATCAACAATTCAATTGATGACTATATTACTACATCTAGTCCTCAGCTAAAAATCCTCAATTTTTCAAAAATTAATACAATATCCTTTCCTATAATAACGAAGATGGTCATGGAGACCGATCTTCTTTGAAAAAAAGTCCTCAACTACATCCTTTAAACATGAAGATGGCTGCAGAGCCCAGTCTTCACTTTTAATATTCCTCCGTTAATCATTCCTATGAACACGAAGATGGCTAAGGAGCCCAGTCTTCGCTTTTAAAATTCCTCCGTTAATCATTCCTATAAACACGAAGATGGCTAAAGAGTCCAGTCTTCGCTTTTAAAAGTCCTCCCTTAATCATTCCTATGAACACGAAGATGGCTAAAGAGTCCGGCCTTCGCTTTTGGAAAGTCCTAAGCTATACTTAGTAAAGTCATCAATTAAATGTGTTTTCTCCGCAACTATTTAGTTGGTCTGCAAGTGCAAATGTTGATTAGTGTGAGTTGCATCACGAGCGGCGATATTTCCTGTGATGTTCCTTGCATGTGACTTAATTATTGTTACAAACGTTCATTCGGAATATAAAAGATGTCTAACACCGTTATACATCAGTACAAATTTCTTTTTTAAGCACTCAAAGAATGAGTTCACTGGGAATAGCAAATACATTTTGATCACCACATTAAGTGCAGAGGTCAAATACCTGCTGATTATCACACATTTGTACACAAATGTTTGTAGATTACAATTCAATAAAGTTGTTACAAAACCTCACTAGTTACATCACTTCACAGCGTCTCAATGGATAAGAGATAAGCGTGATACAAACGACAATCCCAACTGTTCCTGCACAATCATCATATATCTGATAGCTTATATTTTCATCCTTTTTTTAAACTCTTGTTTTGCAAACGTGCATCAGTTGAATAGCTGGAGCCCAAAAAAAAGTTTAATGCTCGCCTTTTTCACTGACAACCGTTTAGCACTTGTGGACCGACCTTTCATCAAGATGAACTGAGCATATCGAGCTTATGAAGACGTCAGGTTCAAACTATATTTGAAGGTGGTCTACAACTATGCCCGTTTGAGGGCTAAATTAGCCTCACAAACTTCGCTCCAACTAAGTCGCTGGAGGGTTGAATCAGCTGCGAACTGACTCGTTTTGCACTTGTTGACCGACCATTCATCAAGATGAACTGGCGCAACATGTTTTTACGAATACGTCGAGTTGTACTGTATTTGAAGGTGTTCCACAAGTAGACAGTTTGAGGGCTAACCAAAGCCTCACAAACCTTCGGTCTCAACTAATGTCGAGGCCGGTTGACAGCATCAAAGCTTGCACTCAACTAATTATGTCCCAACTATTATTCAACTGAACCGAAATAACCGGTTATTTTACAAACTCATTCTTCTATGAGTTTTTTTTAATGCCTTTTAACATTCCAAGTTATGATGATGCTTTGTCCAAGGCATTGTAGCACGTGAAAAAAAGCAAAACAAGAAAAAGGATGTGCACTGCTGGGTTGTCTACAAAGGCACAGACATAACCAACTATTTCGTCTTGGATCAACAATTCAATTGATGACTATATTACTACATCTAGTCCTCAGCTAAAAATCCTCAATTTTTCAAAAATTAATACAATATCCTTTCCTATAATAACGAAGATGGTCATGGAGACCGATCTTCTTTGAAAAAAAGTCCTCAACTACATCCTTTAAACATGAAGATGGCTGCAGAGCCCAGTCTTCACTTTTAATATTCCTCCGTTAATCATTCCTATGAACACGAAGATGGCTAAGGAGCCCAGTCTTCGCTTTTAAAATTCCTCCGTTAATCATTCCTATAAACACGAAGATGGCTAAAGAGTCCAGTCTTCGCTTTTAAAAGTCCTCCCTTAATCATTCCTATGAACACGAAGATGGCTAAAGAGTCCGGCCTTCGCTTTTGGAAAGTCCTAAGCTATACTTAGTAAAGTCATCAATTAAATGTGTTTTCTCCGCAACTATTTAGTTGGTCTGCAAGTGCAAATGTTTAGTGTGAATTGCATCACGAGCGGCGATATTTCCTGTGATGTTCCTTGCATGTGACTTAATTATTGTTACAAACGTTCATTCGGAATATAAAAGATGTCTAACACCGTTATACATCAGTACAAATTTCTTTTTTAAGCACTCAAAGAATGAGTTCACTGGGAATAGCAAATACATTTTGATCACCACATTAAGTGCAGAGGTCAAAGACCTGCTGATTATCACACATTTGTACACAAATGTTTGTAGATTACAATTCAATAAAGTTGTTACAAAACCTCACTAGTTACATCACTTCACAGCGTCTCAATGGATAAGAGATAAGCGTGATACAAACGACAATCCCAACTGTTCCTGCACAATCATCATATATCTGATAGCTTATATTTTCATCCTTTTTTTAAACTCTTGTTTTGCAAACGTGCATCAGTTGAATAGCTGGAGCCCAAAAAAAAGTTTCATGCTCGCCTTTTTCACTGACAACCGTTTAGCACTTGTGGACCGACCTTTCATCAAGATGAACTGAGCATATCGAGCTTATGAAGACGTCAGGTTCAAACTATATTTGAAGGTGGTCTACAACTATGCCCGTTTGAGGGCTAAATTAGCCTCACAAACTTCGCTCCAACTAAGTCGCTGGAGGGTTGAATCAGCTGCGAACTGACTCGTTTTGCACTTGTTGACCGACCATTCATCAAGATGAACTGGCGCAACATGTTTTTACGAATACGTCGAGTTGTACTGTATTTGAAGGTGTTCCACAAGTAGACAGTTTGAGGGCTAACCAAAGCCTCACAAACCTTCGGTCTCAACTAATGTCGAGGCCGGTTGACAGCATCAAAGCTTGCACTCAACTAATTATGTCCCAACTATTATTCAACTGAACCGAAATAACCGGTTATTTTACAAACTCATTCTTCTATGAGTTTTTTTTAATGCCTTTTAACATTCCAAGTTATGATGATGCTTTGTCCAAGGCATTGTAGCACGTGAAAAAAAGCAAAACAAGAAAAAGGATGTGCACTGCTGGGTTGTCTACAAAGGCACAGACATAACCAACTATTTCGTCTTGGATCAACAATTCAATTGATGACTATATTACTACATCTAGTCCTCAGCTAAAAATCCTCAATTTTTCAAAAATTAATACAATATCCTTTCCTATAATAACGAAGATGGTCATGGAGACCGATCTTCTTTGAAAAAAAGTCCTCAACTACATCCTTTAAACATGAAGATGGCTGCAGAGCCCAGTCTTCACTTTTAATATTCCTCCGTTAATCATTCCTATGAACACGAAGATGGCTAAGGAGCCCAGTCTTCGCTTTTAAAATTCCTCCGTTAATCATTCCTATAAACACGAAGATGGCTAAAGAGTCCAGTCTTCGCTTTTAAAAGTCCTCCCTTAATCATTCCTATGAACACGAAGATGGCTAAAGAGTCCGGCCTTCGCTTTTGGAAAGTCCTAAGCTATACTTAGTAAAGTCATCAATTAAATGTGTTTTCTCCGCAACTATTTAGTTGGTCTGCAAGTGCAAATGTTTAGTGTGAATTGCATCACGAGCGGCGATATTTCCTGTGATGTTCCTTGCATGTGACTTAATTATTGTTACAAACGTTCATTCGGAATATAAAAGATGTCTAACACCGTTATACATCAGTACAAATTTCTTTTTTAAGCACTCAAAGAATGAGTTCACTGGGAATAGCAAATACATTTTGATCACCACATTAAGTGCAGAGGTCAAAGACCTGCTGATTATCACACATTTGTACACAAATGTTTGTAGATTACAATTCAATAAAGTTGTTACAAAACCTCACTAGTTACATCACTTCACAGCGTCTCAATGGATAAGAGATAAGCGTGATACAAACGACAATCCCAACTGTTCCTGCACAATCATCATATATCTGATAGCTTATATTTTCATCCTTTTTTTAAACTCTTGTTTTGCAAACGTGCATCAGTTGAATAGCTGGAGCCCAAAAAAAAGTTTCATGCTCGCCTTTTTCACTGACAACCGTTTAGCACTTGTGGACCGACCTTTCATCAAGATGAACTGAGCATATCGAGCTTATGAAGACGTCAGGTTCAAACTATATTTGAAGGTGGTCTACAACTATGCCCGTTTGAGGGCTAAATTAGCCTCACAAACTTCGCTCCAACTAAGTCGCTGGAGGGTTGAATCAGCTGCGAACTGACTCGTTTTGCACTTGTTGACCGACCATTCATCAAGATGAACTGGCGCAACATGTTTTTACGAATACGTCGAGTTGTACTGTATTTGAAGGTGTTCCACAAGTAGACAGTTTGAGGGCTAACCAAAGCCTCACAAACCTTCGGTCTCAACTAATGTCGAGGCCGGTTGACAGCATCAAAGCTTGCACTCAACTAATTATGTCCCAACTATTATTCAACTGAACCGAAATAACCGGTTATTTTACAAACTCATTCTTCTATGAGTTTTTTTTAATGCCTTTTAACATTCCAAGTTATGATGATGCTTTGTCCAAGGCATTGTAGCACGTGAAAAAAAGCAAAACAAGAAAAAGGATGTGCACTGCTGGGTTGTCTACAAAGGCACAGACATAACCAACTATTTCGTCTTGGATCAACAATTCAATTGATGACTATATTACTACATCTAGTCCTCAGCTAAAAATCCTCAATTTTTCAAAAATTAATACAATATCCTTTCCTATAATAACGAAGATGGTCATGGAGACCGATCTTCTTTGAAAAAAAGTCCTCAACTACATCCTTTAAACATGAAGATGGCTGCAGAGCCCAGTCTTCACTTTTAATATTCCTCCGTTAATCATTCCTATGAACACGAAGATGGCTAAGGAGCCCAGTCTTCGCTTTTAAAATTCCTCCGTTAATCATTCCTATAAACACGAAGATGGCTAAAGAGTCCAGTCTTCGCTTTTAAAAGTCCTCCCTTAATCATTCCTATGAACACGAAGATGGCTAAAGAGTCCGGCCTTCGCTTTTGGAAAGTCCTGAGCTATACTTAGTAAAGTCATCAATTAAATGTGTTTTCTCCGCAACTATTTAGTTGGTCTGCAAGTGCAAATGTTGATTAGTGTGAGTTGCATCACGAGCGGCGATATTTCCTGTGATGTTCCTTGCATGTGACTTAATTATTGTTACAAACGTTCATTCGGAATATAAAAGATGTCTAACACCTTTATACATCAGTACAAATTTCTTTTTTAAGCACTCAAAGAATGAGTTCACTGGGAATAGCAAATACATTTTGATCACCACATTAAGTGCAGAGGTCAAAGACCTGCTGATTATCACACATTTGTACACAAATGTTTGTAGATTACAATTCAATAAAGTTGTTACAAAACCTCACTAGTTACATCACTTCACAGCGTCTCAATGGATAAGAGATAAGCGTGATACAAACGACAATCCCAACTGTTCCTGCACAATCATCATATATCTGATAGCTTATATTTTCATCCTTTTTTTAAACTCTTGTTTTGCAAACGTGCATCAGTTGAATAGCTGGAGCCCAAAAAAAAGTTTCATGCTCGCCTTTTTCACTGACAACCGTTTAGCACTTGTGGACCGACCTTTCATCAAGATGAACTGAGCATATCGAGCTTATGAAGACGTCAGGTTCAAACTATATTTGAAGGTGGTCTACAACTATGCCCGTTTGAGGGCTAAATTAGCCTCACAAACTTCGCTCCAACTAAGTCGCTGGAGGGTTGAATCAGCTGCGAACTGACTCGTTTTGCACTTGTTGACCGACCATTCATCAAGATGAACTGGCGCAACATGTTTTTACGAATACGTCGAGTTGTACTGTATTTGAAGGTGTTCCACAAGTAGACAGTTTGAGGGCTAACCAAAGCCTCACAAACCTTCGGTCTCAACTAATGTCGAGGCCGGTTGACAGCATCAAAGCTTGCACTCAACTAATTATGTCCCAACTATTATTCAACTGAACCGAAATAACCGGTTATTTTACAAACTCATTCTTCTATGAGTTTTTTTTAATGCCTTTTAACATTCCAAGTTATGATGATGCTTTGTCCAAGGCATTGTAGCACGTGAAAAAAAGCAAAACAAGAAAAAGGATGTGCACTGCTGGGTTGTCTACAAAGGCACAGACATAACCAACTATTTCGTCTTGGATCAACAATTCAATTGATGACTATATTACTACATCTAGTCCTCAGCTAAAAATCCTCAATTTTTCAAAAATTAATACAATATCCTTTCCTATAATAACGAAGATGGTCATGGAGACCGATCTTCTTTGAAAAAAAGTCCTCAACTACATCCTTTAAACATGAAGATGGCTGCAGAGCCCAGTCTTCACTTTTAATATTCCTCCGTTAATCATTCCTATGAACACGAAGATGGCTAAGGAGCCCAGTCTTCGCTTTTAAAATTCCTCCGTTAATCATTCCTATAAACACGAAGATGGCTAAAGAGTCCAGTCTTCGCTTTTAAAAGTCCTCCCTTAATCATTCCTATGAACACGAAGATGGCTAAAGAGTCCGGCCTTCGCTTTTGGAAAGTCCTAAGCTATACTTAGTAAAGTCATCAATTAAATGTGTTTTCTCCGCAACTATTTAGTTGGTCTGCAAGTGCAAATGTTGATTAGTGTGAGTTGCATCACGAGCGGCGATATTTCCTGTGATGTTCCTTGCATGTGACTTAATTATTGTTACAAACGTTCATTCGGAATATAAAAGATGTCTAACACCGTTATACATCAGTACAAATTTCTTTTTTAAGCACTCAAAGAATGAGTTCACTGGGAATTGCAAATACATTTTGATCACCACATTAAGTGCAGAGGTCAAAGACCTGCTGATTATCACACATTTGTACACAAATGTTTGTAGATTACAATTCAATAAAGTTGTTACAAAACCTCACTAGTTACATCACTTCACAGCGTCTCAATGGATAAGAGATAAGCGTGATACAAACGACAATCCCAACTGTTCCTGCACAATCATCATATATCTGATAGCTTATATTTTCATCCTTTTTTTAAACTCTTGTTTTGCAAACGTGCATCAGTTGAATAGCTGGAGCCCAAAAAAAAGTTTCATGCTCGCCTTTTTCACTGACAACCGTTTAGCACTTGTGGACCGACCTTTCATCAAGATGAACTGAGCATATCGAGCTTATGAAGACGTCAGGTTCAAACTATATTTGAAGGTGGTCTACAACTATGCCCGTTTGAGGGCTAAATTAGCCTCACAAACTTCGCTCCAACTAAGTCGCTGGAGGGTTGAATCAGCTGCGAACTGACTCGTTTTGCACTTGTTGACCGACCATTCATCAAGATGAACTGGCGCAACATGTTTTTACGAATACGTCGAGTTGTACTGTATTTGAAGGTGTTCCACAAGTAGACAGTTTGAGGGCTAACCAAAGCCTCACAAACCTTCGGTCTCAACTAATGTCGAGGCCGGTTGACAGCATCAAAGCTTGCACTCAACTAATTATGTCCCAACTATTATTCAACTGAACCGAAATAACCGGTTATTTTACAAACTCATTCTTCTATGAGTTTTTTTTAATGCCTTTTAACATTCCAAGTTATGATGATGCTTTGTCCAAGGCATTGTAGCACGTGAAAAAAAGCAAAACAAGAAAAAGGATGTGCACTGCTGGGTTGTCTACAAAGGCACAGACATAACCAACTATTTCGTCTTGGATCAACAATTCAATTGATGACTATATTACTACATCTAGTCCTCAGCTAAAAATCCTCAATTTTTCAAAAATTAATACAATATCCTTTCCTATAATAACGAAGATGGTCATGGAGACCGATCTTCTTTGAAAAAAAGTCCTCAACTACATCCTTTAAACATGAAGATGGCTGCAGAGCCCAGTCTTCACTTTTAATATTCCTCCGTTAATCATTCCTATGAACACGAAGATGGCTAAGGAGCCCAGTCTTCGCTTTTAAAATTCCTCCGTTAATCATTCCTATAAACACGAAGATGGCTAAAGAGTCCAGTCTTCGCTTTTAAAAGTCCTCCCTTAATCATTCCTATGAACACGAAGATGGCTAAAGAGTCCGGCCTTCGCTTTTGGAAAGTCCTAAGCTATACTTAGTAAAGTCATCAATTAAATGTGTTTTCTCCGCAACTATTTAGTTGGTCTGCAAGTGCAAATGTTGATTAGTGTGAGTTGCATCACGAGCGGCGATATTTCCTGTGATGTTCCTTGCATGTGACTTAATTATTGTTACAAACGTTCATTCGGAATATAAAAGATGTCTAACACCGTTATACATCAGTACAAATTTCTTTTTTAAGCACTCAAAGAATGAGTTCACTGGGAATTGCAAATACATTTTGATCACCACATTAAGTGCAGAGGTCAAAGACCTGCTGATTATCACACATTTGTACACAAATGTTTGTAGATTACAATTCAATAAAGTTGTTACAAAACCTCACTAGTTACATCACTTCACAGCGTCTCAATGGATAAGAGATAAGCGTGATACAAACGACAATCCCAACTGTTCCTGCACAATCATCATATATCTGATAGCTTATATTTTCATCCTTTTTTTAAACTCTTGTTTTGCAAACGTGCATCAGTTGAATAGCTGGAGCCCAAAAAAAAGTTTCATGCTCGCCTTTTTCACTGACAACCGTTTAGCACTTGTGGACCGACCTTTCATCAAGATGAACTGAGCATATCGAGCTTATGAAGACGTCAGGTTCAAACTATATTTGAAGGTGGTCTACAACTATGCCCGTTTGAGGGCTAAATTAGCCTCACAAACTTCGCTCCAACTAAGTCGCTGGAGGGTTGAATCAGCTGCGAACTGACTCGTTTTGCACTTGTTGACCGACCATTCATCAAGATGAACTGGCGCAACATGTTTTTACGAATACGTCGAGTTGTACTGTATTTGAAGGTGTTCCACAAGTAGACAGTTTGAGGGCTAACCAAAGCCTCACAAACCTTCGGTCTCAACTAATGTCGAGGCCGGTTGACAGCATCAAAGCTTGCACTCAACTAATTATGTCCCAACTATTATTCAACTGAACCGAAATAACCGGTTATTTTACAAACTCATTCTTCTATGAGTTTTTTTTAATGCCTTTTAACATTCCAAGTTATGATGATGCTTTGTCCAAGGCATTGTAGCACGTGAAAAAAAGCAAAACAAGAAAAAGGATGTGCACTGCTGGGTTGTCTACAAAGGCACAGACATAACCAACTATTTCGTCTTGGATCAACAATTCAATTGATGACTATATTACTACATCTAGTCCTCAGCTAAAAATCCTCAATTTTTCAAAAATTAATACAATATCCTTTCCTATAATAACGAAGATGGTCATGGAGACCGATCTTCTTTGAAAAAAAGTCCTCAACTACATCCTTTAAACATGAAGATGGCTGCAGAGCCCAGTCTTCACTTTTAATATTCCTCCGTTAATCATTCCTATGAACACGAAGATGGCTAAGGAGCCCAGTCTTCGCTTTTAAAATTCCTCCGTTAATCATTCCTATAAACACGAAGATGGCTAAAGAGTCCAGTCTTCGCTTTTAAAAGTCCTCCCTTAATCATTCCTATGAACACGAAGATGGCTAAAGAGTCCGGCCTTCGCTTTTGGAAAGTCCTAAGCTATACTTAGTAAAGTCATCAATTAAATGTGTTTTCTCCGCAACTATTTAGTTGGTCTGCAAGTGCAAATGTTGATTAGTGTGAGTTGCATCACGACCGGCGATATTTCCTGTGATGTTCCTTGCATGTGACTTAATTATTGTTACAAACGTTCATTCGGAATATAAAAGATGTCTAACACCGTTATACATCAGTACAAATTTCTTTTTTAAGCACTCAAAGAATGAGTTCACTGGGAATTGCAAATACATTTTGATCACCACATTAAGTGCAGAGGTCAAAGACCTGCTGATTATCACACATTTGTACACAAATGTTTGTAGATTACAATTCAATAAAGTTGTTACAAAACCTCACTAGTTACATCACTTCACAGCGTCTCAATGGATAAGAGATAAGCGTGATACAAACGACAATCCCAACTGTTCCTGCACAATCATCATATATCTGATAGCTTATATTTTCATCCTTTTTTTAAACTCTTGTTTTGCAAACGTGCATCAGTTGAATAGCTGGAGCCCAAAAAAAAGTTTCATGCTCGCCTTTTTCACTGACAACCGTTTAGCACTTGTGGACCGACCTTTCATCAAGATGAACTGAGCATATCGAGCTTATGAAGACGTCAGGTTCAAACTATATTTGAAGGTGGTCTACAACTATGCCCGTTTGAGGGCTAAATTAGCCTCACAAACTTCGCTCCAACTAAGTCGCTGGAGGGTTGAATCAGCTGCGAACTGACTCGTTTTGCACTTGTTGACCGACCATTCATCAAGATGAACTGGCGCAACATGTTTTTACGAATACGTCGAGTTGTACTGTATTTGAAGGTGTTCCACAAGTAGACAGTTTGAGGGCTAACCAAAGCCTCACAAACCTTCGGTCTCAACTAATGTCGAGGCCGGTTGACAGCATCAAAGCTTGCACTCAACTAATTATGTCCCAACTATTATTCAACTGAACCGAAATAACCGGTTATTTTACAAACTCATTCTTCTATGAGTTTTTTTTAATGCCTTTTAACATTCCAAGTTATGATGATGCTTTGTCCAAGGCATTGTAGCACGTGAAAAAAAGCAAAACAAGAAAAAGGATGTGCACTGCTGGGTTGTCTACAAAGGCACAGACATAACCAACTATTTCGTCTTGGATCAACAATTCAATTGATGACTATATTACTACATCTAGTCCTCAGCTAAAAATCCTCAATTTTTCAAAAATTAATACAATATCCTTTCCTATAATAACGAAGATGGTCATGGAGACCGATCTTCTTTGAAAAAAAGTCCTCAACTACATCCTTTAAACATGAAGATGGCTGCAGAGCCCAGTCTTCACTTTTAATATTCCTCCGTTAATCATTCCTATGAACACGAAGATGGCTAAGGAGCCCAGTCTTCGCTTTTAAAATTCCTCCGTTAATCATTCCTATAAACACGAAGATGGCTAAAGAGTCCAGTCTTCGCTTTTAAAAGTCCTCCCTTAATCATTCCTATGAACACGAAGATGGCTAAAGAGTCCGGCCTTCGCTTTTGGAAAGTCCTAAGCTATACTTAGTAAAGTCATCAATTAAATGTGTTTTCTCCGCAACTATTTAGTTGGTCTGCAAGTGCAAATGTTGATTAGTGTGAGTTGCATCACGAGAGGCGATATTTCCTGTGATGTTCCTTGCATGTGACTTAATTATTGTTACAAACGTTCATTCGGAATATAAAAGATGTCTAACACCGTTATACATCAGTACAAATTTCTTTTTTAAGCACTCAAAGAATGAGTTCACTGGGAATAGCAAATACATTTTGATCACCACATTAAGTGCAGAGGTCAAAGACCTGCTGATTATCACACATTTGTACACAAATGTTTGTAGATTACAATTCAATAAAGTTGTTACAAAACCTCACTAGTTACATCACTTCACAGCGTCTCAATGGATAAGAGATAAGCGTGATACAAACGACAATCCCAACTGTTCCTGCACAATCATCATATATCTGATAGCTTATATTTTCATCCTTTTTTTAAACTCTTGTTTTGCAAACGTGCATCAGTTGAATAGCTGAAGCCCAAAAAAAAGTTTCATGCTCGCCTTTTTCACTGACAACCGTTTAGCACTTGTGGACCGACCTTTCATCAAGATGAACTGAGCATATCGAGCTTATGAAGACGTCAGGTTCAAACTATATTTGAAGGTGGTCTACAACTATGCCCGTTTGAGGGCTAAATTAGCCTCACAAACTTCGCTCCAACTAAGTCGCTGGAGGGTTGAATCAGCTGCGAACTGACTCGTTTTGCACTTGTTGACCGACCATTCATCAAGATGAACTGGCGCAACATGTTTTTACGAATACGTCGAGTTGTACTGTATTTGAAGGTGTTCCACAAGTAGACAGTTTGAGGGCTAACCAAAGCCTCACAAACCTTCGGTCTCAACTAATGTCGAGGCCGGTTGACAGCATCAAAGCTTGCACTCAACTAATTATGTCCCATCTATTATTCAACTGAACCGAAATAACCGGTTATTTTACAAACTCATTCTTCTATGAGTTTTTTTTAATGCCTTTTAACATTCCAAGTTATGATGATGCTTTGTCCAAGGCATTGTAGCACGTGAAAAAAAGCAAAACAAGAAAAAGGATGTGCACTGCTGGGTTGTCTACAAAGGCACAGACATAACCAACTATTTCGTCTTGGATCAACAATTCAATTGATGACTATATTACTACATCTAGTCCTCAGCTAAAAATCCTCAATTTTTCAAAAATTAATACAATATCCTTTCCTATAATAACGAAGATGGTCATGGAGACCGATCTTCTTTGAAAAAAAGTCCTCAACTACATCCTTTAAACATGAAGATGGCTGCAGAGCCCAGTCTTCACTTTTAAAATTCCTCCGTTAATCATTCCTATGAACACGAAGATGGCTAAGGAGCCCAGTCTTCGCTTTTAAAATTCCTCCGTTAATCATTCCTATAAACACGAAGATGGCTAAAGAGTCCAGTCTTCGCTTTTAAAAGTCCTCCCTTAATCATTCCTATGAACACGAAGATGGCTAAAGAGTCCGGCCTTCGCTTTTGGAAAGTCCTAAGCTATACTTAGTAAAGTCATCAATTAAATGTGTTTTCTCCGCAACTATTTAGTTGGTCTACAAGTGCAAATGTTGATTAGTGTGAGTTGCATCACGAGCGGCGATATTTCCTGTGATGTTCCTTGCATGTGACTTAATTATTGTTACAAACGTTCATTCGGAATATAAAAGATGTCTAACACCGTTATACATCAGTACAAATTTCTTTTTTAAGCACTCAAAGAATGAGTTCACTGGGAATAGCAAATACATTTTGATCACCACATTAAGTGCAGAGGTCAAAGACCTGCTGATTATCACACATTTGTACACAAATGTTTGTAGATTACAATTCAATAAAGTTGTTACAAAACCTCACTAGTTACATCACTTCACAGCGTCTCAATGGATAAGAGATAAGCGTGATACAAACGACAATCCCAACTGTTCCTGCACAATCATCATATATCTGATAGCTTATATTTTCATCCTTTTTTTAAACTCTTGTTTTGCAAACGTGCATCAGTTGAATAGCTGGAGCCCAAAAAAAAGTTTCATGCTCGCCTTTTTCACTGACAACCGTTTAGCACTTGTGGACCGACCTTTCATCAAGATGAACTGAGCATATCGAGCTTATGAAGACGTCAGGTTCAAACTATATTTGAAGGTGGTCTACAACTATGCCCGTTTGAGGGCTAAATTAGCCTCACAAACTTCGCTCCAACTAAGTCGCTGGAGGGTTGAATCAGCTGCGAACTGACTCGTTTTGCACTTGTTGACCGACCATTCATCAAGATGAACTGGCGCAACATGTTTTTACGAATACGTCGAGTTGTACTGTATTTGAAGGTGTTCCACAAGTAGACAGTTTGAGGGCTAACCAAAGCCTCACAAACCTTCGGTCTCAACTAATGTCGAGGCCGGTTGACAGCATCAAAGCTTGCACTCAACTAATTATGTCCCAACTATTATTCAACTGAACCGAAATAACCGGTTATTTTACAAACTCATTCTTCTATGAGTTTTTTTTTAATGCCTTTTAACATTCCAAGTTATGATGATGCTTTGTCCAAGGCATTGTAGCACGTGAAAAAAAGCAAAACAAGAAAAAGGATGTGCACTGCTGGGTTGTCTACAAAGGCACAGACATAACCAACTATTTCGTCTTGGATCAACAATTCAATTGATGACTATATTACTACATCTAGTCCTCAGCTAAAAATCCTCAATTTTTCAAAAATTAATACAATATCCTTTCCTATAATAACGAAGATGGTCATGGAGACCGATCTTCTTTGAAAAAAAGTCCTCAACTACATCCTTTAAACATGAAGATGGCTGCAGAGCCCAGTCTTCACTTTTAAAATTCCTCCGTTAATCATTCCTATGAACACGAAGATGGCTAAGGAGCCCAGTCTTCGCTTTTAAAATTCCTCCGTTAATCATTCCTATAAACACGAAGATGGCTAAAGAGTCCAGTCTTCGCTTTTAAAAGTCCTCCCTTAATCATTCCTATGAACACGAAGATGGCTAAAGAGTCCGGCCTTCGCTTTTGGAAAGTCCTAAGCTATACTTAGTAAAGTCATCAATTAAATGTGTTTTCTCCGCAACTATTTAGTTGGTCTGCAAGTGCAAATGTTGATTAGTGTGAGTTGCATCACGAGAGGCGATATTTCCTGTGATGTTCCTTGCATGTGACTTAATTATTGTTACAAACGTTCATTCGGAATATAAAAGATGTCTAACACCGTTATACATCAGTACAAATTTCTTTTTTAAGCACTCAAAGAATGAGTTCACTGGGAATAGCAAATACATTTTGATCACCACATTAAGTGCAGAGGTCAAAGACCTGCTGATTATCACACATTTGTACACAAATGTTTGTAGATTACAATTCAATAAAGTTGTTACAAAACCTCACTAGTTACATCACTTCACAGCGTCTCAATGGATAAGAGATAAGCGTGATACAAACGACAATCCCAACTGTTCCTGCACAATCATCATATATCTGATAGCTTATATTTTCATCCTTTTTTTAAACTCTTGTTTTGCAAACGTGCATCAGTTGAATAGCTGGAGCCCAAAAAAAAGTTTCATGCTCGCCTTTTTCACTGACAACCGTTTAGCACTTGTGGACCGACCTTTCATCAAGATGAACTGAGCATATCGAGCTTATGAAGACGTCAGGTTCAAACTATATTTGAAGGTGGTCTACAACTATGCCCGTTTGAGGGCTAAATTAGCCTCACAAACTTCGCTCCAACTAAGTCGCTGGAGGGTTGAATCAGCTGCGAACTGACTCGTTTTGCACTTGTTGACCGACCATTCATCAAGATGAACTGGCGCAACATGTTTTTACGAATACGTCGAGTTGTACTGTATTTGAAGGTGTTCCACAAGTAGACAGTTTGAGGGCTAACCAAAGCCTCACAAACCTTCGGTCTCAACTAATGTCGAGGCCGGTTGACAGCATCAAAGCTTGCACTCAACTAATTATGTCCCAACTATTATTCAACTGAACCGAAATAACCGGTTATTTTACAAACTCATTCTTCTATGAGTTTTTTTTTAATGCCTTTTAACATTCCAAGTTATGATGATGCTTTGTCCAAGGCATTGTAGCACGTGAAAAAAAGCAAAACAAGAAAAAGGATGTGCACTGCTGGGTTGTCTACAAAGGCACAGACATAACCAACTATTTCGTCTTGGATCAACAATTCAATTGATGACTATATTACTACATCTAGTCCTCAGCTAAAAATCCTCAATTTTTCAAAAATTAATACAATATCCTTTCCTATAATAACGAAGATGGTCATGGAGACCGATCTTCTTTGAAAAAAAGTCCTCAACTACATCCTTTAAACATGAAGATGGCTGCAGAGCCCAGTCTTCACTTTTAAAATTCCTCCGTTAATCATTCCTATGAACACGAAGATGGCTAAGGAGCCCAGTCTTCGCTTTTAAAATTCCTCCGTTAATCATTCCTATAAACACGAAGATGGCTAAAGAGTCCAGTCTTCGCTTTTAAAAGTCCTCCCTTAATCATTCCTATGAACACGAAGATGGCTAAAGAGTCCGGCCTTCGCTTTTGGAAAGTCCTAAGCTATACTTAGTAAAGTCATCAATTAAATGTGTTTTCTCCGCAACTATTTAGTTGGTCTGCAAGTGCAAATGTTGATTAGTGTGAGTTGCATCACGAGAGGCGATATTTCCTGTGATGTTCCTTGCATGTGACTTAATTATTGTTACAAACGTTCATTCGGAATATAAAAGATGTCTAACACCGTTATACATCAGTACAAATTTCTTTTTTAAGCACTCAAAGAATGAGTTCACTGGGAATAGCAAATACATTTTGATCACCACATTAAGTGCAGAGGTCAAAGACCTGCTGATTATCACACATTTGTACACAAATGTTTGTAGATTACAATTCAATAAAGTTGTTACAAAACCTCACTAGTTACATCACTTCACAGCGTCTCAATGGATAAGAGATAAGCGTGATACAAACGACAATCCCAACTGTTCCTGCACAATCATCATATATCTGATAGCTTATATTTTCATCCTTTTTTTAAACTCTTGTTTTGCAAACGTGCATCAGTTGAATAGCTGGAGCCCAAAAAAAAGTTTCATGCTCGCCTTTTTCACTGACAACCGTTTAGCACTTGTGGACCGACCTTTCATCAAGATGAACTGAGCATATCGAGCTTATGAAGACGTCAGGTTCAAACTATATTTGAAGGTGGTCTACAACTATGCCCGTTTGAGGGCTAAATTAGCCTCACAAACTTCGCTCCAACTAAGTCGCTGGAGGGTTGAATCAGCTGCGAACTGACTCGTTTTGCACTTGTTGACCGACCATTCATCAAGATGAACTGGCGCAACATGTTTTTACGAATACGTCGAGTTGTACTGTATTTGAAGGTGTTCCACAAGTAGACAGTTTGAGGGCTAACCAAAGCCTCACAAACCTTCGGTCTCAACTAATGTCGAGGCCGGTTGACAGCATCAAAGCTTGCACTCAACTAATTATGTCCCAACTATTATTCAACTGAACCGAAATAACCGGTTATTTTACAAACTCATTCTTCTATGAGTTTTTTTTAATGCCTTTTAACATTCCAAGTTATGATGATGCTTTGTCCAAGGCATTGTAGCACGTGAAAAAAAGCAAAACAAGAAAAAGGATGTGCACTGCTGGGTTGTCTACAAAGGCACAGACATAACCAACTATTTCGTCTTGGATCAACAATTCAATTGATGACTATATTACTACATCTAGTCCTCAGCTAAAAATCCTCAATTTTTCAAAAATTAATACAATATCCTTTCCTATAATAACGAAGATGGTCATGGAGACCGATCTTCTTTGAAAAAAAGTCCTCAACTACATCCTTTAAACATGAAGATGGCTGCAGAGCCCAGTCTTCACTTTTAAAATTCCTCCGTTAATCATTCCTATGAACACGAAGATGGCTAAGGAGCCCAGTCTTCGCTTTTAAAATTCCTCCGTTAATCATTCCTATAAACACGAAGATGGCTAAAGAGTCCAGTCTTCGCTTTTAAAAGTCCTCCCTTAATCATTCCTATGAACACGAAGATGGCTAAAGAGTCCGGCCTTCGCTTTTGGAAAGTCCTAAGCTATACTTAGTAAAGTCATCAATTAAATGTGTTTTCTCCGCAACTATTTAGTTGGTCTGCAAGTGCAAATGTTGATTAGTGTGAGTTGCATCACGAGAGGCGATATTTCCTGTGATGTTCCTTGCATGTGACTTAATTATTGTTACAAACGTTCATTCGGAATATAAAAGATGTCTAACACCGTTATACATCAGTACAAATTTCTTTTTTAAGCACTCAAAGAATGAGTTCACTGGGAATAGCAAATACATTTTGATCACCACATTAAGTGCAGAGGTCAAAGACCTGCTGATTATCACACATTTGTACACAAATGTTTGTAGATTACAATTCAATAAAGTTGTTACAAAACCTCACTAGTTACATCACTTCACAGCGTCTCAATGGATAAGAGATAAGCGTGATACAAACGACAATCCCAACTGTTCCTGCACAATCATCATATATCTGATAGCTTATATTTTCATCCTTTTTTTAAACTCTTGTTTTGCAAACGTGCATCAGTTGAATAGCTGGAGCCCAAAAAAAAGTTTCATGCTCGCCTTTTTCACTGACAACCGTTTAGCACTTGTGGACCGACCTTTCATCAAGATGAACTGAGCATATCGAGCTTATGAAGACGTCAGGTTCAAACTATATTTGAAGGTGGTCTACAACTATGCCCGTTTGAGGGCTAAATTAGCCTCACAAACTTCGCTCCAACTAAGTCGCTGGAGGGTTGAATCAGCTGCGAACTGACTCGTTTTGCACTTGTTGACCGACCATTCATCAAGATGAACTGGCGCAACATGTTTTTACGAATACGTCGAGTTGTACTGTATTTGAAGGTGTTCCACAAGTAGACAGTTTGAGGGCTAACCAAAGCCTCACAAACCTTCGGTCTCAACTAATGTCGAGGCCGGTTGACAGCATCAAAGCTTGCACTCAACTAATTATGTCCCAACTATTATTCAACTGAACCGAAATAACCGGTTATTTTACAAACTCATTCTTCTATGAGTTTTTTTTAATGCCTTTTAACATTCCAAGTTATGATGATGCTTTGTCCAAGGCATTGTAGCACGTGAAAAAAAGCAAAACAAGAAAAAGGATGTGCACTGCTGGGTTGTCTACAAAGGCACAGACATAACCAACTATTTCGTCTTGGATCAACAATTCAATTGATGACTATATTACTACATCTAGTCCTCAGCTAAAAATCCTCAATTTTTCAAAAATTAATACAATATCCTTTCCTATAATAACGAAGATGGTCATGGAGACCGATCTTCTTTGAAAAAAAGTCCTCAACTACATCCTTTAAACATGAAGATGGCTGCAGAGCCCAGTCTTCGCTTTTAAAATTCCTCCGTTAATCATTCCTATAAACACGAAGATGGCTAAAGAGTCCAGTCTTCGCTTTTAAAAGTCCTCCCTTAATCATTCCTATGAACACGAAGATGGCTAAAGAGTCCGGCCTTCGCTTTTGGAAAGTCCTAAGCTATACTTAGTAAAGTCATCAATTAAATGTGTTTTCTCCGCAACTATTTAGTTGGTCTGCAAGTGCAAATGTTGATTAGTGTGAGTTGCATCACGAGAGGCGATATTTCCTGTGATGTTCCTTGCATGTGACTTAATTATTGTTACAAACGTTCATTCGGAATATAAAAGATGTCTAACACCGTTATACATCAGTACAAATTTCTTTTTTAAGCACTCAAAGAATGAGTTCACTGGGAATAGCAAATACATTTTGATCACCACATTAAGTGCAGAGGTCAAAGACCTGCTGATTATCACACATTTGTACACAAATGTTTGTAGATTACAATTCAATAAAGTTGTTACAAAACCTCACTAGTTACATCACTTCACAGCGTCTCAATGGATAAGAGATAAGCGTGATACAAACGACAATCCCAACTGTTCCTGCACAATCATCATATATCTGATAGCTTATATTTTCATCCTTTTTTTAAACTCTTGTTTTGCAAACGTGCATCAGTTGAATAGCTGGAGCCCAAAAAAAAGTTTCATGCTCGCCTTTTTCACTGACAACCGTTTAGCACTTGTGGACCGACCTTTCATCAAGATGAACTGAGCATATCGAGCTTATGAAGACGTCAGGTTCAAACTATATTTGAAGGTGGTCTACAACTATGCCCGTTTGAGGGCTAAATTAGCCTCACAAACTTCGCTCCAACTAAGTCGCTGGAGGGTTGAATCAGCTGCGAACTGACTCGTTTTGCACTTGTTGACCGACCATTCATCAAGATGAACTGGCGCAACATGTTTTTACGAATACGTCGAGTTGTACTGTATTTGAAGGTGTTCCACAAGTAGACAGTTTGAGGGCTAACCAAAGCCTCACAAACCTTCGGTCTCAACTAATGTCGAGGCCGGTTGACAGCATCAAAGCTTGCACTCAACTAATTATGTCCCAACTATTATTCAACTGAACCGAAATAACCGGTTATTTTACAAACTCATTCTTCTATGAGTTTTTTTTAATGCCTTTTAACATTCCAAGTTATGATGATGCTTTGTCCAAGGCATTGTAGCACGTGAAAAAAAGCAAAACAAGAAAAAGGATGTGCACTGCTGGGTTGTCTACAAAGGCACAGACATAACCAACTATTTCGTCTTGGATCAACAATTCAATTGATGACTATATTACTACATCTAGTCCTCAGCTAAAAATCCTCAATTTTTCAAAAATTAATACAATATCCTTTCCTATAATAACGAAGATGGTCATGGAGACCGATCTTCTTTGAAAAAAAGTCCTCAACTACATCCTTTAAACATGAAGATGGCTGCAGAGCCCAGTCTTCACTTTTAATATTCCTCCGTTAATCATTCCTATGAACACGAAGATGGCTAAGGAGCCCAGTCTTCGCTTTTAAAATTCCTCCGTTAATCATTCCTATAAACACGAAGATGGCTAAAGAGTCCAGTCTTCGCTTTTAAAAGTCCTCCCTTAATCATTCCTATGAACACGAAGATGGCTAAAGAGTCCGGCCTTCGCTTTTGGAAAGTCCTAAGCTATACTTAGTAAAGTCATCAATTAAATGTGTTTTCTCCGCAACTATTTAGTTGGTCTGCAAGTGCAAATGTTGATTAGTGTGAGTTGCATCACGACCGGCGATATTTCCTGTGATGTTCCTTGCATGTGACTTAATTATTGTTACAAACGTTCATTCGGAATATAAAAGATGTCTAACACCGTTATACATCAGTACAAATTTCTTTTTTAAGCACTCAAAGAATGAGTTCACTGGGAATTGCAAATACATTTTGATCACCACATTAAGTGCAGAGGTCAAAGACCTGCTGATTATCACACATTTGTACACAAATGTTTGTAGATTACAATTCAATAAAGTTGTTACAAAACCTCACTAGTTACATCACTTCACAGCGTCTCAATGGATAAGAGATAAGCGTGATACAAACGACAATCCCAACTGTTCCTGCACAATCATCATATATCTGATAGCTTATATTTTCATCCTTTTTTTAAACTCTTGTTTTGCAAACGTGCATCAGTTGAATAGCTGGAGCCCAAAAAAAAGTTTCATGCTCGCCTTTTTCACTGACAACCGTTTAGCACTTGTGGACCGACCTTTCATCAAGATGAACTGAGCATATCGAGCTTATGAAGACGTCAGGTTCAAACTATATTTGAAGGTGGTCTACAACTATGCCCGTTTGAGGGCTAAATTAGCCTCACAAACTTCGCTCCAACTAAGTCGCTGGAGGGTTGAATCAGCTGCGAACTGACTCGTTTTGCACTTGTTGACCGACCATTCATCAAGATGAACTGGCGCAACATGTTTTTACGAATACGTCGAGTTGTACTGTATTTGAAGGTGTTCCACAAGTAGACAGTTTGAGGGCTAACCAAAGCCTCACAAACCTTCGGTCTCAACTAATGTCGAGGCCGGTTGACAGCATCAAAGCTTGCACTCAACTAATTATGTCCCAACTATTATTCAACTGAACCGAAATAACCGGTTATTTTACAAACTCATTCTTCTATGAGTTTTTTTTAATGCCTTTTAACATTCCAAGTTATGATGATGCTTTGTCCAAGGCATTGTAGCACGTGAAAAAAAGCAAAACAAGAAAAAGGATGTGCACTGCTGGGTTGTCTACAAAGGCACAGACATAACCAACTATTTCGTCTTGGATCAACAATTCAATTGATGACTATATTACTACATCTAGTCCTCAGCTAAAAATCCTCAATTTTTCAAAAATTAATACAATATCCTTTCCTATAATAACGAAGATGGTCATGGAGACCGATCTTCTTTGAAAAAAAGTCCTCAACTACATCCTTTAAACATGAAGATGGCTGCAGAGCCCAGTCTTCACTTTTAATATTCCTCCGTTAATCATTCCTATGAACACGAAGATGGCTAAGGAGCCCAGTCTTCGCTTTTAAAATTCCTCCGTTAATCATTCCTATAAACACGAAGATGGCTAAAGAGTCCAGTCTTCGCTTTTAAAAGTCCTCCCTTAATCATTCCTATGAACACGAAGATGGCTAAAGAGTCCGGCCTTCGCTTTTGGAAAGTCCTAAGCTATACTTAGTAAAGTCATCAATTAAATGTGTTTTCTCCGCAACTATTTAGTTGGTCTGCAAGTGCAAATGTTGATTAGTGTGAGTTGCATCACGACCGGCGATATTTCCTGTGATGTTCCTTGCATGTGACTTAATTATTGTTACAAACGTTCATTCGGAATATAAAAGATGTCTAACACCGTTATACATCAGTACAAATTTCTTTTTTAAGCACTCAAAGAATGAGTTCACTGGGAATTGCAAATACATTTTGATCACCACATTAAGTGCAGAGGTCAAAGACCTGCTGATTATCACACATTTGTACACAAATGTTTGTAGATTACAATTCAATAAAGTTGTTACAAAACCTCACTAGTTACATCACTTCACAGCGTCTCAATGGATAAGAGATAAGCGTGATACAAACGACAATCCCAACTGTTCCTGCACAATCATCATATATCTGATAGCTTATATTTTCATCCTTTTTTTAAACTCTTGTTTTGCAAACGTGCATCAGTTGAATAGCTGGAGCTTAATAAATAGAAGAAATAAGGAATGCACTCAAACAAATGAAGACAGGTAAAGCGGCTGGAATTGACAACTTATCACCCGAAGTTCTTAAAGAAGGAGGAAGTGAAATAGTTGACCAAATGCACAAACTATTCAACAAAATTTGGTTAACAGAAACACCTCCAGGTGAGTGGAAAAAGGGCTTGCTAATAAAAATACCAAAGAGTGGAGATCTATCACAATGTGAGAAATGGTGAGGCATCACTTTGTTGTCAGTACCAAGCAAGATTTTCAGCAGAATCCTACTAAACAGAATAAAGGGAGCATGCGATGAACATCTAAGGGAAGAACAGGCCGGATACAGAAAAGGGAGATCTTGTGCTGACCAAATAGCTACACTCAGAATAATTGTAGAACAATGTGTCGAATGGCAATCTCCTCTTTGTGCAACTTTTGTTGACTTTGAAAAAGCTTTTGACAGTGTCGACAGAGAATCTATCTGGACTGTAATGAGACATTATGGGATCCCCAATAAAATAATATCCATAATCAAGAACCTTTATGATGGTTTCACCTGCCAAGTAACCAACTGTGGCAAGCTGTCAGAGGAATTTCTAGTCACAACAGGAGTCAAACAGGGATGTCTTCTTTCACCACTCCTGTTCCTTCTAGCTTGGATTGGGTCACAAAAGAAGCCTTCTCTAACGCAGTAAAAGGAATCTAATAGACTCTCACACAAAAGCTGGAAGATCTGGAATTTGCTGATGACATAGCCCCATTATCACCCAGACTACAGGATATGCAAGAAAAGGTCACAGCTTTAAGCAAAGTAGGAAAAAGAGTAGGCGTCAAAATAAACCACCAAAAAACTAAAGTACTTAAAGTAAACAATAAACAAATTGGAGACATAGTACTGGATTCTCAGGCAATAGACCAAGTAGAAAATTTTATATACCTTGGGAGTGTAGTCAGTATATCAGGTGGAACAGATGAAGACATTAAACGCCGTATAAATCTACCTATAAATCTAGCGCATCAGACATTTACACAGCTAAAACCAACCTGGAAATCTCAGATCTCAAACTAAGAATCTTTAACTCTTAATATCAAGGCTGCCCTACTGTATGGTTCTGAAACATGGAGAACTGAAGCCACAACAAAAAAAATACTGACCTTCATCAACAGATGCCTGAGAAATATCCTAAAAATACACTGGTATGACAAAGAAGAAAACACCAAACTGTGGGAGATGAGTGGACAGAAAAATTTTAGAAATGTAGAACTTAGAGAGGAAGTTGAGATGGATTGGTCACACCCTTAGAAAAGATACCAGCAACAGAGCTAGGCAGGCCTTAGACTGGAACCACCAGGGAACAAGACGCAGAGGAAGACCAAAAAGAACATGGCGACGCAGTGTACTTGCGTAGTGTACTTGAAGCAGAGACCGGGAAGAGCTGGAAAACCATAAAAAAACTGGCAAGAGACCGTGGAGAGTGGCGTGTTTTTGTAGAGGCCCTATGTTCCATGAGGAACTCAAAGGAGTGATGATGAATAAATAGATTCACCTTTGGTGGAATTGTTTATAATGATTGTTCATTGAGTGTGTTAGGGTTAGGACCTTTTTGCATGCAATTGTATATCCAAACACTTGGAATAGTAGATTTTTTTTGGCTCTCATTAACTCCCAACATGAAAATATAACACGCATTTTAACACACCTTAGAAATGAAACAGTTTATAGAGTATTCAAGTCAACTTAATATGCAATTATATTGCACATAATACAAAGAAATAATTACTTTTTTGTCACACTATCACACACTGAAGAATTGAAACAGTTTATGGAGTTGAAGATCTTAATAAATGAATTCAAGTCAACTTGTTTATGTAATAGTACATCATATCACTGCGAATTGTAGATCCTTTTTTTTGGTCCAATTAAGTACTGGGGTGACAAGACCATACATATTATCACATACTTGCATTTCTAAATAATGTTTAGCTACAATAGTAACTTGAATCATCCCAATCTCCAAGTGGCAAAGAGAAAGTTGATGGTGATGCATAACTTTTTCATTTTTGTGTTAAAATTCCATATTTATAAGACATTACTATTGAATTCCAAATGACAAAGAATTCAATTCTATTATTTGTTGAAATATATTTACAATTGTAAAGTTAGAATATTTCAGAGCGATTCAGTTTTTCTGAGAAAATTAATAGGAACATCCACATATATTAACTGAATTGAAAATGGTATATCACTTAGTTTAACAAATGAAAATTCACTTTACTATCATAACTAGAAACTATTAAAACAAATACAATACAAATTTCTTTAACTAGACAGGTGAACTTACAAAGTTGTGTATGAAGTTGTTATGTGTTTGAGAAGTAATTACTGACATCATAATATACAAAACAAATACAGGAACCATGCATATACCACATACAACTAATGCAGGATCATTGCTTTACAAAAAATAAATGCTATGAAGAGTAAGAATATTTCTTACCTTATTCTGACTATGGCTCCATTTGAAGAAACAGCAGATAAACTTTAGATAAAACATGTTAACCATTTGTAGATCAATAGAATCTTTTCACAGTGAGAGAGACGTTTAATGTTCCTCCTGTAGCCTTGAAATGTTCATCCTTTTTCCTTGACCTCAATGTTTAATTGACCATTTAGTCTACAAGTGAGTTGAGAAAAACGCACTGTTTAACAAATACATCACATTTAAATACAGTATTGATAAAATTAGTGCATTTTAATATGTGGCAGTTTCTAAACTTTTCATTCAAGAAGAGCTTTTTCTGTCTCAGACTTAATGTTTAATGAGAATGTGTTTTTAGTGGTCATTTTTTGTTTTCAAATAATAGTGACACTATCTCAATGTGTGATGGAAAAATAGAAAGGTTTATGAGACTTCATGGTATTTTAAAGTCAATTTTTTAAAAATTTATCTCTCATTGCTAGGAGGTATAGTGGCTGAGCGGTAAAGCACTTAGCTTCCGAAGTGGAAGTCCCAGGTTCGAATCTTGGTATTATAAATTTTGGAACCTTTGGGCTCTTCTGAGTCTAACCATCTCTAATGGGTACCTGACATTAATTGGGGAAAGTAAAGGCAGTTGGTCGTTGTGCTGGCCACACGACACTCTTGTTAACTGTGGGCCACAAAAAAACAGATGACCTTTACATCATCTGCCCCATAGATTGCAAGGTCTAAAAGGGCAACATATATAAATGTGCCACGAAGAATGGAGTAAATGGATTACTTTATCAAGGCAACAGTAGAAAATCAGTGCATTATGATTGAGCCGCTAATCGCAGATCAGTAACATGTAGTCTGTCTTTAAAAAAATCTGAAATGTTGAAGCAAATGTACAAATTTTAAAAAAAATGTCAAAAAAAAAAAAAGGAAACAAGAGTAATTGCCCTTGCCCATGTGTATTATGTATTGTGTGTGTGTGTGTGTGTGTGTCAACCTTACAAATTGGAGGGTAAGTTATTCTATAAATGTATGCACTATTCAAATATCTTTGTAAAGCAGCTCTTGTGTGATTGTAACTACACCTTATAAAAAGTTAACATTTTGGTCCTAATTGATTAACTTAAGAAAACATGTATCTTATAAACCTAAACCTAGAGCAATATCTGAAAACAACCCATGGTTAACCATTGGCCATAGAAACAGTTGAGCTTGACACTATCTGAACCATGATCACATGGTCGGAAACGGCTACTCGAAAACTAAAATTTTATGTTTTTATAACAGATTTGTTGTGCTTTTAAAATAAAGATTTTTTTTTCACTTTGCTATAAGATATTTGACTAGTACACTAGAATTCAACTCATCTATTGTTCTTAAAGAATTACCTAAGTAACCTTGGACACAAACTTGATCTCCTTGGGCTGACATATCCAGACTCCTGACATTGAATTACAGTAAAGTGGGTCACAGTTTGGCAATGAAGACTTGTATATCAGAGGTGCACTGCTGATAGCTGATACCCTGAAAACAGTTTGGAATCTATGTCTATATCTATTAGCTATGATGATGCATTGTCCAAGGCTAAGTAATGCATTAAATAAACTTTGAATCACTATACTATGAAAGTTGTTTAACAAACTAAATACCTATAGCTTTTATTATTATTATTTTAAAAACTTTGTGTGGTGAATGAAATTAAAACTTTGTACTCACTGTGTAGCTATCTTCATAGTGAGAGAGATGAACCAAACAGACCATCAAACATTTGTTGATATGCAGTTCAGGGTTATGCTAACCAAATCTGAAGCTTGACCAAAACATAGGAAAATGGTAGAGAATAATGAATAAACAGTTATTTTTAAAATGCAATGATAAATTGTTTTAGAATTAGCAGTTAGAGAAAAACAAATTAAGTCTTACTTTGGCCTTCAAAGCTTTAATTCATAAAAAATTCCAAGAGAAAACTGTCATCATCTGATAGCAGATTACCAAGGAATATTTGTTGGTTGGATGACGAATTGGTACTGTTGGCAGCAGAGAATGTGCGGTTGTTAAGCTGATGAAATATGGAAACTTGAACACTAGATTATCTCTTAAATACACTATCTCATGATATTTAAAATAACATTGTTTCTATGAAAACAATAGTTAAGCCTACAAGTATTACATAGTTTGTCTATGTTAAATAAGATATGAAAGAAAAATACTTGCCCTATAATTAGACTTCCCATGATGTTTACCTCTAGTTTCAGTTTCTTCATTCATATTTACCTGGCCTGTCTGTTTTCAGCTTTGGCTTTTCTAACTCTCAGGCTAGTAGTTGATTAGTAATCAATACTTTATATCTTGAACTGATTAAAAAAAAAAAAAAAGCTAAATAAATAATTTTATAATTACACATTAAGAGGCAATTATTATGATTTGAATTCAACCAGATATCAAGTAGCTAGGCATTTTAAAAATAAATCGCATCTAAAAAAAATTGCTTAAAAGTAACCATTATACTTATAAGGCAATATCTAATGTTTCATTGTTTGGAAATATTTGTGCTTCAAGTAGGATGTTCTATTGAGAATAAACTTTGCCTTGACCTCAGAAAAAGAAGGGAAAAAAGTAAAAATAAAATAAATAAATAAAATATATATATAATATATATATATATATATATTATATATATATTGAAAAACAAAATGACATAAAATATACAAGTTAGTAGAAAGAAAAAAAAGTAAGGATTCTACTAACATGTGTTGCCTTGTTTCAAGTCGCTATTTCTGCTCTTCATATTTACTACCCAGAGATGGTTTACAAATCTGTATGGCACTCCATTTCTTGAATAAGATCTATTCAACATCTTAATCTGAAAAATGTGAAAATATAATTTTATTTAACTTGTTACAATAACCATGACCTATATGTACCTAACTCTAAATGCTAAATGACGGAGATGTTTTTTTTTATGTAAAAAATTTCAAAGCAATTACCAAAAGCCAAGAGGACAAAGAATATTCAAAATGTTATCTAATATTGAGCCCAAGGATATCCATGATGAAAAAGCTTAGTGAAAAGCACAAATGCTGAGGTTCCCTAAAAAAATAATAAATTATGTTAACATTGATTTTCACCAATGCAAGCATTAATGCAAAAGATAGAATTCAAATGAACATTTAAAAATTAGAATATTCATAATTTGCCTGTTGCTTTAGTATACATAAAAAATAAAATAATGACACCTTTTTTTAAAAAAAAAAACATTTAGATGAACTACTTGCCTTATTAGCTCAATAGACAGATGAATGGAAAAGTATGTTTAAACAGGTCCAGAATTCTTGATGGCTAGAGAACCACAGGAATGGAATTGGCTTGACTACAAAACTTTTGGATAAGCTTGCTACACTGATTTTTCCTGTTCCCCATAACTAGTAGCTCTTTTCATTACCTACATCTGAGGAGCACTAAGCTATACTCAGCATCTTAACCTGAAAGTTGTAATAAAATGTGTACAGGCTGATAAATCAAATACAAGACTTAGTGAAGATTCTGGGATTTTGACTAAACTTTATAATGAGATAATCCCCAATCGGATCTGTTAAAGTGAAGAAAGTTATTTTAAGTTGTTATGTATACATTTGAAACTAATTACCATAAGGCTAACAGATAACAGAAAACAAATATTCTTAAATTGTTAGGAAAATATTTAAAACATTTTCAATTAGCATGCAATAAAAAAAAAAGCAATTAAAATATACAAATACATAGAAAAAAAATATACTTGCTTTGATAGGTCTGTAGTAAGAAACTGGTTCTTATTTAACATACATGAAAAGAAACAAATTAAATTTAAAGTAGTTAAATGTAACATTGGAAAGGACCACTTGCCTTAAAAAGAAAAATTTGGCACAAGCTTGCAACAATTCTGATTATATGTGCATTTTATTTCTCAGGTCTCTTAATCATAGTTCTCATAATCTAGATCCCATTTCTAGATCACTTGGCTGTAAACTGAATTTGGAACTGAAAATGTTATAAAATATGAGAATATGGATGTTTTGGCTGCAAAGAGAAAGAGTTTGTTTTGAAGATATTGACTATTACCAAATTAGTAAGGCTAAACCTTAGTTTACCTATCTCATAAATAAAACATCAATCATAATGAGACTTTTCTAATATGCATATATTTAAAACTAGTTTCTAAAAACTAAGATAACAGAAAAAAAAAAAAACATATCATCTTATCTTCACTACTTTCCATCACAACACCCTCACCTGTTCCTTTGTTGAACTGTTGGGGCACCACACACAATCTGTCAACTGTCCTTCACTCACAAGGCTGTACACCTGTATATCTCGTTCTGAACATTTTTAATGTGATATGAAGCTTGTGTTGAAACTTTGGCTGCTAACAAAAAAAAGTTTGAATTCATTATTTTGAGATGCACATCAAGCATTATGAAATTCAACCATTGTTATGCATATATTTTTAATTACAAAATGTTCTATAAAATCAGAAAATTATTCTTTAAATGTTATATAAACATTGAAAATATATTCTCAAATTGCATGCAAAAAAAACAACAAAATATAACTGAAACATTAAAAAAAAAAAAAAAAACTTGCTAGATCAGTAGTTCCACAGCTTTCCTGTTCCTAATTAGCATACTTCAAATGAAAGAATGAAATTAAATGTAAAATGCCTAAATCACAATGAATGGATTACTTGCCTTAAATAACACTTTGTAGCATAACACTTTACACATGTTTTAACTTCTGACCAGTTCCTCACAAGTGATGGTTCTAATCATCTGATAACTAGACATTGATCTGAAAATGTTCCAAAATTTAATTATGATAATGAATATATAAAACATTGGACTATGAAATCAGAGTTGTTAAGTTTTTTTGAAGATAAAATTTCAACTTAACTATTAAAACTAGATCTATAAAAACTATATGAAGCTAAAAGAGTTATTAATTAACATAATTATTCTTTAAATAATTTCAATTAAAAACATGCTCAATTTGCATGCCATAACACAAAAGATAAAGCAACACAAAAAAAAAGAATGAAATTTACAGATATTTGCTTTGCTAAATCAGTGGTTTAATAGCTTGCCCTTGCTTATTAGGAAAATTTTATGACACAATGACATTAAATTCAAAATTGTTAAATTCTACCTTTGTCAATGACTACTTGCCTTAAAGAATGCCAGCATCATACACCAATTTTTTTAGCGTTTTTATTTACTGTCTGCTTCTCAGAGGTAATCATTTCAAGCAATCTGTATGATGTTACCTTTTTATATTACAAAGAAGAGATCTGTGTTTTGATCTGAAAAAAAAAGTTAAAAACTATTTATTACAACACTCCTGTTTAAAATATAATTGGTTGCTAAATTTTTTAAACACTATTATTATAGCTTTTATATAGCGCTACTTTCATGGCTATAGTATGCTCAGAGCGCTTTGGTCCAATCTTATTTGTGGACCAGTGGGGGGGGGGTATCTAGGAGTTGGTTTTCCGTGCTGCCTTTAGGCGCTCAGTAAACGCAACTCTGCCCGAGTCGGGTGTCGAACCTCGAGCCCCTTTCTAGGTAGCCAAGACAAGCCAAGTTCAAGCGCACTTAGCCTCTCGACCACGCTTCCCACTAGATCTAAGTTATATTTCTAGCATAATAAGGCACCATCTTTAATACAAAGGACTGTGAAGGTTATGGATAAGCAGACAGTCTTTAATACAAAGATTATGGATGAGTGACACCATCTTTAATACAAAGATTATGGATGAGTGACACCATCTTTAATACAAAGATTATGGATGAGTGACACCATCTTTAATACAAAGATTATGGATGAGTGACACCATCTTTAATACAAAGATTATGGATGAGTAGGCCTGCAGTATTTCACATGGCTATGCAGACCAAGTTGTCAATGCATATTTCGACACAAATGAACAACTTAAGACCTAAAATCTAAACTAAGTAACTAGTTATGTTATTAAGGCAGCATTTTCTTTTCGCAAATATGATAAGTACAAAGTAAGACTAGGCCTAGGATACACTTGATACAGGTAACAATAACAACAGTAGTTAGATGTTTACTAGATCTAGAATTCTCTCTCTCTCTCTCTATCTATCTATATATATATATATATATATAAAGTAAAGTTCCCCTTTCAGACCTTGTGGTCTATAGGGCAGATGATGTAAAGGTCATCTGATTCTGTGGCCTACGGTTAAAGAGGGTGTCATGTGGCCAACACAACGACCAACCACCTTTACTTTTCCTCAACTAATGTCAGGTACACATTAGAGCTGGGTGGACTCAGAGGCGCCCAAGGATCCCGATATAAAAATCCCAGCCTTCAGGATTCGAACCTGAGACGCCAGGTTCAGAAGCCAAGCGCTTTACCGCTCAGCCACCGTGCCTCCATATATATAATATACTATATATAGATCTTTAGCCTAGAAATATATAGTACTAAATATGTAGATCTAGGCTTATAGACCACTAGAATCTCAATCTACATTAGATCTAGATCTATCTAGACTTCTAGATTCTAAGAGTCTCTAGATCTAGATCTAGATGCAGATGAGCCGGTTATCGTGACTCGTGACGTAAGCAAATTTACTTAATCTAAAAGGCCTATATTCCCTATAAGAGTGAATAGTCTATATCTATAATCTATATTATAGTCTATAGCCTTACATCTCTAGAATCTAGACATAAATTAATCATGTTATAAAAGTTATTTAATCTTTGACAGAATTACCATAAAGTTGATAGTTAGTTGCCAAAGCAAGTAAATATTGACTAGATAATAAGATGGCATTACTAAATTTAAATTAGATCTAGAAGACACTGCAAACATACCTGAAACCGAAGATTAGACACAAGGGAAATAACGAGATAAGCAATAGATAGGATTAGCCTCATAGGAGCGTCCCATTTCATTTGAATGCTGGCAACACACTGAGATCTATTCACTTCGACCGCACGTGACCTATAGGCTTCTGTGTCAAAACTTGATCGAGATTGGGATTGGTCAGTTTATCCGAGACATGTGCATTTGTTACATCCGGAACTAGATAGACCCACGCCTAGTTGTACACACTTCGACGTATAGTTGCTATGAAATAATAGATCGCTTAAATTACTCTGACTCGTGACCCCTCAATACACATACACACAATATACTAACCAGTGGTCGGCAAACTCGTCATCCAAAAGAGAAAAATATAAACAATACAAAATTGAAGTTTGATCAGAGTTAGTAGCCCAGGAGACACTTTTATTTGAAATAATTAGGATTTAAAGTACAATCTCGCGACTACCGTTACCTTTGTCTTAGGTTGGGGGGCCTACATCAAATTAAACTTAGTATTATACCAGGGCCGGATTTACCTATAGGCAACACATGTTAGAACTATAACTTCCTCACAAGCTACGGTCTGCGGGCAATTTCTGTGCACGGATCAAAGGTTTGGAACACATTTCCCATGACATGCTACACTAAATTCAAGAAGAACATTAATAAGACATATCTGTTTAAAACTTTTTATTTAGATTAGTTTGTGTCATTTTAGCTCTCCTGTTTATGTTTGTAATGTTATCACAGCGCCTTGAGCCTACATTTTTGTTTGTTAACTGCTCGAGTCGGGTGTCGAACCTCGAGCCCCTTTTATAGGTAGCCAAGCAAAGTTAAGTTCAAGCGTTCTTAGTCTCTCGACCACGCTTCCCAGATGTGCCGACTAATTCGATGGTTAGATTACAAAAAGAATTGCGTAATAACATGTCCTTTTTTTTTCACTAAATTATTATGTTTGTTTGTAAAATGTTTTACATCTTTCGGATGTTCATTCAGAGTTGAAGATAATTTACTTCCTAGTCCAGACCTTCCTCAAGACGACGGGAGAGGGGAGCGAGCTGGGTTTGAACCCGGGACCATCGCGAACGACAGTCCAGCGCGCATACCGCACGACCATCCTCGTAAATAATCCCCCATCGTAAATAATTAATAACCATTCCATCAAATATTGACTATGTTTATGGCGTTGTTGATCTTTTTAAAATCAGCATTACAAGTTCGTAATAAAAATAAAAGAGCTGTCATCTACAGATCGTTCGTTATCTCTGCACAGTGAATAGTGAATTATAAGAGGATTTGTTTTTTTTAATCGGTAAAAATTGAAGCTTGAAATGTTTCTCTCTATAACCAACGAACTTTGTCAGGGCACAGAATATCTGCATCATAGATACACACACACTCTCTCTCGCTCTACTTCAATTAAAAATTCTTAAAATGTGCGAAGATAAAGATCACTAGATAAAATTCAAGTAGAGTCGCTAATTTCGGGAATTGTTTGCGCACTTTGTGATTCCTAATAAAAAATCTCGTGATATATTTTTTTCTTTCAAAATTGAGACAAATCACAGACCTATAGGCCTTTATATTAACACCAATTTCTTCCACCTTTCTACTGTTGAAATCTAAACTTTTATTTTCCTAATGGAATTAATTTTTTTAAGCACTTATTTATAAAATTTGCTAAATCTACCTCACGTATTTGTCATTCAATTGGAAATTAATCCCAAAATTATTATATTATATATGAGTATTGTGTATTGGAATGATTGCATGCCAAATGCGATCTTTAAACCAAGCGTAATGGAGGATGGCGTAACAGAGACCCCCCTCCCCCAGGCGCTATAAAGATCAAATGAGGCGCCATTTTGATCGAGGTGACAGAGAAAAACAACTGCCAAAAAAAAAAAAACACATTTGATTAGAGTAGCACAATGATCAAAATCACTCAGAAGGTTGAAAAGTTCTGTGGCATTTTTTATTTTTTTTTACGTCTGGAGAGACGATTTTTTCCCTTTGCAACTTCTTGTGTGACTAAAGAGGCCAATCCTTGATACACAGCTGCGATCGCATATTGGGCATATATAATCACCAGGCGCCGTTGCATTTTCACCCTTCTTTCTGCTTCTGTTGTGTATGACATCTGCAATCTTTGACCCTTCCTTTATGCTCTCTCTCCATGTGGATCTGTCCAGTGCCACCTCTTCCAAGTTGCCAGTGTCGATTTTGAAGAGCTTCATATCGCGTTTGCATACATCCGCATAACGTAAAAGTGGGCGACCAGCGGCTCTCCTGCCATCTATTAGATCGCCATACAGGATGTCCTGTGGAAGTCGACCTACTGGCATTCTACGAACGTGGCCAAGCCAGCCAAGGCGTCTGCTGCTGATAACGGAGCGGATGTCCTGGCACCATGCTCTTTGTAGCACTTCCTCATTGGTTATCTTATCTTGCCACCTTATTTTAAAGATCCGCCTTAGGCATCGGAGGTGGAAAACATTCAGCTTTTTTTTCCTGCCATGAGTAGGTTGACCATGTTTCACTTCCGTACAGCAAAGTGCTCAACACACAGGTCCGGTAGACTAGGGCTTTAGTACTGCTAGTCAGCAATATGTTGTCACAGACTCTTTTCTGCAGCCGTGACATGGTGGCCATTGCCTTGGCTATCCTGTTGTTTATGTCTTTATCCAGTAGAGTGTTGTTGGATATGATGGAGCCAAGGTAACAAAAGTGATCAACAATTTCTAGTGGTTGGCCATTAATGCTTACTTGAGGTGCAGTGTTTGTGTTTTGGACAAGTATCTTAGTCTTGCCTTGACTGATGTTTAAGCCGAACTTCTGGCAAGCAGCAGATAATTTGTCAACCAGGTACTGTAGCTGAAATGGCTGTGTGAAGGTTAAAAAGTAAAGTAGCAATATTACATAACACTAGCTGTACCATAATTTACAAACACGAAAGTCATCTGTCTTCATCGAGAAGTCCATACAAGTCTAACTTATAAAACGCTGGTTGTGAAGTCTATAGAAGTCTAATTTATAAAACGCTGGTTGTGAAGTCTATAGAAGTCTAATTTATAAAACGCTGGTTGTGAAGTCTATAGAAGTCTAATTTATAAAACGCTGGTTGTGAAGTCTATAGAAGTCTAATTTATAAAACGCTGGTTGTGAAGTCTATAGAAGTCTAATTTATAAAACGCTGGTTGTGAAGTCAATAGAAGTCTAATTTATAAAACGCTGGTTGTGAAGTCTATAGAAGTCTAATTTATAAAACGCTGGTTGTGAAGTCTATAGAAGTCTAACTTCTAAAGCGCTGGTTGTTAGGGTGTATGTGTTCCGTGTGTGAATGGTGTTCGCATTTGCATCTATATTGTTATTGTTACAGTAGTTACTTGAGGTGGTCAAAGACAAAGACAGTTCTAGACAAACAATTTCCATTTGATGGGATCAATAAAAATTATCTTGTCTGAAAGTTTTCTGAAAACAAAATAAAATACTCAGAAAGACAGCAGGGTAAAGCACATTACTTGTTCCACGTGCTAGGACAAATGTGTACAAGTGCTCCTTCTTCAATGGTGCTATTAGAGCATGGAATGGGTTGTCTGAATCAGCCAGGAAAAGCAATGACTTGGAAAATACTAAATCACTAATTAACTAGATAACTGGATTCTCACAGGCCGTAATTTTCCTTTGAAGTAACGTGTGTAATTCATCAGATAAGACAGGCGCAGTCGACGAAAAAAAAAAGGCAAAGAGATGGGTATGTATAAAGTTACTATGAAGCAAGCAGCTGGTGATCTCGTATGATGTAACCTTTTCTCACTGCTCGCTGCCACAACCGTGACCTCCGTGACCCCACAACACACCTGACCAGAGATTGATTTGCTGTTAATGAACAGAAGCCCACTGTTGCAATAGGCCTACTTATCCATTCTCGCCCCATCTCTTCATCTGTGTGTGAGGGGAAAAAAGAGGGTGCGAGTCAACACCTACGAAATAGAGACGGAGGTCGGTCTGCACGACTGGTTTAAAGTCCCCGAGATTGTGGGCGCCTAGCTGGATCTCAGAATTCAGGGTCAGGTCTAAATTTGTATCAACTACATGTTATAATAATGGGGAAATGAACAAAAGTAAAACATGTAGAAAATCGTTAGGAAGCATAATTAGACTTTTTTTTTTAAACTGAATTAGTGGAACTTCTCAATGAAAGCAAACATGCTTTCTCTCCCTTGTTTTTAGTACCGGTATTATAAAAAGTATCCTCTCAGACCTCACCATTTGTAGGTCAGATGATGTAAAGGCCATTGTTTTCAGGGCCGGATTTAAGTGAGACCATGCCGGGCTACAGCCTCTATAAAAAAAGAAAAATATTACCGAATTATGACGGGTCTGAACTTTTTTTTTTGGTCAAACATTCTATTTGTATTTTTGCCACCACAATCTTACGTCTTTTGGCAACATTGTCGTGATTAACAAGTGCCCGCTTGTTGCATGCTCATGAGTCTTTAATAATAATAATAATATGTAAATGTAGCTCCGGATTTACGGCAGTGAGACTACCAAAAACCTTACCATCCGCAAAATCAAGACTGTAGGCCAACTCTTTAAAACTAAAATATACATTTTAAATAATGTTTTTAAAATGAGATTAAATTAATTTCTTCTAAAATATGGCATCCTTTTGGATATAATTTTAAGTACCGGTATTGTTATTCATAATAATCATATAAGTCTTTTTAAAGTTTTTCGAAAAAGTGTATGGGACTTAACAAAATCCTGCCCCGGGGCCTGGACGCATTTTAATCCGGCCCTGTCTGTTTAAAAAGCCAACGCTTAACGATAGTGCCATGTGGCCAGCACAACGACCAACCTCCTTTACCCCGACCCATTAATGCCAGGTACCCATTAGAGTTGTGTAGACACATGCGTCATAATTATCACGAAATTAAAAATACCAGTCTTCAGAAATTCTTGCTGAGAACCATAGGAAGCCAAGTGCTTCACCAGACAGGTACTTATCCCAACCCCCCCTTTGGAGTTTTTAGAGCGGATAAAACAAAATGGAGCTGGGGTAGTAGCTCATAGTGCACCAACCCACGTTACCCTGTGTCGACCAACTGACATTTATACTGTTACGAAGTGTCCAGTTCGGTTGACCCATCGAACAGTTCCGTCTTAGTCTTACATGTCTTCCCGCGCCACAGACGTCTGCCAGTCTACCATCACAACCGTCTATGAAGTAATCTTCTATGCTTGAGATTTTTTTTCTAGTTGCGCTACATCGAAGAAGGCGTAAGTCACGGAGAGTTCATAAGGCTGTCTTTCCCGAGCGGGTCCTTCGCGATCAGTGCAGAAGTCGGCTCAGTGCAAAACATCGTGATTTAATATAGACCACGGCGACTCGTGCCAATAAGTTAATGGTCTTACCCAGTGCTTTTCATTTTTGTAAAAAGAAAATAGATGCCGGCACTCAGTGATGGATTGCCTTACTTTTAACTATTTATAAATTAATAATAAACGTTAAAATACAAGAAAAGCAATTTTTTGCCCACATTGAAAAAGGTGTCGGTACGCCGTAGCGGTGCGTACCGTCAAAAGAAAAGTAATGGTCATACCATATCGCCCCCTTCCCAAAATAAACTATTCCAAATCAAATCAAAATAAACTATTCCAAATCAAATAATCTTTTACCTACAATCACTGACTGGTATATTGTTAATTACCAACACTGATTCATTGCTACACTACTGATTACCTACAATTGTGCAATCATCCTCTTTTTTGAAGACACGTCTGTATTAGATAAGAAAGATACGAATTATTGATTGGTACATTACCTAGTAGGCTATTTACAATCATTGATTGGTACACAGCCATAAATTATGAGCCGATTTTTTTATCTATGTTTTTAAAGACATTTATTATAAACTTGTTATCTTGTCTCTGATTTTTTATCTCTGTTTTTAAAGACATTTATTATAAACTTGTTATCTTGTCTCTGATAGGATATTCTAACTCCCCCACCCCTAGCGACGACACTAAAACTTGACACTCAAGACATGACAGGTAGCAAGAGTTGTCTGCGTGGATGTGCAGACGTCTGGTGGCCTTATTCTTTTCCCTACGTGTACTAGCACAAGGTCAAGGTTATTAATGGTTGCAGATGTCGTTGCATACTTGGTGTTGCTTTGCAAGAGACATGGAATCTTTCCAACCCAATAATATTACGATACCGCTACTACAATAAATTGTAAAAATTTCATATTTTAAATAGATCTATATTTCCCGGTGTTGAAAAAACAAAAACTAAATTTCTAATATGTAGCTTATTGTTATAACAATTAGATCTATAATATCCCCACACCTTTTTTCAAGTCTAGATTCTAGACTAAATCTAGGTCCATAATTTCCCGGGTACGCTGTTCTGCCTCATCGTGGCACCTGGGTGGAAACGGGTACTTGAGAGGGGTAGCTAGGCAAAATGAGTGGCGAAACATAACTCCCGTGGGGATGCCCACGGGTAGACGAGAGTCCATCTCTTGCACGGGCGGGGTTGTAAAAAAGTCCCCACAAACCTGTCACACATCCATGCGCTGTTCCTCAAAGGGACCGTTACATAAATGGCGAGTCCCCCACGGTTAGCCTGGTATAACGAAGGAAAATGGCGGAGGCTCCCGGTGTCATCGGCCTTCGGCCATGTGCAGTCAAGCATGCGTCGGGGGCCAAAGGCATTGGAAACAGCAATGCTTTACATAGGCATTGACTCGGGTCTCTCTCAAACAGAACTGTGTTCTCACAGGGGTTTTTTTTTACTGTTTGGCGTCCAAACAGGGTTTTTTTTCAAACTTAGAGCTCGAAGAGCCTTCGGCTCAGCCCTTGGACATCAACAAGCTCCATAACTTAACACATAAATCAATCTTCCTAGCTTGCCATTATAAGATTCTAAATAAAGTGAATCTTGTTGCGCAACCTTATATTATCTTATATCTCAATATCTCAATCAAAACTAAAGTGTGCACGACCGATATTGAACTACTATGTAACAATCTCAGGCTATACTACCTGCCGAGAGAGTTTACACAATTTTACGTCATACTTGAGTATATAAAACCCACAGCCAACACAGAGAAAGCAGCAAAACATATACCCGGTACTAAACATTGTACATATAATTGGGAAAAAATGTTCTGATGCTGTCCGACTAGTTATGGAAGATTTCAATCATCTTTCGTTAGCTCAACACTTGCCAACACATAGTCAATATGTTAATTGTCCCACAAGGCACGATAAAACCTTGGACATGTGTTATTCAACATAAAAATGGCCTACACATCTCGATCGTTATTTCCCCTCGGAGAGTCGGACCACACTTACACCCGTGTACAAATCGGTTTTAAAAACAACAAAAGTACAGTCCATCCAGTCATGGTCTGACGACGCTGTTTTACAGCCACAAAGTTGTCTGGAGCAAACAGATTGGGACATGTTTGTAAACAACTGCCCAGACAGATGAACTTACCACAACTGTTAATCCGTACATCCAGTTCTGTGGAAACTATAATTATATCAAAGAAGAAAATTAAAACATTCAGTAATAATAGACCCTGGATGACTAACATAAAAAAAACATTCTGTCATCGAGAATTCATAGAAGTCTATTTATAAAGCGCTCGTTATGAGTGTGTATGTGTTTTTCGTGTGTGAATGTTGTTCGTATGTGCATCTATATTGTTATTGTACAGCTATATTGTTATTGTACAGGAGTACGATGAGGGTGTCAATTGTAGTCAAACAGAATTTCCATTTGATTGGATCAATAAAGTTATCTTACATATTACAAACGTTACTTCAAAAAGGAAAATAATTACGTCATATCACGTGTCAATCTAGTACCAATCGTCTGCAGTCAACCCCGCAACGTGTCATACAGCCCAAAACTATCTCCGTGCTTCAACACAGCCATCGCGTGTGTCCATTAGCGCACGAGTTTCTCGTCAAAATAATGCCAACATTGGCAAGACTTCACTGGTTCGGAAAAAAGGGAAGTAATTCAAGACATTATAATTGGTTAATAAAGGCCTGCTACCACTGTAAAAAAAAATAAAAAAATTATGGCAGACGGAGAGAGAGATTAGAAAACAACACAAAGAATGGACGTGCCTGTCTTTGGAAGAGATTTTATACAAAGCAAAGGACAGAGAGGGAAGGAGGAAGACGGTTGACCGATCATGAGTGGTGCCCCAACGGGCTAACAAACCAAGGGGTAGGTTGAGGTCAATAAAGGCGCCACGACAAATGGTGCAGAGACAGCTGGTTCAGTGACACCGAGATAATTCCAGATCCCCCTGACCTTAAGGTGGCGCCTCGGTAGAAATGTTAGTGGAAGCAGATAGGCGAACATCGGGTAGTGAGCCTCGCTTCTGTCCGTTTTTTGTTTTGTTATGTGTTTTGTTTATGTTTTTTTTTTTTTTTACTCTCCATGTAGGGAATGAAAGGTACACCTGACACACACACATACACACGTCCCAGTCCAAAAAGTCCAACACGCCGTTCCACAAATGGGGCCGTCATCAGAGACCCGTGGCTGGAGTGGCGGTTGTTGTTACAGAATTGAAACAGGAAGAAATTACCCGTGGTATGTGAACGTGTGCAACTGGAGCTCCCACGCCTGTCCGTCAAATATAAAACGTTAACTCTGAAGAAGATTCAATGACAATTCTTTGAAAACAATAATTAGTTCACTGGACAAAGAGTTTATCGACAAACGGCTCACGTGGCAAATGGCGCGAAAAGCATACCAGGTCAAGACTACAACGAGAGAGAGAGAGAAAGAGGGAGAGAGAGAGTGGGTCAAAGAGAGGAAAAAGGAGAGAAATAGAGAGAGAGAAAAGAGATAGAGCGAAGGAATGAGATAGAAAGGGGGGAAGAGATAGAGAATAAGAGAGAGATTAAGGCTTAGAGGGAAAATGAACGAGAGAGATTGGAGCCCCACCACAAAGAGAATCTTTCGTCACCTTTAGTCCATCGTACAAATATTCGTGTCCCTAATGGTACTCGCCCGTGCAATGCCGAGACGCCATTGATTCATTGCTCTTGTAGTAACGCTATCTTCGTGTTGTTTTTTTAAATAAAGTTTTGTAGAATCAAAGGGAGGGTAGTAGAATCAAAGGGAGGGTAGTAGAATCAAAGGGAGGGTAGTAGAATCAAAGGGAGGGTAGTAGAATCAAAGGGAGGGTAGTAGAATCAAAGGGAGGGTAGTAGAATCAAAGGGAGGGTAGTAGAATCAAAGGGAGGGTAGTAGAATCAAAGGGAGGGTAGTAGAATCAAAGGGAGGGTAGTAGAATCAAAGGGAGGATAGTAGAAACAAAGGGAGGGTAGTAGAATCAAAGGGAGGATAGTAGAATCAAAGGGAGGATAGTAGAATCAAAGGGAGGATAGTAGAATCAAAGGGAGGGTAGTAGAATCAAAGGGAGGATAGTAGAATCAAAGGGAGGATAGTAGAAACAAAGGGAGGATAGTAGAATCAAAGGGAGGGTAGTAGAATCAAAGGGAGGATAGTAGAATCAAAGGGAGGATAGTAGAATCAAAGGGAGGGTAGTAGAATCAAAGGGAGGATAGTAGAATCAAAGGGAGGATAGTAGAATCAAAGGGAGGATAGTAGAATCAAAGGGAGGATAGTAGAAACAAAGGGAGGGTAGTAGAATCAAAGGGAGGATAGTAGAATCAAAGGGAGGATAGTAGAAACAAAGGGAGGGTAGTAGAATCAAAGCATACCGAACGACGAGCGAGAGTGAGAGAGAAACACACAAAGAGAGAGAATAAGAGAAAGAAAAATATAGAGATGTTGACATTGTGTTTGTGTATTTGTATATAGAGCTATTCCCCTCGGTAAGCAAGCTCCTATTGTGTGTTATGTGTTATTAAAGAGTTTGATGTACCCAGCATCGAGTGTTAGCGTCGCATATAGAAAATCTAATCGACCACCGGCGAACAATTGTTATGCTTGCCCTGAAGTGGCAAAATATGTAGGTCACAGTTGGGACTATGTCTCCACGAGAAATGTTGCATTCCTCGTTAATCTTCGGACTCGAAGACAAGCCCTCTTATTTTTATTATTATTTAAGCTCACATAGATGTCTGGAAATTTAGGCAACCGGATAATTAGGCACCCGGAAATTTAGGCACCTGATAATTAGACACTTTTTGACAAGGCGGAAAATTAGGCACTCTTTATTTAGCGAGCTTAATGTTGAACAAAATGAAACAATTTTAACGGATATTTAATCCTTAGGCTATGGGCTGTCGTTGACTTAATAAAACAATATAATAAATAGTACGATTCTTACTACTTTTCCTGATACAAAAAAAAAAGCTGAAACAAAACGGGTAAAAAAATATATAATCATGAGAATGTGTGGCAAAAAAAAAAAGACTCCGGATTAAGAGTCATTATATAATATAGACATCACAGGATTCAGGGGAGGGGAGGTAGAGATGATTCTCCGCTCATTGCTTCACCTCCATCACCAACTTCTATGGTTGTCGGATGAGTTTTTGAAATTGATAATGACGCAATTTGTGTACATGTTTCGTTACCAATGTAAATACGTTAGATTAAATAATATTCTAAAATATTTATTATATATTATGTCGGAGAGTGTTGGTGATAAATATAATCCCCCTCCCCTCATCTACTTTAACCCTTAAGAAGTTCTCCTGAAAATTGAAGGGGGGGGGGTCTTACTTTTGAAACGGGGAGGGGACGGTAAAAATGTTGATGTTGATGATCGGCACATAAACCTTTATTTCTTGTGAGATAGTCGCCTGTGTAAGGAGCCTGATTCATTTTGGTTATTTTTTTTAAGAACTCAAGGTAATACTCATAGTAAGAACTCTACCGAATAAGCGCTGAATAATCATTCATAAGAGACCAATTGATAAAGAAATTTTTAACACACACTTATACTCACAAAATTAGATCTTCCATGTAGAATTGTTCATTTTTAATTAATATAAAAAGAGAGAACTGTAGATATTTGGATATAATTACTATTGTATTGATTATAAACTAAGTACTTGTATTAGTTTATTAACATAAAAACCGAGACATATTGGTCAACGATTGGGTCTTGTTTAAACCTCGAAGTAACGCACGTAATGTCCTTTAGCCCCCCCCCCCTTTCCACGCACTCCCACTAAAAGGAGAGGATTAGCCGTGGGTAGATGTTGAACATGGCAGTGAAAATTTGTAATGAGTCTCAAGGCTACACACTGGCGGTGTAAGGAAAGTAGGTCAGCATATAGTACAAATGGACGTTTGGGGATTTCAATTTTATAGGCTTTGCAGAGCTTTCAAAAACTTTGGTAGACACATTTCAGTTTTAACCATCATAATGTTAATAACAGTAATACAAATAATAATATAAAGGAAATGCAGATAGTTAAATTTCATTGGGCAGTGTTGAAAGGGAAACGACTGTTTTGTTGTTGTTGTTTCGATCATATATATGTGTGTGTGTAAGTGTTTGTTTAATAATGTGTGTATGAAACCTTTTTTGACTTTTTTATTTTTCATTCTAAAGAGCAAAAAAAAATTGTATGTTGTACTGAACATAAAAGGAATGGTGGAATATCATACCTTCTCGAAAATTGTATTAAATAGGTCCTATATTAAATTTGGTTTATGATAGAGAAGGCGGGGTTAAATTGGAACATCAACGATCTGCTATAAGCAAACTAAGTATCTACAAGAGACCAATATTCCATTAAAAAATCATGACACAGAAATGTTTAACTCATCTGTCTTTTCAAAACATATTTCTAGCCGTTTTGCCATTTCCAACCATACACATTTTATATAAATATTATATTACATAAATTTACATACATATTCAATAAAAATTAATTACAACAAATAATATTTGAAGGAGGTAACAGACCTACACACGCACACAATAGATCTTCATAAAGGGCCTACCCATTAACAATAGAAAGAAAGAGATTAAGACTGTATATAAAATATGAATACTACGTAAGTTGATCAGTTATATTTTAATTCCTATAAGTTACGAACATAAAGCCTTTCTCCCTATTCCCACTCTAATTTTAACACCTTGGTACAATGCTGTTCCTTGCCCTTAACTCCAGTGTGTAGCCTTGAGACTCATTGCGTAATTTTCACGACCTAGCTCAACATCTACCAGCGACAAATCCTCTCCTTTTTTTAGTGGAAGTGCTTGGAGGGGAGAGGGCTAAGGAGGCGAAGAAATGAGAGGAGAATCATCATTTTATAATGGCTCTTAATCCGGAGTCATTTTTTTTTCCACACATTCTCACACGATTGTCATATTTTTCCACGTTTTGTCAGCTTTCCTTTTTATATCATGAAAATTCAGTATGAATCGTTCTAGTTGCTATTTATTTTATATAACGTCACCGATAGCCCAGAGCCTAAGGATGAAATAGACGTTAAAATTTTAAAATTATTTTCAAAATTAAGGTCGCTAATTAAAGAGTGCCTATTTTCCAGTGCCTAATTTTCCGTCTTGTCAAAAAAGTGCCTAATTGTCCGGGTGCCTAAATTTCCTAAATTCGCTAAACTGAGAGGGAAATAGAAAACCAGAAAGAAAAAAAAAAAGAGAAAGATTGAAGCCCCGCCTCAAAGAGAATCTTTTGTCACATTCAGCCCATCGTACAAATATTCGTGTCCCTAATGACACTCGCCCAGGGCCAGGTCCAGTGATGAGACCGTCTCTGATTATTTGTTATTGTAATGATGCTATTTTAATTTTTTAAAATAAATTTTTGTAGGAACTAAAGGAGGATACAAGAATAATTGCATACTAAACGACGAGAGAGAGAGAGAGACAGAGAGAAAGAAACACAAAGAGAGAATAAGAGAAAGAAAAATATAGAGATGTTGACATTGTGCTTATGTGAATGTGTTTGCATATAGAGTTATTCCCCTTGCGTCGCATACAGAAAATCTAATATCGACTACCGGCGGACAATGGTTATACTTGCCCTAGAAGTGGCAAAATATGTAGGTCACAGATGGGACTGCGTATCCAAGAGAAATATTGCATTCCTCGTTAATCTTGGGACTCAAAGACAAGCCTTATTATTATTATTTAAGCTAACATAAGAGGGAAAGAGAAAAAGAGAGAGATTGGAGCCCCGATGATACTCGCCCAGCGCCCCGTCCAATGTGTTATTGTAGCAATGCTGTCCTCATTTTTTTAAAATAAATTTTATTAGAAACCAAAGGAGGATACTAGACTCAAAGCATACCAGACGAGAGAGGCAGAGAGAACGAGAGACAGAGAGAAAGAAAGAGAGAAGAAAAAAATAGACATGTTGACATTTTATTTATGTGTATGTGTTTGTATGTATTTGTTCCACTTGGTTCATACTGTGTTGTGTGTAACCTGTGTTTTAGAGAGTGTGTTATGAAAGAGTCTCATGTATCTAGCTTGCAGTGTTCTTTAGTGTTATATTAGGCTAATGAGTGTATCGTTATTTTAAGCTAACAAGAGAGGGAAAGAGAAAGATAGAGAGGGAAATAGATAAATATATATATAGAGAGAGAGAGATCGGAGCCCCGCCACAAGAGAATCTTTCGTCATCTTCAGCTCATCAAACAAATATTCGTGCCCCTAAAGACACTCGATCAGGGCCTCATCCAATGCTGAAGTCGTCTCTGAAGACTGCCCACCCTTAAGAAATAAATTACCATTTAAAGATGCTTTACTTATTTTGATGATTAGAAGTAGTAATACCATTTCCCAATACAACTAAGCCGTCGCAATAGGACGAATTATAAAGACTCAAGAGATACCTACATGCCAAAATGGAAATGTGTATTTTGAGGGGCAATTGTGTATTTTTCTAAATATAAAGAAATATACTCAGGAAAGACTAAAATCCTTCAATCTCGTAAGATACACTATTACAGGCAAGCAGCAATCCAAAAAAAAAATTAAAAAAATAACACAGTATAAGAGTTATATAAGACATTCTGTAAAGTTTTCAAAATATTAACACTTTTAGTCTTTGTCGTAGTTCATAGACTTTTCTAGAATATGAATAAGTTCTTTACATTTGGCAATGATGTTATGATCATGGTGCTTCTAGTGTTTTATTTCTGATTCCGTAATGGCACCAACAGAAAATTCATTTTAAGAATATGACTTTATGCTAGAAGTGGATTTAGACTTAAACCAGATGCAATGGTTTGTTTGTCTGGATCTAGTGACATCTAGTTTTGTTTATGAGCGATTTCTTTGCAAGCTACCAGTAGAGTATGCAGACACTGGACATTTTTTTCACATTTTTAAAGTATTCAAATTTTCATTTTCAAACCATTATTTGCAGACTCAAAAATGAAAGCTTTGGCATGCTTTAGTATCACCAATAAAAATAAATAAAGATTTGTTTTAAAAGACATACAATCCTAACTAGTCATTGAACTTGTTTCTAATATAGAGTTATAGAGTCTGCTGAATTATATAAGCTCCCTAGCTGTTGTAAGATAAGGCTATTTATTCTAGGTTCTTATGCTTGAAAACAAACAGATGTGTTGAAGAAGGGCACATGGGATAAAAAAGTTAATGCTTTTTTCTGCATAAGCAAAGGCTTTTCTTTTGTAATCAAAGTAAGCCTTGAATATCCCTGATGTTATTCTTTGAATTCAGGCTTTCATAATTAATGGAACATAGTTAAGATACTAGTGACTATAACTGTAGCTTTAGATCTTCCTACTTTCTGTAATTTTTTAATCAGGGCACATCAGTTTGATTCCCTTTGTCATGCTAAGGGAGAGAGAGATTAACCACCATTTTGTCCATTAAAACCTCTGCCCTACTCACTTTCATCTGCTGTATTATAATAGCTTACAAAAATCATATCTAAATCTAGAGCAGTGGTCTTCAACCTTTCTTGGCCTACCTCCCCCCTTTTTTTCTTTAAAAAAATCTGCCAGCGCCCCCTCTCTAAGAAAAACACTTATAAAAAAGGTTAAGAAGGCAAATTTGAACAAAATGTCATTTTTAAATTAATTTTTATGCTGATGAGAGATGACCACATGCCAAAGGTGATCTTCTTTGTTGCCCTCACTGGCATAGAGGAAAAATACCTGGTAGCAGATGTCCTCTGAAAGAGACAGTTGAAGAGCTATCACACAAAAGCAGCGGAACAAACATTTGAGACTCAAAGAAAAGCCATTATTGAAGACAGGCGCAAAAGACGGAAAGAAAACTAGAATAGACCGCCAGCAGACAATGGCTTTGTCTGCACAAAATTCTGGAAAATATGCAGGTCTCAACTGGGTTTGTGTAATGCGAAACACTGCTCTCACCCGTAATCTTCGGAATTGAAGGCGAAAACAGCCAATATTATTATTATACAAAAATGATGTCAAATAATTTGCAGTGATTACACACAAAAGTTAATCTCACTGTCATGACTTTCTTTCAAATCCTTAAGAATAACCCCCTTTTAAATATTTGGGCCTACTGTTTTTAGTTTAATTGTAAATTTAGTTTTATGTTTTTAATATAAACATTATTATTGCTGAATTCACTACAAAAAGAAATTAAGCTAATGGGAAACTTGTGCCTCCTGCAGTCTGACAATATTAGAAATTTCAAGCTTTAAATTAGCCAAAGCAAGGCAAAGGTCTCCTCTAGTCGCTACATTCAGTCTATTACTTTGCTTATTCATTAAGTTTGTCACCCACTAAATCTTGGTTAACCATGTATGTTGATGGAAAAGCTAAAACATAACTCCATTTTTGACCACAGTTTTGGAACTTTACTGAAACATTTAAATGCAGCCACATCTCAGTTGTGCCTCCAGGGGCGAAGCTAGGAATTTTCCATCATTTGGGGGCCAGGAGGGCTTGAACTCTCTGGGGGCCCCTGCATTTTGCGTAATATTTAATTTATTTAATTAAAAAGAAACTCATTTGGGGCCCCACAAAGTGGGGGGCCCAGGGGATTTTCAAATTGTCCCCCCTCCCCCCCCCCCCCCCCCACACACCATAGCTACGCCATGTGTGTGCCTGCTATGTTGACATGCCAGCAAAATTAAGTTTTAAGTCTAATCTCTTTTTTTATCACATTTTATCATTTGTTTCACAAAACTGTTGAAAGATGAGATTACTTTTGGCATGGGTTTGTATTTTATTTATTATTTTATTTAATTAGATTCAAATAGAAATGAAATTGCAGGCTAAACTTTTCTTGTGTATCATAACTTACTAGGTGAATAGTGTGAATAGGTCTGTTCTTTATTCTATATTACTATGAAGTCATTGTTGCGTTCAACCACTCATGGTTTCCTATAAGTGGTCATTTATAAGCTATATAACTAGACAATTTTAAAATAAATATTTCATCACTAACAGATATATAACATATGTTTTAAAAAAAAATGTTTTGGTTTTAATCAATTTTCAAACAGTATCATAAGACTTTTAAAAAAGCTATGCATTTTTCTAAGAGGCTACCAAAACATATCCAGCTTTGCCGTTTTATGTTGTTTTAATAGTAGATCTTTATAATTGTTCATGAATATTCTTTTAAAAATTATTTTTTATATTGCTATATGTTCGTGAAGCCGACTTGGTTTCATAAACTCATCTGAAAATGCGTCATTCAAAGTAGAACATACTTTTTATCTAGTGGCGATTCACTAAAACTCTTAGTACGCCGATAGCGTCCCCATCGGAAACCACTGGTGACTGATCTGGAGTCTTGGGCTGGGGCAGATTCATTAATGGTTTGTTGGTTTTAATGTGCATAGGCTATTTAATTTAAAGCTATTTTAATAATTCTACGGAATTGTAAGCTAATGTCCTGAATGTGAAATACTAGAATCCTAGATCTACTACTAGACTAGTCACTAGACCCAATTTTTAAAGCTACAATGTACCTAGTCAGTTAAATTTAGCCTTTTTTTTTAGGTCGATAAATAAAATACTAATACTTAGACTCTTAGTACTTACTTGTACTACTTGTAGTAATACTAAAACTAGATTCTAGATTCAAAATTTCAATCTAGATAATAAGATATACATTGTGAGGTTGGAGTTAGATTCATATAATATATAGATCTATACTCATACGGCATAGTCATACTCATGATACTCAGGATACTGGTAACTGGTTCTACTTTTCTAGATCTATACATAAATATATACTAGATCTATATTATATTGTCTAGTATATATACTAATAAATATAGACTCTCTAGTTCTAGTAGTAGATCTAGTAGTTAGTATAGTAGTAGACCTATCTATCATAATCTATGGCTATAGCCTATAATGCTATATACTAGTAAATAATACTATTAGTAGTAATTACTTATTACTTATTTACTAGGACTAGAGTAGTAGAGACAGAGAGACTATATAATAGTATATAATATAAATTATAAATATAGTCAATATAGATAAAAAATTAATTAAGTCTAGTACGTACCATTAGATAACAATATTAACAAGTTTAGGAATAAGCTGACACATTGAAAGGTACTCCACTTTGTTGGCATCAGCAAGATCTAGATATTCTAGGTCTAATTAGTAATAATTAGTTGAAATCTTCGCGCTTGAGCGCAAGAAAAAAAAAGTTAAATCTCGTGGTAGTAGGTCCATTTCCAGGCATGGACGCACTGATATATATAGTTCTATATGATTGAAACAACTTTTTTTTTGTTTGGTTTTGTTCTTTTTGTTTTTGTTAGTTTGTTGTTGTTGTTGTTGTTTTTTGTATTAATTTTTTTTATTAATTTAAAAAAAAAAATAAAACTTTTTTTTTTGCTTTCGCGGGGGGGGGGGGGGGGGGGGGGGGGTAATGCGTATTTTCTTTTCAGATGTTAAACCGTCCTCGCGTCTTTCCGTGTCCATTTGCGTACAAAATACGCAAGATACTTGTACTAGTTGTAGGCAACTCTGTGAAGATATATTTTTTTTTTTTGTCAATTTTGTACACCAAAAATTAGGTGATGCTTTCATTATCTGCTGGTGTGTGAGCATTTTAAATTACACAGACTAAGATTTGTAAAAAAAAAAAAAAAATCTAATTCTTAATCAGTAAAAAACAAAATACAAAAGAAAACTTCGGTGTATTCTTAAAGTTGTTTCTGCCTTTTTTTAGAAGCTAAATCCTACTATAGAATTTTATAGGGCCTATTGATATTTTAATATAAAACTATTACATTTTTGACATCATTATTCTCATAGTGTGTGTTGCTATGTCTCGCCTAGATTGTAATTTGGTTCTAGATGACAATTTCACTTTTTGTGAATAGTGTGAAATTGGGAGGGGAGGGGCGGTGAGATTCATTACTAGTAGAAGAGGAAAAAAAACGAATTATATTCAAACAATGTAAACTTGTCGAGAATACCGAATAATTGTATACAGCTGTTTATGGGATGGGAGGCGAAGGAGGTAGAAATAAATAATTATTCGGTGACGGGTGCAGATTTAGCCAAGCTATGGTAGGCCATTTAAAACAGAAAACTATGCTAAAAAGAAGAACTAGAATCTATTCAAGTTCTAAGATAATACATGGTGAGTAGGGGAAGGTGGGGGGGGGGGGGGGGTGGACCTACATAATAAATATGTAAGACTTTCAAACTTTCAACGGAAAAGTCAGGAAATACACGTAAATAATGTTTTAATTCCATGTCTCTGTGGGATACATTTTTATCGGCACCAAAAGAAATAAATGCACCGTTCTAACATGATCCCAAAGCAGATCATAGCCCAGCGACATATAGGGGCTCGCGCCTTAAGGGAGAATACTTTCTCACTGTCAGGACATCGTACGAATATTAGTTTCTGATATGACACTCGTTTAGCGACCAAAGCAAAAAATGTCCATGTTGAATAAAAGAGTTTTTCTTTTTAAATATCCACATTGCAATGAGAAAAAAAAGTCGATTTAAAAAAAGTATTGATAACAATTAGGAGTTTATAAAATCTAGATCTAGTAAATAAAATGAAAAATGCATTTGCAAAATGTTGGGTTTATTTCTCATCTTCTTTTTTATTACATTTACTGAACATTAAATATGAAACTTGTCTTCGAGTCTGAATATTAAAGAGGATTGCATAATTTCTCGTGGATACAGCTGTGACCAACATATTTTGCCATATCCAGCGCAGGCATAAAAATTGTCTGCTGCGTGTCGATTTAGATTTTCTTTACGCCGTCTACGTCTGTCATCGGCGGCGGATTTTCTTTTGGTCTGAAATATGTATCCCGCGGCCTTTGTAAGTGATCTCCATCTGTCTCGTTTCGAAGCCGCCTGCAACCAGGAGCTCTCTTCTATGTCAGTTAAAGTAATTTGGTGCCTAAGCAATTCTTTAAAGCGTTTCTGTGGGACATCTCTTTTACGCTGACCACTTTCAGCTCAACAAAAAAGATTGCCTTTGGCATACTGTCGTCCCCCATAAGGGAGACGAACTCTGCCAAGCATAATTGTCGGACTATAAAAAGTCCATCTATACTGTCCATACCAACGTCCGCAAGAATATCGCTGTTTGTAGTGCGGGTTTAACAGTCCAGCGCGCAGCCATCCGTAGCGACATGTGAATACCCACTTGTTCTCCCCCCCCCCCCCCTTGTTTTTTCGTGGGGTTACTATACGCAGTAATAAGAGAGTGATCTTTCCTTTACTTCTTGCTCGTCCAAACTGTTGAGCGAAGAAGAGAATTATACATATAGATTCTAAGAGGTGCCTTCATAATGTGGTGGAAATGTACATTTTTAATTCCTATATGTAGGCCTGTCTTATAGATACTAGAGACATGGTGTGCATTTGGGGTAATGTTTTATTCTTTTATTAACTGTGATTTAAATCCTCCTCATAAACAGAGCCTGTAATATACAGGCCCATTTGTATGTTTAGTTGACATTTGCGTACTAAATAATGGCTTTTGTAAAGGGGGGGGGGGGTTAGACCTATTAGCGTTTGTTTTTTTCAAACTGTAGTTTACCTGTTTTTTTTACGACCGAAATAACTTTTACGGATTTTTCACAGCTGTGTGCGAAATATTTTCGTTTAATCTACAGTAGATCTAGACCAGGCATGTCAAACTGGGTGTTCAGGGGCCGCATGCGGCCCGCGACCACCTTGCATGCGGCCCCCTTGGCAACCTAAAAAATTATAAAAATAATGTTAAACTATTACGCTGGAAAACTAGAGATGACAAGCAACTTGAATTGAAAAACAGTATTTGTTTAACTGAACAATGAGGGTGAGTCTGCAGTGAAAGCAAGCTACATTTTGTCAAACTTCATTGTAAGCCATTGCAAATCATTTAATAAATGTGATTTTATGAAGGAGTTAGTAGATGCTTTCAATGACCGTTTTCGTGACTTCGTTACATAAGAGCTAGAATTGTTGTGTTTTGTATCTCTATTCTCATTTGATTCTAAAAATGCTGCTGGAAATGTGCAACTAGAGCTGATAGAATAGCTGTCAGATTCTTAGTTGAAATCGAAGTATATTGAAATGGCTGTGCCAAAATTGTACAGTTATTTACCCTGAACGGTATGCTGAATTGCGGAAATTTGCAGCCAGAATTCCAGCTATGTTTGCATGCACTGGTCTCTATGAGCAGTTCTTTTCCATAATAAAAGCTACAAAAACACCTAACCGTTCGAGATTATCTGATCAAAATTTTGTCATCTGTGATGAAAGCGTCAGTGGCAAACAAATTTCAACCTGACATTAATAAAATGGTATCCCAGAAAAGATGCCAAGCATCAGGACAAAGAAAATAATGCGTAACCAAAGTATTTTTTAATTAGCCAATAGTACTACAAATTTAGCAAGGGACAGGTATGCCATTAATTATTGTATTCTATTACATTATTTCTAATTTACAAAAAAACTAGTAGGCTGTTTTTGCAACTGATTTTTTTTTTGCTGCGGCCCCTCAGGTCATAGTAAGTTTTCTATGTGGCCCATACACCTTAATGAGTTTGACATGCCTGATCTAGACTCTAGATGTAAGTCACTGAAATTAGCGGACTTTTCACGGCCGTATGCGAATTATCTTCACTGAATCTAGCGTAAATCTAGACTCTAGATCTAAGTCACTAAATTCGCGGACTTTGCGAATTATCTTCATTACATTCTAGTGATTTAGCGTAAATCTAGATTTATCGTATCTCTAGAGCAGGGGTGGGCAAATTACGACCCGCGGGCCACATGCGGCCCGCTGAAGTGTTTTATGCAGCCCGCGAATACCTACAGAAATCATGTGTACCCACAGTATATACATATAAAAATGCTAAGCTATTAAAAATAATTCTAAATTTCCCTACAAATTATCGAAACTCTCTCATTATCTAAAGTCAAAGACACAATCTCAGGCCAGCATTTCTTCAATGCTTTGAAGAACTGTGTTGAGTGTTGGGTATGATTGGAACATGGAGCTCGATCTTTGACTGAGAAAAACTTTTTTTTTTAAAGAATATCCCAACCATATACTCTAAACAGAAAAGTTTGCACTAAGCTGCATGAATTCTCATCAAATTATGCCAAAGGAAAAGCATCAATAAAAACATCAGACTTACGGTCATAACCAAAGGCGGTATAGAAAAGTACTTGTAGATATATAAACTAAATATTCCGATGCATACGCTGGCTTAGCATTGGCAAGGTAATGAGATGAATATAAATTCTCAAAGAAGAAATGTCCATATTCTTAGAATTCTTAAAATTTTTTATCTAAATGTTTATCTAAATAAAGTGTTTAGATTTTTTTTTCGAACAAAATAAAAAATCTAAATTCTACAAAAAAAAAAGGGGGGGGGGGGATGTACACACTTTGACGTTTAGTTGCTATGAAACAATAGATCGTTAAATTACGCTGATCTGTGACCCCTCAAGACACACACACACACACAATCTACAAAACCAATGGTCTGCAAACTCGCCATCCAAAAGAGAGAAATATAAACAGTACGAAATTGAAGTTAAATCAAAGTTTTGAGTAGCCCTAGAGCAGAGCCGGTCCTACAGATTGCGGGGCCCTATGCGAAACGGATTGCGGGGGGCCTATTTTCTATTTTGGGTTGTGATAAGAATATTAAATGAAAATTGAGATTTTTTATTAGAAAATGAATTCGTCTTAGCATTTTATTCATACTTTACTAAATACAAAATCACTGGCAAATTAACTTTACGAGCCATCTACAGCGACACAGAAGCCGATGAACATTCCGATCTGCCTTTAAGACAAGTAGAATATCGCTTTTTTTTTTTTTTAATACGTCGAGATAAATTTAGATCTATAATTGTATGCCAGTGACTATTAAAGTAAATTAAGAATTTGAACTTCTTGTTTTAATTAAAAGTCGCCTTATTATTACATTTTCTTTAAATGAAATCTGCCAATGCCCCCCTTTTTTTTTAAATACTAGTTGGATTGGCGTTTTCCATATTGTATGACACCCAGAAATTGTGTCTGTTTTTTTTAAGGAGATTTTCATCAGTTTTAAGAAAATTTTAATAATTTCAGGAGATTTTCATGACTTTTTCGGATAGCCTATTTTACAATTTCAGGAGAAATCCAGAAACCCTTTATTATTAAGTTTAAATGGTTTATTTTAATAATTTACACCTATAATTCGCGCGGGGCCTATGAAAGTGCGGGGCCCACTGCGGCCGCATAGGTTGCAGTGGCCTTAGACCGGTCCTTCCCATAGAGAAATTTTTATTTGAAATAATTAGGATTTAAATTTACAATCTCGCGCCTACCGGTAGCTTTGCTTAGGTTGGGGGCCTACATCAAATTAAACTTAAATTAGTATGATATATACCAGGGCAGGATCCACCTATTGGCAACGCAAAAAATAACTTAGAGCCCCAAAACATTTTTAGCACTGACATATATTAGGACTTGTAAATGGGCGATATCTGAAATATAGCTTGGCCGGCTAGGGTTTATAATTTGTATTGTTTTATTCTCTGCGCACTACGCGGCACATCCGAGCAACAGAAAGTCTTAATGCCTGTGTGCTGTTGTCAAAGACTGTGTTTACGTCATCTCTTAGCGTCCTTGGATACCGATAGACGATTGTTCAGCATGGCACAGAGACTGTGTGGTTTCTTGCCATTTGTGGTATTGTACCTTTGTTGCCCCTAGACTAGAGCTAGAGATTCGACCAGGACTAGGTCCACTATTTGACTGAGTGATTCGCCAGGATGAAGCCGCTAGATCTTTCCAAGGAGTGTTGAATGCCCACTTTCCCCCATACATTTATTTTTGAACAAGAAAGTCAACAATAAGCAATAAGCAAAAAAAAACAAAAAAAAACTTACAATGATAATGTAAATGAAATTAACAATAGGTCCCTGGTCGCGTGGTATGTGTTTTGAACTGTAGTCTCGGTAGTCCCTGGTTCGAACCCAGCATGCTGCCATCCCGCGCTGCCATGGAAGGTTTGGGTTCGCATCTTGTAATGAAATGTAGTGTTTCAATACCCAATTTGGCGCCCTCTACGAACTTCGTCTGCCCCATACGCCCTCACCTCAGCACCCCACTGTTTGCAATGGGCTATTAATCTGTTCTTTTTGCATAATAGTTGCTTGTGCACTTATTACTTGTTTGAATAATGAGAATTGGAATGACCGCATGCTGATCAAATGAAACACGTGAAGGAATACATTTGATAATAGCTAGTAGCGCTATGAGCACAATCACTAAATTTAAGGTCCCTCAGGACAGAAGGCTAAAAAGTAAAGTAGCAATAATAGGCCTACATAACACTAGCTGTACCATAATTTACAAACACGAAAGGTCTTCTGACGTCATCGAGAAGTCCATATAGATTATTTATAGAAGTTTAACTGGTAAAGCGCTGATTGTAAGTGTGTATGTTTCGTGTGTGAATGTGGTTCGTATTTGCATCTATATTGTTATTGTTACAGTCGTCACGCTGAGATGGTCCATGCTAGTGAAACAGTTTTCATTTTATTGGACCAATACAAATTATCTCATCTGAAAACAAAACAAAATAAAAGACATTCCTCGTTCTATCTAGGACCAACTTGTACAAAGGCCACTTCTTCCCTAGTGCTATTAGAGCATGGAATGGATTGCCTGAATCAGCCAGGAAAACAACTGACTTTTCAGATACTGAATGACTGGTTAACTAGCATATCTAGATTATCACAGGCCGTAATTATATTTTCTTTTGAAGTAACATCTGTAGTTCTTTAGCGGCCTGCTTGGCCACGTTAAATGCGGCGTTCATCCTTAGTCACATAATCATCGGAATCAAAGACAAACGGATGGGTATGTATGAAGTTACTATGAAGCAAGCAGCTCGTGATCTCGTATGACGTAACCTTTTCTCACTGCTCGCTGTTACAACACATCTGACCAGAGATTGATGTGCTGTTAATGAACAGAAACCCACTGTTGCAATAGGCCTACTTATACATACTCGCCCCATCTCTTCAATTGTGCCTGGGGAAAAATTGTGGGCGCCTAGCTGAATCTCAGAGAGTTCAAGGTCACGTCCAAATTATAATGGGAAAATAATATAATGGAAGATTTTGTCAAAGTATGGCTGTCCACGAAAATTCCATGAATAATAATAATAATATATATAAGGGAAATAAAGATAGTTAAATTTCATTGGGCAGTGTTGAAAGTTAGGGAAACGAGTATTTTTTTTTGTTTTTGTTTTTTAATCATATGTGTGTGTGTGTGTTTAATAATGTGTGTATGAAACCTTTTTTGTCGTTGTTTCCAGATACATTTTTGATGATGGCATGAAGACTAGTGTCCAAGAAAGTGGAGAACCATCAGAGCCCTACGAAGTATCAAACGGGGTAAAACAAGGCTGTGTTCTAGCACCTACACTGTTCAGTATCATGTTCTCTGCTATGCTGACAGATGCATTCACAGATAGAGAAAACATCGGATAAATACAACATACAGATTTGATGGTGGCCTATTCAACCCGAGGCGGCTCAAAGCAAAATCAAAAACTAATTCAGCAATAATAAGGGACTTGCTATTTGCTGATGACTGTGCCCTAAATGCCTGCTCTGAAAATGATCTGCAGAGCATCGTCAGTGACTTTTCAAGAGCATGCTCAGACTTTGGCCTTACCATTAACACAAATAAGACTAAAGTTTTATATTTACCTGCTCCTGGGAAAGCCTACTCGGATACATGCATCAAGATAAATGGACATGATATAAACGCAGGGGATAGATTCACGTATCTTGGCAGCACATTCTCCAGAAACGGAAATATTGATAATGAAATCGACCTGCGTATCGCCAAGGCCAGTACATCCTTTGGCAGACTGACTAAAAATGTCTGGAACAGACGTGGTATCACTACAAATACAAAGCTAGGGATCTATCGAGCCGTCATCCTCCCTACATTGTTCTATGCCTCAGAAACGTGGACAGTGTACAGAAAACATGCAAAGCAACTGAATCACTTCCCCTTGACATGTCTAAGAAAAATACTGAATGTCAAATGGCAAGACAAAATACCAGATACTAGAGTCCTTCGAAGTGCGGGTCTGCAATAAATCCATACAACCCTGATGCAGTCTCAGCTGCGATGGGCAGGACACGACTGCAGAAATGAAGACCACCGCATCCCTAAACGACTCTTGTATGGCCAACTAAACGAAGGAAAGCTCTCGCATGGTGGTCAAAGAAGGCGCTTCAGGGACACACTCAAAGCTTCTCTGAAGGCGTTCAGCATAGACCCAGCCACCTGGGAGACAGAGGCACATGACAGAGCATCATGGCTGTGAAAACTGGCGCACAGGTAGCTGAGGAAAAGAGAACCGCGCTGGCAGAAGAAAAACGCCAGAGAAGAAAAGCAAGGCCCACGACACTAGCTCCTGCTGGAATAACCTGCCCAGAGTGCGGCCGAACATTCCGGGCTGCCATAGGTCTCACCAGCCACACGAGGAGGCATAGAACCCCAGTGCAAAGCCTTCACCCCCCTGGATGACAAAGTGGTCATCATCGAACCACGATGGGCGAACTATTTAAACTGGGAAATGAAAGGGGGAGACAACAAAAGAAAAAAAAAACCGTTAGGAAGCATAACTAGACTTTTTTTTTTTTAAAACTGAATTTGTGGAACTACTCGATGTTAGCCAACATGCGTTCTCCCCCTTGATTTTAGTATTTAAAAAAATAAGTATGCCTTTCAGACTTCCCATTTTTCTGTCAGATGATGTAAATGCCATCTGTTTTTAGGGCCTGATTGAAGGGAGGTCAGAAGGGACTACAGCCCCCCCCCCCCTCCACACTCACACATATATTTTTAAAAATATAATTGTCAAATTATTGTCAAACATTTTATTCGCATTTTTACCACCTAGACTTTAAATCTTACGTCGGCTGGCAACATTGTCGTGATTAAGAAGTGCCAGCTTGTTGCATGATCATAAGTCATAAATAATAGTAATATGTAAATGTAGCTCCGGATTTACGGCAGTGCGACTACCAAAAGCCTTACCATCCACAAACTCATGACTATAGGCCTACACTTTTTAAAACTAAAATATATATTTCAAAAATATTGTTTCGTTGAGATTAAAAGTAACAGTAGGCCAACTATTTCTTTATTCTAAAATATGGCATCCTTTTGGACATAAGTACCAGTATTGTTATTCATAATAATCATAAGTGGATCTTTTTAAAGCTTTTTCCGGCCCTGTCTGTCTTGAATAGCCGACAATTAACGACCAACCGCCTTTACCTGACCATATTAATGCCAGGTACTCAGTTGGGCAGACACAGTGCCTTCATAAAGATCGCGAAACTAAAAATACCAGTGTTCAGAGATTCTAACCTGAGAACCCTTGGTTCGGGAGGCCAAGTGCTTTATCACACAGGTTCTAACAGGTTGGAGTTTTTAGAGCAAATAAAACAAAATAGAGCTGGGGGGGGGGGGGGGGGGGACGGGTTGCTCATAGCGCACCCACCCACCTTCCCCTGTGTCGAGCAACCTTCAGTGAAGTCCAGTAGGGAATCGGCGCCTACGTGGGCGCCATTATCCCATTGGTTGTTAGAAAGGCTCCAACAACCAGGCCTGGCCAAGGGATTCCCCATCCCGAGTCCTGTCTGAGGACTCCCAGCGGTAGACAGCCATGTTGGTTGAATGGGCTAAAACTGGGCCGTGCCGCTTACACAGCGCACCGTCCCCGAGTTGAGCAACAGACATTTATACTGTTACGTAGTGTCTAGTTCGAACAGTTCCGTCTTAGTCTTACATTTCATCCCGCGCCACAGACGTCTGCCGGTCTACCATTTCGACTGTCTATGACGCAATCTCCTCGTCTGCTTTAGATTTTTTTTTTGATAGCGCTGACATAGGGCATGGGGGGGGGGGGGGGGGAGGAAGGGTACATCATGGAGAGTTCCTAAAGCTTGTCTTTCCCGAGAGGGTCCTTCGCGATCATAGCAGTAGTCGGCTCAGTGCAAAACTTCATTGTGATGTAATGTAGACCACAACGACTCGCAATCAGAGGGATCTCTAAGACTGGTCTTCCGTGCAATAAGTTAATGATCTTAGCCTATCACCCCTTTCCCAAAATAAACTATTCCAGATCAAATCTTGGCCTTTTTTTTTATCAAACAAAACTAATCGTTTATTACCAACTATAACCGATTGACAACACACCTACAATCATGGATCGGTACATTACCTAATAGTCTAATTAGTTACAATCATTGATTGGTACACATTTATAAATTGTGTGCCGATTATTATTATTATTTTTTAAACCATTTTAAGACATTTATTATAAACTTGGTATCTTCTCCGAGGGTTAGATGTTCTACCTCCTCCACCGTGACCTTCGTCCCACAGCGACGTCACTAAAACTTGACACTCAGACTTGACAGGTAACAAGAGCTGTCTCCTAGGATGTGCAGACGTGTGATGACCTTATTCTTTTCCCTACTAGCACAAGGTCAAGGTTATTAATGACTTGAGATCTCTTTGCATACGTAATGTTGCTTAGCAAGAGACATGGAATCTTTCCAACCGATACCGGTACTAGAACATTGTAAAAATTTTAACAATTTAAATAGATCTAGGTCTCTATTGAGTATATTCCCCGGTGATAAAAAAAAAAAGAAAAGTAAATCTATTTCTATCATGTAGCCTATTTTCATAACAATTAGATATAGATCTGTATTCCCCCCAAGTCTAGATTCTAGATCTAAATCTAAGTCCATAGCTTAGCACACTCTTCGCTAGCTATATTTGTAAGATTTTGGAAACCCATATCTTCCTATCTTATATATTACCGACGTTACTTAATGTAATATATAAGTCCTACGCATTTCATGTGTCCATCTAGTACGAGCGTCTGCAGTCCTCCCCGCAACGTGTCATACAGCCATCGCGTGTGTCCATTAGCGCACGAGTTTCTCGTCAAAATAATGTCAACATTGGCAGAAATACACTGGGTCGGAAATAACAAAAGTAATTCAAGACTATTATTATCCTTCTGACCACTGTAAAAAAAAAAAATTACAAAAATTAAAATGTGACAATACCAAAATGTCCTCAATGTCCATCCTTCAAGGAACAGTACCAGGAAAAAGAGGCAGAGAAAGCCATTTGAAAACAACATTAAAAAATGGACGGGCCTGTTTTTCATTCAAAGCGAAGGACAGAGAGGGATGGAGGAAGACGGTTGACCGATCATGAGTGGTGCCCCAACGGGCGAACAGACCAAGGGAGGTCAATAAAGGCGCCACGACAAATGGTGCACAGACAGCTGGTTCAATGACAGTTAACTCCAGATCCCGCCTGGCCTTAAGGTGGCGCCTCGGTAGAAAGGTTAGTGGAGGCAGATAGGCTAATAGCGGGTGGCGAACTTCGCTTCTGTCCTTATTTCTTAGTTGTTGTTTTTTTTTTGTTTTTCAAATGTTTTCTTTTACTCTCCAGGTTAAAATGAGGTACACCTGACCCCCCCCCCCCCCCCCAGTCCCAGTCAAAAAAGTCCGACACTCTATTCCACAAAGGGGGCCGTCATCAGAGACCCGTGGCTGGAGTGGCGGTCCTTTGTGGCTGTTATAGAACTAGAATAGGAAGATATTTCCCGCTAATAGCTAGTGGGGTCTGTGCAACTTATCTGGAGCTCCAGGGTGTCACACCTGTCCGTCAACTAATTGACTAATGTTAACTTTGAAGAAGATTCAATGACACAGCCATAATTAGTTCACCGGACAAGGAGTTTATCGACAAACGGCTCACGTGGCAAATGTCGTGAGAAGTATACCAGGTCATGACAACGATGAGAGAGAGAGAGAAAGAGAGAGTGGGAAAGAGATGGAGAAAGAGAGAGAGTGGGAAAGAGAGAGAAGGAGAGAGCGAGATGGAGAAAGAGAGAGAGAGTGGGAACGAGAGAGAAGGAGAGAGCGAGATGGAGAAAGAGAGAGAGAGTGGGAACGAGAGAGGAAAAGAGAAAGAGAGAATGGCTCAAATGACAATTGGACCTAAAAAGCTTATCAGGTGATGACAACGACGAGAGAAAGAGATAGCAGGAAAGAGAGATGGAGAAAGAGACAGTGGGCAAAGATAGAAAGAGATAGAGAGAATAAGAAAAAGATTAAGACTTGGAAAAAGAGAAAATGAAAAAAGAAAAATAGAGAGGGAAAAGCCTCCTGGAAAACTCCTTTGATTGCAAAATATACGAAAAAGTCCTAGAAATCTAAAATCATTGAAATCTCCTGAAAACTCATTAAAAAGCTCCTGAAAACTCATTAAAAAGCTCCTGAAAACTCATTAAAAATCTTCTGAAAACTCATAAAAAATCACCTGTAAAATGACAAAATTGTCATTTCGAAGTGCCAATCCCAATGCGCGATATTTAAAAAAAAAAGTCTTTGTTTCATTTAATAAAAATCTATTGCAAAGACGAATGTATTTTCTAATACAAAATCTAGATTTTGACATTAGGCCTATTCTTATCCCTACCCAGACTGGGCCCCGCGCAATCCGTTTCGCATAGGGCCCGCCATTGTAAGGGACGGCCCTGGGAGGATGTTAGCATCAAGCATACCAGACGACGAGAGAGATAGCGAGGAAAAGAGAGAGAGATGTTGAAATTTCCTTTCTGTGTATTTGTTTCCATGTAGAGTTATTCCCCTTGGTTAACCACTATTGTTGTGTGTATAATATGTGTTATGTGAGAGTGTGTTATTAAAGAGTCTGATGTACCCAGCGTCTAGTGTTAGCGTCGCTTATTGAGTTCAGTGTTCTTTAGTGTATCAAGAGAGGGAAAAAGAAAGATAGAGAAAAAAAAAGATAGAAGGAAAGAAATTGGAGCTCCACCACAATGACAATCCCCGCCTCTGATGATTTGGTAGTGTTGCAATGCAATCTTTCAATTATGTTTTTAAATAAACTTTTGTAGAAACAAAGGGAGGATACTAGAATCAGAGTATACCAAACGACGAGAGAGAGAATGACATTGTATTTATGTGTATGTGTTTGTTTTTAGAGTTATTCCCCTTGTTCATACCATAGACATCCTATGGTTCATACGGTGTTGTGTGTAACCTGTGTTATACTAGTCTAGAGAGTATGTTATGAAAGAGTAGGATGTATCCAGCGTATAGTGTTCTTTAGTGTTATATTAAGTAGATCATTATTTTAAGATAACACGAAAGGGAAAGAGATAAAGAAAGACGGAAAGATAGGAGCCCCGCCATATAGAGAATCTTTCGTCATCTTCAGCCCATCAAACAAGTAATCTTGCCCCTAAAGACACTCGATCCATTGCTAAGGTCGTCTCTGAAGACTGCCCACCCTTTTAAAATAAACTACCATTTAATGGTGCTTTACTTATTTTAAGAATTAGAAGTAGTAGGCTAACATTAGTAACATTCACATTCCAGTAGCACTAGGCCTTCGTAGAGGACGAATTAATGAAGACATGCTTTCATTGTCTGCTGGTGTGTGAGCATTTTTAGTTACACATACTAAGATTAGTCAAAATTTTTTTTTATTCCAGGCCCAATGTTGAAAAATTAGCTGAACTGTTAAATTCTAAATCTGTAAAAATACTTTAAAAAAAATAATTCTATGCCTTTTTTTTTTCAGAAGCTAAATCCTACTATTATATTGTTATTTTAATATATGACTTCATTAAATTAAAAAGTAAAGTTCCTCTTTCAGACCTTGTGATCAATGGGACAGATGATGTAAAGGTCATCTGTTTATACGGCCCACGATAAACGAGAATGTCATGTGGCCAGCACTACAACCAACCGCCTTCACTGTTCACCAAACTAGAGCTTGGTGGACCCAGAGGCGCCCTAAAAATCCAGAAAGTAAAATTCCAAGTCTTCACCAGGATTTGAACCCGGGACTCCGGTTCGGAAGCCAAGCACTTCATCACTCAGCCCCCACGTTTCCTTTATTAACTCTTTCCCTCCGAAATTATTTTCCTCGTTTCGACTGGATTCTCTATTTTTTCTCAGTAGTATTTCACTCCCCGGTTACATTTAAGCTTCAATAACTTTTATTTTTGGTTTGTTATCAGAAAATGTTTTATTTTGGTCCAGAATTAAAGGGGACTTAATGCTCATGTTATATAAGACAATGTCAAGTTTATAAAGTCAAACATTAATTTAACTTAATGAGTTCAAATCAACGCTGGTATCGTCAATTAGGAGAAAAAGAGTTAAATTACTGAAGTCATTAATCTCCTATTGTGTGTTGCTATGTTGATGGCTTGGCTTGGAATTTGGCTCTAGATAAACATTGCACTGCTGAATCGCGTGATCTGATAGTTGTGATATTGTTGTTCATTATTATTGTTTATCATTTTAATTTAAATTACCGATTTCATTATTACTTATTTATTACTCATTTATTTTAATCTTGATCATGTGTATGTTGTAGTTTTATTTAAATGAACTGCCTTTGTAACACTGGTGCTTTGTGGCAAAAAAAAAAAAGTAAAATTATTAAACTGTTCAATTAAATTGATTATTTGTTCTTTTAGTAATGCAATCTTTTTTTTTTAAAATAAAATTTTGATTGTAGAAACCAAAAGGAGGATTAGGCACCAAAGTATAACAGATGAGGAGGGAGAAAGAGAGAGGGAGAGATAAAGAGAGGGGGGGGGAAGGAGAGAGTGTTAGCTAAAATAATACACTTACAAGCTTACTATTACACTAAGAAACACTGAACTCAACACTAGACGATGGATGCATCAGAGTTTTTATTGACACACTCTCACATTATACAGGTTACACACAAAAGTATACAGCTTTCATACCAATGGAATAACTCTATATTCTAACAACAAACACAGAAACACAATGTCAACAAAGAGAGGGAAAGAGAGAAAAAGAAATTAAAAGAGAGATAAAGAGATAGAGGAAAATAGAGAAAGAAAATAGAAAGAGAGATAAAGGAGAATATATAGATATATATAGATATATGATTTTGTGTTCTTGAAGTACTGCTATCTTTCTTTCCCTTCAAATGTTGTAGAAGCAAAAGGAGGATACTAGGATCAATCCATAGAAATGGTTAATTCGTGGATTATTTACCCTATTTACCCCGTTTCCCTAATCTCCATCGTTTGAAGATCTACATGGTTAAGAGTCTACTCCCTTTATCTGACAAACGAAATGTAAAATTTCTCAAATTTAGAATAACTTTGTTTCCAATCACTTCTTACTGAGTAGGAAAGTTGAGTTTAAAAAGAACAGAAACAGAAATAATAAAAGTAGAGTGTATTTCACCAATGATAGGGACAGTAGAGAAAGTAGTGAAAGTGAAGAAGTAGAAGAGATGAACTATTGTATGGGTATAGAAGAAATATATTTTGTTGAAGATGAAACTAACAGAGTGAGAGTACACTCTGATGTTATAAATGGGAAACCTATGAGGTTTGTAAAAGACTCTGGATGCAGTACTGTAGGAATTAGGAGTAACTTAGTTAAACCAGATTGTTACTTAGGATATGAGAAAAATGTAAGGTTGATAGATGACAGTATAAAGCGCTATCAAGCCTGTAAAGTGTTCTTAGAAACACCATTTTATACTGGTTATTGTAAAGGCTTAGCAATACCATGATTGACTCATGATTTGCTTTTAGGCAATATACATGGACTAAAGGAACTGCCTCAAAGAGAGATAGATAGCTGGAATAGCAGACATGATTACAAAAGGAGACAAGGTAATTCTTATGGTAAAGTGAGAAGAAACATTATTTACTTTAAATGTCAAAGAAAGGGACATATAGCCAGGCAATGCAGAAGTTGTGACTATTTAGATAGGAGATCTGACCATTATGGGTATGATCGAAATTTTGATGATAGACAGTTTCATAAAGGGAAGCCTTAAGGAAGATGTAACTCTGATGAGTACCAGGGTACAAGGGAACATTGTAGGTCAAATGGACATTCCCAAAGAAGAAATGGAGACACCGAATATAGTTGGAGAATGTAAATTATTGATAATTTACTTATAAGTATATACAGATATATATACTAGCATTGGTTAATTATATTTTGAATGAACATGTTGAATTCTTTTAATTTGTAAATAAGTTGTATACGTATGTTATGCTGTTGATGTGAATGCTATAGTATGGCACTCTTAAGACTGTATTGATGAGAAAGGGAAATAATTTGAAGAGTTAAAGGGAGATATATTGAGAGTTTACTGGAAAGTAAGTATGAGCAGAAGCATTATATTTTCTTTGTGTGTATCATCACATCGATCATTTGTACATTTTAGATTCCAGAGGAAATGGTAAGTGAAGGAAGAAATAAACTTTAAATAGTAATAAGATAAGATATATATTTATAGCCTTTATATAGCATGCTCAGAGCGCTTTGGTCCAATCTCATTTGTGGACCAGTTGGGGGGGGGGGGAGGGGGTATCTAGGAGTTGGTTTTTCGTGCTGCCTTTAGGCGCTCAGTAAACAAAACTCTGCCCGAGTCGGGTGTCGAACCTCGAGCCCCCTTCTAGGTAGCCAAGCCAAGCCAAGTTCAAGCGAACTTAGCCTCTCGACCACGCTTTCCTAATAGATATATTAATTTTTGAGTTGCAGATTTGGGGATGCCTCAAGTATCACTGATTAAACGTTGTAATAAGTTGTGGGTGTTTTATTGTTTGTATCCATAATAGGAAGATGTCATGAAGTTGTGATGCTTCTTTATGTTCTTGAACATGGACAGTGAGATGGTACTCGGCATCGTAAACAAACGTGATTGTGACGTGATGGACTTTATCTTGTACAACGTAGCTTGTGTTCACTACAACGTGATGTTTCGTACTCATGGACAGTTACACTATGTGCAGAAAGGTCACACTTTGAACTATATGTCACACCATGTACCATATTCATCAGCAATCTTAGTGTTGAACTGTGTATCACGTTAAGATACCACATTCACCAGCAATCTTAGTGTTGAGCTGTGTATCGCGCTAGATACTACATTCACCAGCAATCTTAGTGTTGAACTGTGTATTGCGCTAGATACCACATTCACCAGCAATCTTAGTGTTGAACTGTGTATCACGTTTAGATACCACATTCACCAGCAATCTTAGTGTTGAACTGTGTATCACGCTAGATACCACATTCACCAGCAATCTTAGTGTTAAACTGTGTATCGCGCTAGATACCACATTCACCAGCAATCTTAGTGTTGAACTGTGTATCACGTTTAGATACCACATTCACCAGCAATCTTAGTGTTGAACTGTGTATCGCGCTAGATACCACATTCACCAGCAATCTTAGTGTTGAACTGTGTATCGCGCTAGATACCACATTCACCAGCAATCTTAGTGTTGAACTGTGTATCGCGCTAGATACCACATTCACTAGCAATCTTAGTGTTGAACTGTGTATCGCGCTAGATACCACATTCACTAGCAATCTTAGTGTTGAACTGTGTATCACGTTTAGATACCACATTCACCAGCAATCTTAGTGTTGAACTGTGTATCGCGCTAGATACCACATTCACCAGCAATCTTAGTGTTGAACTGTGTATCACGTTTAGATACCACATTCACCAGCAATCTTAGTGTTAAACTGTGTATCGTGCTAGATACCACATTCACCAGCAATCTTAGTGTTGAACTGTGTATCGCGCTAGATACTACATTCACCAGCAATCTTAGTGTTGAACTGTGTATCACGTTAGATACCACATTCACCCTAAACCATTATAATTTATAATAGGGTTTCCTTGGTCTCCTTGTTTTCAAGGAGCTCCTGGAAATCTCCTGAAACTCATAAAAATGTCCTTAAAAAGACAAAATTGCCATTTTGGGGTGTTAATCAATATTGTAAAAGCCAGTCCTACGCATAATATAAAAAAACGGCATCGTCAGCTTTCATTTAATAAAATTGTAATGCAAATACGAATTTATTTTCTAATACAAAATCTTTATTTTCACTTATTAATCCTTATCCCTACCCTTACTGGTCCGCGAGCAATCCATTTGACATAGGGCCCGCAAATGTTAGGGCCTGTCCCTGGTTGTGCAAGTAAAGCATAGATAAGCTATGTTATGACCATTTACTATGTTTTGGTATGGGACAGTAGATATCGAAGCTTAAACACATTGCAATAATTCACCAGCAAAATAATTATAAAGTAAAAGCTAACTACGGGTGTACGCATTTAAAGTGTAAACAATTTATAAAGCCTTTAAAACACAATAACTAATCATTATTTTTCTTCCATAGTTTCATAATGGATCAATGTACAATACGATGGTGCGCAAATGTTTAATTACGCCAATTGAATCATTAAAACTTTTTCTTGTTTGTGAAGAAATGTCTTAGTGTACTGCTGTGAGCCTAGTGACGTAAGCGGTGTCAAGTTTTTTTCCCATTGACGTCATATAGAAAATTTCATTCATAAAACATTCTAGCCAAAATTAATTTTTAGATAATGAGCCATTTTCAAACCGTTATAACGGTCGACTTCGAGTTTTCCCGATGTGGCCAATGAGTTGAGAATTTTTTTCTGACTATTATGCACATACCGTGAAATTTTAAATAAAATCGTTAGAGCCGTTTTCGAAATAAAATTTATCGACGGTAAAAGTGATTTGATTTGATTTTGATTTTAGGCACATCGGCACAATTTAGGCCATGTCGTGCCTGCAGTCCCTTAAGGAACGGTAAAAGTAGTGACGTAGTCAGACAGACTAATGACGTAGTAGACTTAGGCGGACAAGGGTGCAATATGGCGTTCATCTAGGAAGTGGGCTGTATTTTGAATAGTGGTTATAGGTAGCGACGTTTTAGAAAGACTGGACGGATTTCCCAGTGGTTAATAAAGTCTCATTTTATAGAACTGAAAGTTGTTATCAAGTATGTTTAATTAATAATATTCTGTGGCTAATGTTAAGTAATAAATGATACATAGTCGAAGTCAGATTAGATTAGTCCATAACATTAGATAGATAGATAGATATATAGATAGATAGAAAAAGTAAAGCCCCCTTTTTAGACCTTGCAATCTATAAGCCAGATAATGTAAAGATCATCTGTTTCTATGGCCGACGGTTAACTAGAATGTCCTGTGGCCAGCACAACTACCAACAACTTTTACTTTCGCGAGCTAATGTCAGGTAACCATTAGAACTGGATAAACTCAGGAGCATCATAAAATCCCGAAATTCTTAACCCACTCTTCACCGAGATTCGAACCCCAAGACCCATCGATTCGGAAGCCAAACCACCAAGCTCCCTCTGGCAGCCATCAGGCATTTTTTTTTTAAATTTAATTTTTCAGATAGGCCTAAATTGATTGTATGCAATATCCCATAACGAATATTGTTCTATTATTTTGATATTGTCCTTATAAACAAAAAAGGTAAGAAAGCACAGACCTATATATTTCTGTGGTAAAAAATATAAACTTTAGTAATTCTTTCGTTCCCCTAAACTAAATACTCGGCTCGTTTAAGTCTACAACATAGACATAGATTTATTTATGTCTATGGTCTACAACATGTTGCAAACCTATTAAACAATTTTTTTCTTCCTGCATTCAAATTAAGTTTTTTTATTTTTACTTTTATATTGCCAGTTTGTCAAAACCAAAAACAAAATTAAATGATATAAATAAATTGTAAAACAATAAGCCTCTGATGTATTAATAGCCTTTTATTATTAATGCAAAAAATACACCTAAAATGGGGGACGCTGAAGTTTTAAAATACACAAATTCGCTTCATATTGTGCCATTATAAAAAGAATTAAAAGATAAATTTGCAAAATATTATACACATTGCAAATACGGTAATATAGCCCGCTTAAGGACGTGATGACAAGGTACGGTAATTAAACTCAAGTCCACACTCTCATTCTCCGACTCACTGACAAACACACACACACATATATATATATATAGATCTTTACACAATTCTTTACAGACAAACGCCTTATAGAGATTCCCTCTTGCAACACATAGTGCCCTAATGAAGTCAAAGTGGATCTCTTTCTGTCTTCCACACAACTAGCTTAACAACTAGATTTACAACTAACATTACAATTAACTCAAGAACTAACTTTACAACTATCTTTGCGACTAACTTTTCGACTAGCTTTACAACTAACTTTACAGCTAACTATACAAATAACTTTTATGTAACTTTACAACTAATTTTTAGACTAGTTTTAATCTAACTTAACTAACTTTACAGCTAACTTTACAACTAACTATACGACTAGATTTACAGCAATATCTTCAGCTTTGCATGAGGTCGTCCTGTTCGTAAAATTATGAAACTCTTTGCCACTAGCCCGCTAAACCATTGGTCAGGATGATAACTTTTAACTGAAGCTAAACATTTTGTTTCAAAGGACACCCGGAAGGTGAGTACAAGGAAATGGACCTCATTCACCAATCGTCAACAAACAACATTTAGTCACGTGATCTTATTGATAAAACAACGGAAAAAAACTGTCACGTGACAACCATCATGAATTAAACATGAGATCGTAAATTATATAGAAGAGATAGAGCACCACGTGGCTAAATGTTGTTTGTTTACGATTGGTGAATGAGGTCCATTCGGGAATCCTTCAATCACTTTAAAAAGTTGTGTATATGAAAACAAAATCTTTGGTTACAGAAGCCACATATCTTACATTGAGTCCCCTTCACTTGAGAACCCAACGATTACATCGTCAAATCTGAAGGATACGAAAACATAAAGATACAACTAATTGCACAGTGTTGTCTCATATCACACAGATCGATGCGCTACGCATGGTCAAAACGTAATGCAAATGTACACACGTTCAAATGTACACAGAGTAAAGTTTGATAAAAATGTATCACAATGTTTATATCCTGTTATATATCCTGTTATCACACATATTTACATAACTGATCACACTATTATCACGTGATCATCACATGACTTTTAAAAATCTTGTTCACCACAATGTATCACCCGGGAACAATCGTCCTATAAGGCCTGAACACTGACCTTCGACGTCGCAGCCTGTGGGCATTGCAGAACAATATCTCGTTCACAAGGCTAATGCCTAATACAACGTGTCAACGAGCTATAGTTCTACACTGCCCAAATGTTGTGACGTCGCAGGTCAGTGTTCAGGCCAACTAGGACGATCGGTGCCGTATTTCCACACAATTGCCATAGTATTAAATGTTTTACATGTTTCGGATGTTCCTTCAGAGTTGAAGATAATTACTTCCTAGTCCAAACCTCCCGCATTACGACGGGGGATGGGAGCGGGCAGGGTTTGAACCCTAGACCATCGATAAATCTGAACGACAGTCCGGCGCGCAAACCGCACGACCAGGCAGCCATCCTGATAAATGATAAGATGAAGTTACGTGTTGACTGTCCCACTATTGCCACACAGCAAGGATGAGTCACACTATACAGTTCAAATGTGAGTAGGATTAATCATGACTATAATGATGTTCAAATTATACATAAATCTGAAATTATCATTGACATTGCGGTAACACTGTCACACATTGTCCAAAAAATAAAACAATTAAACATGAATCTTTACGCCTGGAGTTTATAAACAAAAGAAATTAATTGCAATATCTCTATCCTGATATTATAACAGTGACTACTGACCAGGGCCGGATGTAAAGATGTTGAGGCCGCGGGTTAAGATTTTTGTGGGTGCTTCTACACTCTTTCGTAAGCTTTAATAAAGATCCACTTATGAATAAAAATATTTATATCTAAACGCATGCTATATTTTAGAAGAAAGAAACAGTACTTCTATATCGCTTTCCTTTAAAAAAAAACAACAATATTTAATAAGCATATTTTAGTTTTAAAAAAGTATTTAAGTTTGAGTTTCTGGAGGGTTAAATCCTTGGTACACAAGCGTAAATCCAGACCTGTACCGGTATTTACAAATTCCCAGCATGCTACAACTACAAGCGGTCACTTCTGTATCAGCGCCAGTGTTTAGAATGAGAAACAAAATACTTTTAGCATCGGACCAGTCGAAATTCCGAGATATTTTTCTCCTTTGTGGTGGCCCCCTTTCTTACGGAACCCACCTGCCTTCACTTTTATCTGGTCCCTCTACTGGCCCTTCACTTATCGTCGAGCCCATGGGCATAAATCATCTAAGAAAATTCCTGTTTCAATTCGGAGGGTGGTACGGGTGCAGACGTGCCAGAACATTCAGTTGACAGTGTTGACGCGGGCTGCACTCATCTTTGCTTTCTAATGACTCAGTGCTCGCTGTGCCAGAGAACGACTACTAGCTTTTCAATAAAAACAATTTTAAAACAACGCTAACAACATTGATTTTCAGGAGAAGCAGAGTATTGAGGCTCTATGATTGCTTGACAGCGTGTCCAGTACCTGAATGAGGCAATTCCGGATCTCTTCTCAGTCACGTGGGTGTGTTGTTTACATTAATGACCTCATTGATTTCATTGTAATTTAAAAATGAAAATGGTCTAGATCTAGACATCTTTAAGTAATAAAAAGTATGTTACAATAATTCACTAATTTTTAGGATTATTTAATAGGTCTACTAGATCTAGGCTAGCACTAAATCTAGATCTACATCTTATCATAGGAAGATATTGCCATTATTGCCATGTACAAGACCACAGTCACATGACTTTTTATAAAGTAGGTCAGAGATTCGGAACTACCTCATTGTCAAACAGTTCATTAACATTACGTAAAGTTCAGTACGCTTATTTCATTCCCAATTCATCTGATGCAGACAATCTTTCCAAAACATGTGACAATCTACCACATTATAGTCAGGATACATATGAACACACACATAAAGCAATTTATATTTGATCATTATAGCAATCGCCTTCAGGGTGCTAGCATATAGGTTAGCTTTACATTTTATCATTTATAGTCTACATTGTATGATGTATTATTATTATTATAGAGCAACCATCCCTGGTACATGTCTTGAAGCAGTGAAATTCAAGATCTATAAACGATACTAGCTAATAGTGATATTGCTTATTTGACAACTATTGAAAAACAAATGTATACCGTGGCTATGTTACCCTTTAATTGTGGTCAGTCAACCAATTAAGAGTCGCTTTACAAGAGTTGCTTTACTGGAGCAGCTTTACTTAAGTTTAAACTTAAATACGTCATCAAAAATTGTGTTCTTTTCATGACCTTTGACCTAACTATGGGTTAATTTTAAAATACAATGGAAATCATCCACAAGATGACATCCATGTACAATAATGGATAGGATATCTAGTGCTATGTATGGATTTGTTGTACTCAGTATTTTGTGGGGACAGTGCTATGTGATGTTATATAGTATTATTTGGTAGCATGTAATGGCATGTAGTGTTATGTACTGGTATGTTATGGTTCGTAGTGGTATGTAATGGCATGTAGTGTTGCAGTGGAATTTTGTGGCATGCAGTGACATGTACTGGTATCTAGTGGTATGTAGTGTCATGTAGTGATATGTAGTGGTATCTAGTACTATGTAGTGGTATCTAGTACTATGTAGTGGTATCTAGTGTCATGTAGTGGTATCTAGTGGTATGTACTGACATGTTGTGGCATGAAGTTGTATCTAGTGTCATATTGTGTCAGGTAGTGCTATGTAGCCTTATGTTGTGGCATGTTGAGGTACGCAGTGGTGTGTAATGGTATGAGTGGCTTTATACTTATACATTTTCGGACACGCCTTCAGCAATGAAGATTATAATTTTCTTCACAACGAGAAGGGTTGGTGGAGGACAGGGTTTAAACCCGCGACCTTCGAAGCAACAGACCAGTTGAAATATCACATACCCATGCGGCCATTAAGAGGTATATATTGGTATGTATTTGAAATTTGTAATAAAGTTTTATGTAGTGGAATATAGTAGAATGTATTTGGTTGTATGTAGTGGAATGAATGGCTATCGTGTAGAGCTGTAATACCTAGCATACATTTAAAGAGTAAGCTAAAAAATATTTAAGTTCCTTGCAACTCTTTGAAATGTTTTCGGATGTATGCAATATGTACACTAAACGGCGGGTTGGGTGGCCAGGGAAGGGTGGAGATTCTATCCTTTCTCTGGTAGCTATACTACAATTATGAAGACAAGGATACGTCGAATGACATGGATGCTTATATATTATAGATAATAAAATCTTAAAGACAATTATGAGTTTTGAACATAATACTAGTATCACAATAGTTGCTGTACACTTTAAATAACAATACTACATGATATATTTTTATCTCTCAAACCACACATTAAACCTGTATAATTACGTTTGAGTCAAGCTTAAATATAGGTTTGAAATACATGATAGTTCAATGTTCTCTCACAGATTTAGTGGAACTCAATTCGAAGTCTTCTGATCGCTTCTACCAATGTATTTACTCCTGGATCGAGACTACACTTGACAGCTTTATAATTTCCTTCTGCTGTGGTGTATAGAAATCCATGTTAGGTAGAGCATTCAGCGTTGTCTTTGAGTCGTCCCTGACCTCTCCTCCCATCTTTTTGTTTCTGTATCAAACTACACATTTAGTAAACTAAATACATACACATTTTGTTACAAAGCACGTCCCACGTTCAAGTCTCTCAGTCAAACTGTTTTCTGAACAAGCAAATAAAATAATTCATGATCGATCTACAAACATATTTAGACTAGATGCGATTATCCCCGGATCATACTCAAAGTCATGTTGAGAGAAATCTATAGTCTTTCACATATTTTAAACAGTCCGGACATCCGCACGATGTTTGTAAAGCAACAGCAGAATGCGGACACCGGCCATGAATGCATGAACGAGATGAGATTTCTTCTGAACATTTGACATACCAAAAACCACGTGACAAGATTGTATAATATTTTGAAGATGTTCTATGCTCATATTGTTGATGCCTCTAAGTAACTTACATCCAGAATAAAGAATTGATATTAAACTGAACAATTTAAAAAAATAATCAGAATTTTGTAAAATATGTTTAAATGTCCCAAAATGCAGAACATCTTCAACTCCTTTTGAACTGTACAGACAATGGAAAGAGGACGTGGGTTTATGAAATTCATCCGTTTCTCAGATGTCTTTGATCTGAACTGTTCGTATATAGTGAATAAAGTTAAACGTGCAAGTGTGTTTATAGGTCGGTGACTGTCGCGCTAGATTGGGCAAAGGTAATCAAGAACACATATCTTGAACACACATATCAATAAACCCATTTTTTTTGTTTTGCAGATGACGGAGAGGTCACTAAAGGTCAAGCTTTAAAGCCGAGATGACCTGTCAATATTGAATGTCTTCTAAAATAACGTATGCAATAGAGACACTCCTAAGGTAATGTCATGTATAATTTTATGTAAGTTTTCTGTTTGGTTTCCCATTTTGAATGTTGCACCCTATAAGTCATAGAACAAGGCTGCTATATCCAGTCTTCTCAGATTTGTTAAATAGCATTCTCTTATAATGTCTGCACTTTGCAATAAGAGAATGCGGGTATCACATTTGTACAATTCTCTTTGTCAATCTTCTTATAATGTGTGCCATTCAGCGTTGGTCTCAAGTCAGGTCTAGAACCCTTTTCTCTATAGCATTGTATGCAGGGAATTCATACTTGTGATTAATTTAAAATGGCAAATATTTCCATTTCTTCGTTAGTTTTATATTAATCATTGATCAATGTCAGACGCAACTAACTTCTAATTAACTTACATTGTTATTAGAATTGGCTATTTTTTTTAAGCCTTTATAATTAAACGCTTCGTTTTCGTAGTTCATCATTTCGTACAGATAACGAACTAATTTAGTTTATCCTGTTATGTCCAGATTGGTCATTGATAAGCGTTTCTGGCGCAGTAGCATCTATGCATTTTGCCTTGGTTCGTCTTGTCCATTAAACGACTCAGCCCATGGCCAGACTGGGATGTAATATTTATGTGTCGTGTTGTTATTTGAGTGTTATTGTTTTACTGTTGAGATGTAGTTGTCCTGTGGACGAAGTTGTGCGACTGAGGGAGGCTCACGAAGTGTCCCCCCAACACTTTAGTCAGTCAAGCGTGATGAATTCTTTCTTCGTGCTACGGTCAGAGTCCATCTTCTGTGGGGGGTGACGCCTTCGGTGGAAGCAGCAAAAGACGCGCTGGATCGTTTTCTTGACTTGACGCCGGAAGTGGATGTTGAGGAAGCTGTAGATGATGGGGTTAATGGCGTTGTTGATAAAGATGCAGTTGGCGCAGATCTTGAGGATTGCCCGGGAAACGCCAGTTTGGTTACGGTCAAAGTCTTTTACAACGCTCCTGACTACCATCACCGCAAGGGCAGGGAGGTAGCTCAAAACGAAAGCCACCGTGACGGCGAAGAGGACCAGCGTGGTCCGTGTCACCTTCAGACGCGAAGCGTACATGGCGATGGACTGCATCTTGGTACGCCGCTCCACGGATGTCTGGGTCAAGGTTGTCTTACCACTGCTGTTCATCTGCAGCTCCGTCATGGAGACGCTGTTACTCTGATGCACGGAGTTGTTGAGAGCCTCGTCCTCGCTGACGCTCGGCACGTATTTGATCCGAAGCCTCTTTCTCGAGTCGACGCTGTCATCCTTTGCGATCTGATCTCCAATGACCATTCTTCTCCGGCATCGTATCTCCATCCAAATCCGCATGTAGAGGGAGACTAGAATAATGAGTATCAAGATAAAAACAACCCCCAGCACAGAGTAGAACACCTTCTGAAAGGTTGTGTTCTTATAATCTTCTGAGATAGAACAGTCAAAGCCGTACACTCCAGGGACTGACGTATGGTTTCGGTCAATGCCGTACAACAGAATCACTGGGATGGACACTAAAGCGGCTAACACAACAGCCATAGCGCAAAGAAATCTAATTTTAGACAAACTGACCATCATGAGGGGGCGGCAGATTTTGAAGTAACGATCGAAGCCGATCTCCAGTAGGACGATGAGCGAGCCGTAGACGGTGAACGTCTCGCACCAGCGCAGGATCTTGCAGCCGACCATGCTGTAGAAGGTGTAAGGGTTGTTGAGGTCGTAGATCTCCGTCGGCATGCCGATGACGCAGGCGATCAGGTCAAAGATGGCCATGGTCAAGATGAAATAGTTGGAGGACGTCTTCCGGAAGCGGCGCCGGTAGACGTACACCACGAGGGCGTTGCCGATGACGCCGATGAACATGAGGAAGCTGACGAAGATCATGGCGGGGACGTTCTCCAGCACCCTCTGGGGCGACAGGCGTTCGAGTATGGCGATCAGCTCCTCGGTGGTGTTAGGCGACGTGTGGGGCGCCAGGGCGCGTGCTGTAGAGGTGGTTAAGTTCTCGTCTTCACTTGCCGCCATGTTGGTTTCGATAGTCTCTTCACCCACAGTCTGGAAGAAAGGAAAAACGTAATCACGTTAGTAAATAAATTGATAAAGATTTGATCCGTATATTACATACCTTTAGAACATATTCAACGCAGATTTTACCCGTTCAAGCAATATAGTAAATTTGTTTCTTTATCAGTAGAATAAAATGCTTTCTTTTCTATATTTTTTAAAAAATCTTATCTTATCTTAAAAATACTATAAAATAAAACTTTCATTACAAATCATAAAATTTAATTTATCATCAGAAACTTCTAGAACTACATGGAGCTATGTAAATCATTTAAAGCAATATCAGTAAGTCCAAAACATTGCATCACAGTCAAAATATTATTTTATTTTATTAAGGGACATAACCAGCAGCTATTTTATTGACGTGAATTACTTGAGTTGTGTCCCTTGGTATGCTGTTGTTTTGTGCCACCTAATTTTAATTCAGATAGGCAGATTACTAAAGAATTGTTAAAGAAACGCAAGGCTAACTTATAGTGAACATAATTTACACGCACACACTCACACGCTCAAACAACTGTTAACTTCTAGTCGAAATAAAGACAATTAACTACGCCTTTAGTTAACTACTTTTTCTGTAAATCAATAAAGGCCAACATTATTAAGTCACCAATCCCAGCAGCCTTCGGATGCATGTGTACATCATTCACAACCAATCAGTAACATCTTTCCATCGTCACCATAGAAAAACACACACACACACTCCATAACCCTGATACCATCTTGCCATCTCAAGCATGAGTGGTTATAAGTCTTATGTGATTACCTATTATGTGATTAAGTCATATATGATTAACTCAAGGAGGCGCGGTGGCTGAGCGGTATAGCGCTTGGCCTCCGAACCGGGGGTCCCGGGTTTCGAATGCTGATGAAGACTGGGATTTTTTAATTTCGGGATCTTTGGGCGCCTTTGAGTCCACCAAACTCTAATGGGTACCTAACATTAGATGGGGAAAAGTAAAGGCGGTTGGTCGTTGTGCTGGCCACATGACACCCTCTGTTAACCGTAGGCTACAGAAACAGATTTCCCATAGACCACAAGGTCTGAAAGGGGAACTTTACTTTATTTACATGCGTAATTAAGTCATATGTTATTAAGTCATATTTTATTAAATCATATGTGATTAAGTCATATGACCAACGCAGCATTTTACATACACATCTAAAAAAACAACTTTTAAATCGCTTGTATGCTTACTGACAATTTCAAGTTTTTTTTTAAAGATTATTTAAAAACTAACATCGAGTAATATAGCGTCCATGTCAACATTTCAGCCTATGTTACCGTAATTTTACTGCAAGTCTTAGCACTAGACCACACAGTTGACTCTTGTTAGTCCGACACTTGATAATCCGACAAACTAAATAATCCGACGCGGCGCCGACGTAAATTCATTATTATATACTGCACGTATATAGTTAGAATGCAGGTAGGATTTCATTGTTACATTGATTACAGTATGTGAACGATGCAATCAAATGGTTTGTGACAATACAGTTTTCTTCAACGTCTATTGTTTTTTTTTAATAGTCTTCAAAGTACAACAGAATATCTTATTACATCCTCGACTCTTTATGTTGTGTCTGTTCTACGTATGTGTATGTTTCTGTTGTGTTGTCCTGATATGAGAAAAAGAGTCCTTGTAATTACAACAAATTTCCATAAGGATCAGTAAAGCAGTCTTAGGCTTGGTCTTAGTCTTGGTCTCACTAGAACTTTCTTGAAAACTACAATTTCATTCTTTGAAGTACAACTAATCTTTTGGTAACCCGACGTTTTCGCTAATCCGACCTTACCCCCCTTCCCCCAGCCCCATAGCCGTCGAGATATCAAGAGTCATCTGTACTGCCCTAATCATTGGAAAATTCACAATTGATTTATGAGTCCGGGTGTCCTGTCGTTATAGATTCCCTCCTAGTGTGTTAAGGTTCACTCAAACTAAGTATTTATAACAAACTGAAGCGAGTCAGAAGCAAGGTATTCCGTTACAAGCTTGTCCATAATCAAGGAAATTAAGTGAATTAAGTACTGCACTGTCAAGTCAGTAGAAGATCTGGTAAAAGAGTGACCAATAACCACGTCCTTTTTATAAAAGAAAAAATATAGCAGGAAAAAAAAACATCTTAAAGATTCTTTTTTTTAAAAGACAATACCTCTTTTATACAACTTTTAGAGCGATTCTTTTTCTTTTAATGATTGTCAAATTTTGAAAAAAAAAATCCCCCCTCCCCCCGAGAAAGGTAACTAGTTAAGCTAATTTATAAATCTATATGGCTCCTTTTGTCCGAAAGGCAATGGGTGCGCCCAAATGAGTCACTGGTTTTGGGACGGGGCAGAATCTGGTGTGGCTAATCAAGCCAATTCTTGAACAGCAGACTTTGCCACAATTTATAAATGTGTATGCCTCTGATTCAGGGCTAGCGGACAGGGCAGCTTTCTTTTTTTCCCTCTTGATTAAGGCCGCTTCAATTCTTTTGTTCCCAGCAAGGGTTGTCCCAGCACGCACAGTCTGTCTTCATGCACTCCGGTCTTTGGCTATGTTTTCCCACATACTTTCGCTTATGCCTGTGGCTCTCATGTTTTGCTTGCAGACATCTCTATATTTTAGTCTTGGGCGGCCCTTGGGTCTGACTCCTTCCACAAGCTCAGCATATAAGATATCTTTCGGGATTCTACCATCTGGCATGCGGGTGACATGTCCGAGCCAGCGTAATCTTCTTTGTGTCAGGAGAGCAAACATGCTGTTCATATTGGCCGATCTCAAAACTTCCTGATTGGAGACATGGTTCCTCCAAGAGATGCCCATTATGCGTCTCAAGCAGCTCAATCTACTTTATAATGTTCGAAGCCCATGATAGAGCATCATGGTGTCGCTCTGTGAAAACTGGCGCACAAATTGATGAGGAAAAGAGAACAACACTGGCAGAAGAAAAGCAAGGCCATGACACTAGCTCCAGTTGGAATAACCAGGATGGCTGCCTGGTCCTGCAGTGTGCGCGCTGGACTGTCGTTTGGATTTATCGATGGTCTCGAGTTCAAATCCTGCCCTCTCCCATCCCCCGTCGTCCTGAGGAAGGTTTGGACTAGGAAGTAAACTATCTTCAACTCTGAAGAAACATCCGAAACAAACGTTAAACTTCCTAGTGTGCAGCTGAACATTCCGGGCTCATATAGGTCTCACCAGCCACATGAGGAGACACAAAACCCCAGTGCAAATCCCTCGAACCACGATTGATGAACTATATAAATATAATATTCCGATGACAGACCATAGTGACAGACCTTTAGATCTGGACAAAAAAGACGACGCAAAAAATTTTCCTTAACATTATTTTATTTAAACCTTTCAATGAATGATCCCTACATACAGAAATACCCGAAAATTATTATGGTCAAACTAGGGTTATCCCAGTATGGTCAACAAGCTTGTAATTCTTCTCACAACGATATTCATCAGATGAGTCTAGGAAAATGGTTTTCCAGATCCGTGTCCAGGTTCCACTCCGAAGGTTCCATGAAAGTATGAATTAAATAGAGGTGCTTTAAAAATTGTATTAAAAATCTTTTGCAGTATTAAATGGACTACAGACATTCAAATTTGTCCATTCGGCCGATTTTAAGCCCAATAGGTGGCGGCCCATCCGGCAACTTGCCCGAATGCCCACATGGCCTATACGCCCTTGTTTGTATGCATATTTGCATTGACTTTACAGATGATAATACACGATGTTATAGATTAATTCTGCTCATTTCTCTCGGTCATTGAACTGCAAAGCAATTTCAGACCGACGTAATTATACCAACGCTAGCTCGTGTCCCGCGCAGAAATAGAGATGCATGACCTTTAAATGACTTTCCTGGACTTTGCTCGATCATATTTGACATGAGGTCAGGTCATTTACATCACTAATAACTCAACTATTTCCCTATCTGGACTTGTCCTTCGGCCAGGGCTATTTCCGTGACAGCCATTCATTACCGAAAACTGACCAGAAGCTTGGTCTTCCTAAATGGCAGTGGGCCATTTTCAAGAAATATCTTTAAAGAGAGATAATCTAGGAAATTTAATATTTTTGCGATTACCTCCCTTATTACAAAGGCTTTCGTTAGTCTATTGTCTGTCTGAAAGTCTGGGGGACAAGAAAGAGGTATGTGTGTGAATGTTATCGTGGTCACTTTGTAAATGCATACAGAAGTTGTTCTACTTAAATTTCAGAGCTCGATCCTCCTCAAGGGGACTAATTCAACTTGTACCAGAACATCTGTCAAGTAAAAGTTATTTTCCTTGTTCAATACCAAATCAAATAATTAATTACCAATAGTTAATAAACTATTTATTTATTTATTGATTCTTGCTTTGCCCTTTACAGTAATTAATTGTGCCAAATTTCAACTTCATCTGAGATTGAGTGGTAGTTTTACGCAACAAACAAATAAACAAACAAACAACCCAGCACTCAATTTTAAGCAATATAAACAACCCAGCACTCAATTTTAAGCAATATAAACAACCCAGCACTCAATTTTAAGCAATATAAACAACCCAGCACTCAATTTTAAGCAATATAAACAACCCAGCACTCAATTTTAAGCAATATAAACAACCCAGCACTCAATTTTAAGCAATATAAACAACCCAGCACTCAATTTTAAGCAATATAAACAACCCAGCACTCAATTTTAAGCAATATAAACAACCCAGCACTCAATTTTAAGCAATATAAACAACCCAGCACTCAATTTTAAGCAATATAAACAACCCAGCACTCAATTTTAAGCAATATAAACAACCCAGCACTCAATTTTAAGCAATATAAACAACCCAGCATTAAGTTTTTCGAGGCTAGCATTTGAAATGCCAGTTCCAAGTCCAATTTTGTCTCGCAATAAAAATTTGGGGGCCTACCCTCGCGATAACACAGCCATCCTCTATAAGTGACGTTTCTTTTTAAAAGTTTTGAATAGAACTCTGCATTAATGGCACGCTATAAAAGTGTCTGGACAACACGGCCACTATTGAGCTACAAAAAAAAAGTTTGTGGTTATAGAATGTTTGCTGTGAGAATACTTAGCTGTGGAAATAACAGGACAGAAATAAAAACAAGAAATGTATAGCCAGATACACTCATTAACTGTCATGCTGGATATAAATCATGGAAACTGGATCCTTGGTTTATTTTTGAGGTTATCTGGGTTGATATATCGTTTGTTTTCTAGCAATGCTTTTTAGTTATTGTTTTTTTTTTTTTATAGCTTGCAACATGACAAAAATAGCAAAATATAATATTAGCGTTATCACAAAGATATTTAAATTATCAATACCAATCTATATTCATAGCACTTACAAGGGGGAGACTATTTGGTTGGTCAGGGTTAGCTGTCAATCATTAAATATATTTGTATAGTCTGAGAGGTCTTTAAAAAAAATTTGCTAACTGTCAGTTGACATTATTCAGTAGCTGTTGTGTCAGTGAAAATACTATTTTTATATTAACACTAGGCTTATTATGACAAATATCTATCACTGGACTTAATATGACGACTCGGGTGACAATCATCGAGCTCCATTTGAGCGAGGGCCTGAGAGGTTCAAATCCTCTCTTGCAAAAGTCTAAAGACTTGCAAAAGACAGAAACCCTGATGTTTTCCATCAAGCATACATGTCACAATACAGGTCGAGAATTTTCGGTTTCCCAGACCTGTCGAGACGGAGACCAGCAAGTCTGGGGCAGGGTGACAATGGCCTAATTATGACACAGACTTAAATATGTCACTAGACTGATACTGACTGATTTAACTCTGGCACTGTGTTTTCTAAGGCTATATTATATCTTGTACAGAATGAGAAATCAATTTCAGGCTTAAATCTGAATGTATGTGTAACGTTGCTGGTTTTGGATTATATCGCGTTTTCAATTACTTGATATTTTGAATAAAACTATATGTTGATGTAACAAACCAGAACATAACAGATGAACAAAAAAAAAAAGGGGGGGTAATTCTGCAATTTCAAGGGGCAGCCATCTTTGTCACTATTTTGTTATTGTTTATGTTCCAAAGAAATCCCAAGATAGTGTCTTAAAAGTACCAAGAATTAACATTACTTCTGAGTTCTGTGTTTTCAAAGCAAAGCTAATTTTTCTTTTAATTTTGACTTGGTGCCAATACAATACGTTTCTTATTGTTCTGTCTTCTTTTTAATTGTTAAATATTGTCTATGTCTATATATATTAATCTATTCTGAATTATTCTGATGTAGAGAATCTAAATTTATTTAGGCCTACAATAAATATCAGCACAGACAAATTAATTACCAAAAATTAATTGACCTTTATTGCCTTTAAGAACCTTGTTTAATTTATGATATTATTGTAGTAATTAGTCTAGTTCTAGCAGTTAGATTATGACTCTAATTAATAGACTTATTAGGACTAGATGATACCGGTATAGCTGGATCTAGATTATTATTTAGCTTAAAAAATAAAAACAAACAAAAACCCAAATCGGAGAGAAAACCCAAGATACAAGATTACAGTCTAAACAATAACAAAGATGGCTGCCCCTTAAAATCCTGCAGAATTACCAAAAAAGGTCTATTTCAAAGATCACAGCTATTTATTCCAAAAAGAAGGTCACAGTCCAACGTCACTATATCTAATAATCAGTCGTGTCCTAAGCACTGCTGAAGTGCGTCCCTTCCGTTATTCTTTCTAAATTATTTCCGTTGGAAGTTTTTTAATGCACCGTGACGTCATTAACGAAATCCCCGATTAGTCTCAACTTGTACGCATCCAACCAAGGAGGTTATATTTAGATGGAGATGGTGTGACGTCACTAGGTTGAAGCCAAATCGCAGCCATCTTGGTCTACTCAAATTAAAACGTATAGTCTGTTGTTTTTTTTAGAAATTTGTTCGACAATATTTCACGGCATTATTTAAATATCTGTACAATGTACAATATCTTATAAAACGTTAAAAACACAGTGTATAGAATAAAATAAACATTACAAATGCCTTCTTGTTCGGCATACGGTTGTACGCATCGACGACCAGAAAACGGGATATCGCTTCATCGGTTAGTTTGGTTTTTAGTCACTAAAGACTAAACTTTAGTGAGTTAGAGTTTAGTTAATGTTGTTAGTGCCATATGATTATTTATATAAATTTTGGTAAAAGTGCATTTTAGCGGCGTCTATTATTTTTGTAACGTATTTATGTAAGTAAGGTTTGAATGTGAGCCTACTGAAAACCATGTAATTTAACTCATCAAGGCAATAGCAGAGAAATATCTGCAAGTGCGGTATCACTACGCTGCAAAACATTACACTTTTAGAAATCATATGCAAAAAGGTGCTGTGAGCAGACTGGTGCATACAAAACTAATTCTCTTCAGTGGTAAATAATTAGTTATCTCCCACTAGCTCATTGACTTTGTATATTCAGTATGGTTTATCAGTGTGTTCTTATATAATGTCTTCATGTTTGCATAAAAATGTATCTTCCCACATTTTACATACTAAACATTTTAGATGTAGGCCAGAGTTTAATTAGGGAAAGATTAGTTAGTATTACTGTAACATTATTATTAGTAGTAGGTAGTAGTACTCTTTTCACTTCAATTTTATCAATTTTGTGGTGATTTCAGTGCGGTAAAAAGTATCAAAAATATAACAAACCTCTTGCAAATCATTTTTGTGCTTTTTTCAGCCCACAATAGTGCTTAATTTCGATGTAATCATTATATTTCGGTTTTGTAGGCCTCGATCAGGGGATCGTATAAATCACTTTACATGCTCTACAGCGCTTTGTAATTGATCCATTGGAATATCTAGACCACCAGATATGAACTTGGGCCTTAGAGGAGTTTAGAAAAAAACATGATGACAAAATACGAGGCTAATTTGAGTCGTTACGAGAATTAGAAAACTGGTATCGCAATGAAAACGAATGGAATGTTTTGAGTAAACCAATATGGCGAATAGGCTCCGCCCACTGGCTTCAACCGATAATGAACATTTGATAGCAACCGGCATCTCCATCTAAATATAACCTCCTTGCATCCAACTATAGAGTCATTGCAGTCAACTGTGTGAAATAAAATACGGTTTAAAAAACGACATCCTTTAACTCGATCTACTGTCTAACGGAACAAACTAAATTGCATACTCTCTTGAAACTAGAGTCGGTCCGTTCTTTCTCCCCAAACCAAACTCGAATCTGAAGTGTCAAGCTGACATTTTGCATAACTATTTCTTTTACTTGACAACACAAGAATCTATATTTAAAAAACCAACCATAACAACAACGAATTTAGTTAATTAACTATTTTGTTTGGTATCTCAAACAAGGGAAAGAAATTGCACTTGACTGAAGTGGTGGTGTAAGCTGAATTAGTTCCCTATAAAGGTCGTCGTCTGAGACTTAGTGAACACAAACATGAAGTAGAAACAATAGATAACTATAGAATCTTCCATGTTTATAGGCTCTCCGCTAGTACAGTCTTTACCGTGTTGGCTTGAGAAGGCCTGATTCAGGTCGTTCCCCCTTTTTTTAAATTTTTAGAAATGCTTCTTTATTGTTAGACTATATCTATTTCAAATTTAATTACAAGACTAATCCTGAGTAATTTTTTAAAGTATATTTTTGGATTTTTGTTTTGTGTAGTGTTTTTTTTTAATTAATGCAGTGGGTGGGTAAATAGCCTAAACCCCATGGTTACCTAAATGTGCTCGAGTGTAAATCCTGATGCAGCATGTAAATTTTCGAAAGTTGACTCCAGTTGCGCTGAGTGCCTAAAGCCTTCTTGCGGACTCCGCATCGCCCTCCACCCATATGTACAAAAAGTAGACTAGACCAGAGCGCCCTGGACTTGCTACAGAAACAAGAAAGACTAGCTGCACATAAGAAATAATTAATAATAATTGTCAAATTTTGGAAAATATTGTTCATTTTGTCTGTGAGATGAGTGGTCCCTATCAGCTACATCTGTTAAGATTGTTCATTGTTCTTGTTCATTTTGTCTGTGAGATGAGTGGTCCCTATCAGCTACATCTGTTAAGATTGTTCATTGTTCTTGTTCATTTTGTCTGTGAGATGAGTGGTCCCTATCAGCTACATCTGTTAAGATTGTTCATTGTTCTTGTTCATTTTGTCTGTGAGATGAGTGGTCCCTATCAGCTACATCTGTTAAAATTGTTCATTGTTCTTGTCCATTTTCATCTTCACCAAACGTACGTTACCCACAAGCTGAAAGCATTCATTGATTGCAAAGTTTTTTTTTTATGTTTTGTAATCAAATTCATTCTGGTAATCATCTATTTCGATATCATTTTTTTAAAATCTGTTTTTTTTTCTTTCGAAAGATGGGAGATATAGATGGCCGAGTCCAGACCCTCAAACACTTAGAAACTCAGTGTTGTGAACTTCTGGCTTGGCTTTGACATGACACAAAAACGTACTTCTTTCAATAATTCAAAGAGACGCCAGAGATTATTAATAATGGAAATAGAACAAATAGCTCAAGTAAGATAATAAAGACCTTATTAATTAGAGATTTTTATTACGGCAATTTAGGAACGACATCCTGTGGTCAGCACAACGACCAACCACCTTTACTTTTACCAAACTAATGTCAGGTACCCATTAGAGCTGAATTACTATACACTTCTCTCATTAAGTAGCATTTATATTTCATTCATCGAAATCAAACAAAATAATTAATCACCAATAATTAATTAACTAATTAATAATCTTTTTCAAATGGGCGATGTCTTGTCAGGTTCAATGACTAATTGTGCAAAGTTTGAACTTGATCTGTGACTGGGAAGTGGGAGAAAAACATGTTCAAACTTTTTACCAGACAGACAGACAGACAGACAGAGTGAGTTGGTATAAGCTTTGTAAAAATACGGTAAGATTTGATAGTAAAAAATTTACTTTTGTGTAAACTAAAAGACCCTCATATTTTTTAAATTTTATTTCCAATTTTTTTCAGATTAAATATTCTTGAGTTGTTGGTAACTAAAAGACTTTTTCCCCGCAGTCTTTACAATTTAAAAACTTCTTTTATCCGAGCACAAACTAAAAAACAAAAAACCCCTCAAAGGTTGATATAAAAAGATCGATCTTATCGGTTCGATTCCACATGTGTACAGCCAGGTAATCGAATCGAGACTTAAAATGGACTCCCTAAACAGACTTGATCCAGGTCTTCAGCTCTGGAACAAAGACTGCAGAAATGATTAAACTATGCAGGTGTGATTTCCTTTTGGATGCGAGACAATAGCTGTCCACTCTAACGCCATCTTTAGATCATATAATTAAAGTTAAAATGGATGCCGGGATTAATAAGGTTAGAAAAAAAATTGATAACTTCTCGGCGTACACAATTCCTTTGTTCTTAAAGTTAGCTTTTTTTTTGGGGGGGGGGGGGGGATAATGCGAATTGTTAATAATACAGAGATCGTTTATTTAGGCAAGTGATCCAATGTTGTGTTTGTAAAGAAGTTGAAGTTTTTTTGTTTTTTTTAATCGGTTGTTGTTTGAAATAGATTTAGTATGGGGATGTTTTGTAATGATTTTGTCAGTTCAAGCTTATTTTTAACTACCCGAATATGACCCGCGGCCAGCCTACCGGCTTTACCCGATTGCCGATTGGTAAAAGTTTCGCTCTTTAATTGAGATAAATTGAGGTATTTTCTTTTATTTTTTAGCCTCTCCCCTCCTCGGTTGTGAGGGGGAGGGGGATATTTAACACCCACTAAGGTCTCCGCCATGATCTAAGAAACATTTATGCCAAGTTTTATCAAGATTGGTCAAACGGTTTTGATTTCTATGCGGACATACATACATACATACATACATACATACATACACACATACATACATACATACAGACAGACAGACAGACAGTCAAAAGATTTACATTCTGCTTTACATATTAGATGCTATTTACTATCTATCAAATTGAAGGCGCGGTGGCTGAGGGGTTCCAGTCCTGGTGAATTTCGGGATCTTTGGGCGTCTCCGATTCTGCCCAGCTCTAAGGGGTACCTGACACTAGTTGAGGAAAAGTAAAGGCAGTTGGTCGTTGCGCTGGCCACATGACACTCTCGTTAAGCGTAGGCCGCAGAAACAGATGTGCATTACATCCTCTGCCCTATAGATAGCAAGGACAGAAATGGGAAAGTATCTATCAAGTTGTTTGCTTTAAGGCGTAACGAAATATCTTTTTTCTTTAAAGATAGTATTGTCTTTTTTTTTTTTTTTTTTTTTTAGGACATACATTAGTCATATACGTGCACGAACTGTTGCAAACTCTGCCTCTCCAGATTCTGCACCGTCTCAAAACGAAACCAAGGCCAGTGACTCACCTGGGCTCATCCATTATCTTCCGAGCTCCATATAATTACAATTAACAATTCCTTTTTTTTAAAACGTTGTACTCATTTGTCAGTTACTGTAGTACATACCAAGAATTTATTATGTATTGTTGTTTGTAACTCCACCATAGGACGGTCCCAAACCCGCCTGAGAAAGGAAGAGGATTAGGCGAAGGGCTAGCTACCCTACCCTGTAGAAAAACCACTAGTTACAGAAACACCAAACAGCAAATCAATTGCTGTTTGTGGTCTTGTAAGCCTATAATCAACGTCGAGTGCGTTTTTCCGGACTAAAAGAGTTAATTTATCACTTACAATGGTTTTCATAGGGCATTCTAAAATTGAATTAGTAGTTTACTTATCTAGCTTCAGAAACAAGAATATTGTGAACTTGGAATGTGTTTACATATAGGCCCAAACACAAATAAAAAAACACACATTATAAACTATATTTACTAATATATTGTCACAAATTGGTTTGTATATTAAACCAATGCATATAAATACTTAAAGTATAAGCAAATAGACGATGGTTCATTTTTTGAAAACCACCGTTAACTGTGTTCATGTTTGCGTGAGGCGAAGGAACTAATTTAAGGATTCATTACCCTTTGTAAAGGCAAAACAAAGGCATCTTATCTTTAAGATCCTTGGTTGTCAGTTCTTGAGCTACTGCTTAAATCTGGAACTGACAAGCCAAAGAAATATCAATGTGCATGAACTCTAAGTGTGTGTGTGTGTATCTATCCTTCTGTGTGAGATGGAATGAGGCAAGAGGTCTCTTCTGCTATAGTGATTGAAAAAAAAATTAGAGTAACTTCCCCTTAATGGCTTGAGTGTATATTAAAAGAGAAGAGGTTGCAGAAGTATGTTCCATACTAGGAGCAGCTGAAAGACACTGTATACTGAATGGTTATTAGAAATTACAGGTTAAACAAAAGTGGGAACGTCAAAATGTAATTCAAAGGGTTGTTAGTTTATTCGGTCAGCCAATTCCATTCTGTAATGACACTAAGGAAGAAGGAGTACTTGTAAGAACTTGTTCTGGCATATGGAATGAGAAATGTGCCTTTATTTATTTATTTATTTTTTTGTCTTTCTGAGTATTTCATTAGGTTTTGTTTTTCTATTAGTAAATTATGGTTCAGTGTTTTATGTATTATGGCTACGTTACTTTTTATTCTTCTGTCCTGAAGTGTCTCTATCTAAGTGTCATTCTATATGCATGAAAGAAAATCGTTGTATCAGCTTTAACGTTGGTGTGTAACTTTTGTGTTTTTTTTAAAATTAATTTTTCATCTCTAGATAGTTATTCAATGTGGTGAGTGCTCTATGAAGTTTTGATATTGTTGCCGGCTTGGGCTAAATTATTATGGTTTTATACAGCGAGTTTTTTCATGCCAGCGGCTTTACCTCCCTAATGTAGCTTGTACATTAAATGTATGTTTTATTGCAGTGTTTCCCAATTTTTTTTTTACCTATGTGTACTGTCTGGACTGAGGTCTGGTCAGCCTGGGTCTCCTGTTAACTGTGGAGGAGAAGGGGGGGGGGGGGGCAATTCAGGTTGTTGACTTCAAGATAGTTTTTATTTTGGATTATATTACTTGGTGAGATCTTTTTTGAGTGGAATGTAACTCATAGTGAAACAATGTGGTTTTTGTTTCTAGTTCAGGACGGTTGGATTTTTAGTTATAGAGTTGATATATAGACTCTTAAGTATTTTGTGTTGCTATGATTCATTCTATTGGATATTGAGCTATTATTATTATACATTAATGATACTGGAAATGTTATTTGCCACACCTGTGCCTGTATTCTATTTATGCGTTCAATAAACAGGTTATATGTCCGTGAATCGGCATTCTGAATGTTCATTCTGTCTTCATATTTGTTGTCACGGTTATATTCATGACAATGGTTACATTTAGAAGCCAGCATTGAAGTACACATATGTATAGTAATAAGAAGAAATGAGCCTTAACATTTTGGGGACCTGTCCAAAACAACTACAAGCGATGGATGCATCAATCTCCAGTGAAGCTGCATATATTTAATACACTGTGTTTAGACAGCGCACATCTCCAAGTGTGGGTGAAAAGATGACAGTACATATACTAATGAAAGAATCCAAGTCCATCCTGAAACTCGTCGTCTGTATTTTAGGCTGTCTATAAATCTAATAATAACGATTTAACATGCCTAATTGCTCACTATTACCAATTTTATAATTTTTGTAATGCTGAGTAATCCCGCCCCCCCCCCCCCCCACCTCACTTTAATTTATTAACAGGACATAATAAATGGGTATTTAAAAAATCAGCATAGTTAATAAGGTGCAACGCGTACCACCTCCAAAGTCTTCCCGTATCCTTGGGGGTACGCGTACTCCCCTTTGGGAAACACTGTTTTATTGGGGTGTTTGTGTGTCTGTCTATGCGTGTGTTTGTTTGTATATATGCTTGTGAGCTTTGTGCATGTGTTTTACTTATGGGTGTGTGTGTGTGTGCTTTATGTATGCGTATGCGTTCCTTTTTACAAAACTTTTATCTGTCTTCCTGTTAGTCTGGTACAAATCTTGTACACTCCCAATTCCCATTCTCGAATCAAGTTGAAACTTGTGCACCATTATTCATTATCAATGCCAACACATGAATTCGTCAAATAATTGATACATTTTTTCTTGCAATTCCGGCACTAATTGTACCGTTCTTTTCCTCATATTCATGACATGTACCAGGAAGACAGTGTGTGTGTGTGTGTGTGTGTGTGCAATGTATAGCTTTTTCTCCTTATTTCTTCGTTTACATTTAGATTATTCTACACACAAACAGCTTCCCCTTCACCTATCCTTTTATCTGTTGAAGCGTTGGGGCACCACACCACCCGTTGACCGTTTTTCTCCATTCCTCTAGGTCTTTTACCTTGGATAGAATTTCATTCCATGGCAATGAATACTATTTCTTGTATGCCAAGATATTCTTGCTTCGAATTACTTTTGTTTTTTTTGTAACGATGATTAGTAATATCAGTAAGGACTAGTCTTGGCATTCACTTTTCTTTGGTTTGATAAAAATTGTCTGAAAGTCATTGAAAGACTCGACTTTGTTGATAAGCTAATCAGGTCGGGAGACTCTAGAAAGGAAACGGAAACAGAGCTAAGATCGGAGGGAGGTCCTCTAACAGAGGTAAGAGCTGATGAGTTGACATCCTATTGAAAGTGTTCTTTAGATATACGAGATAAGAAAAGAACATACATGAGTTTAGCAAAGTGTTGATTACTTTTTGTAAGTGACAGAGAAAGAGGTAGAAAGAAAAAGGGGAGGAGGGGTTGGCGAGAGAAAGAGAGAAAGAAAGTAAAAAAAAAAAAAAAAAAAGTTAAAATACAGTGAGAGAAAAAAGAGAGGAGAAAATGTGAGAAATAAGGAGAGATAAGAGAAAGAGAGAGAGAAAGAGAGAGAAAGAAAGAGAGAGAGAAAGAAAGAGACAGACAGACAAAGAGAGTGAGATAGAGACATACAGAAATCATAAGTACATTTTCGTCCTATTAATGCACCAAAGGTAAGTTGTTGCTTTTTTTTTGTCCATTCAAACGTGTCAAGACAATGAAAGAAACCTGTTCACTACCAAATATGAGCTTCAAACTTTAAAATAGTATTTCATTACATTTCCTAGGAAAATGTCCATTCTTCTCCGCACATTCTAAAACATCTGTGTTGAGAACTGAACAGAAAATGCCATTATGTCATTGGAAGTACATTACTCACTATAACAAAAACACAAAACAACTCACTGCAATTTATAAGAAGCTTTCTCCCTTATAACATAAACACAACTATTGTTTTGTTTTGTTTTGACGAAGCCTTGTTTCTAATCAACATTAGGTTTGATTAAAAGTGGGATTTTTTTTAAAAATTGAAAGTTGCGGGGGAAAAGAAACAAATATTCTTTTAGACTGTCTCGTACATATCTGCGAAGCCACATGATGTTGACCAGTATGATGACATACGTACATTACGCATACCCGCAGGGTTTTAATCCTGGGATTCTGCTATAGAGGATTAGTTCCTCGCAGGCCCTCACTCACATGGAGTTTGTAAAAGTTCCCTTTAGGACCTTACGATGGGGCAGATGATGTAAAAGGTCATCTGTTTCTGTGGCCCACGGTTAACGAGAGTGTCATGTGGCCAGCGCAACGACCAACCGCCTTTACTTTTCCCCAACTAGTGTCATTTACCCATTAGAGCTGGGTGGACTCAGAGGCCTAAAATCCCGAAATTCCAAATCTCAGTCTTCATCAAGATTCGAACCCGGAATCCTGGGAAGCCTAGCGCTTTACCAGTCAGCCACCGCGCCGCCATGGAGTTTGTAGGAAAGATCAAACTAATGTAATTAATTGTTAATTTTAGGTGAAGTAATGCAACACAAGATTGTGCGTAATGGAGATCAACCATCAAGTCAGTTCCTTTTTTTAAAAGAAATAAAATTTAATCAGAACTATGCAAATAGGTACAATTCAACAAGATGAACACAAAAGCCATTATACTTACATGACATACACATAGAGGCGTGGGTGAGCGATGGAGAGTATTGCATATGTGTGTTGGCTAAAGAGAATCGTTTCGTATGAGTGCAGAAGTTGTTGACATTCAGTTCAGTGTAGACATAAAACAATGGACAGACCTGTCATTGAAAGAGATTCTATCCAAGGCAAAAAGACAGAGAGGAATAGAGAAAGACGGTCAACAGATCTTGCGTGATGCAATGGATCATCTGACTATAGGATAGTTGAAGTTGAAGACCTAGTATACAGAGGCGGCCTTAGCAGTACGCGGGGCCTGGGCCGAATGTCCTACACGGCCCTTAAGCAGTTAAGCGTAGACTATTTATACCGTACCACATCACGCTAACGGGCTCGTTCGCCTTTAATGATGTAGGCCTTTTAGGCCTTATTATTTATACAGAACATAGAACCTAACGTAGGTACTTTGCTATTGGCCGTAGGGCTACTTTAACATTCTCAGTTGTAAGATTTTGCTTGTAAGATTATGTCCCCGCTCTAATACTGATTTAGTGGCCTTTAATCAATGTAACTAATGATTTAAAAACATCTTGTATGAAAAATCAACAAGCTAGATAATAACAATTTCTGCTATAGCACGGCCGCCTCAGATGCGGGGCCCGGAGCAGTTGCCCTACTCGCCACCCCTTAAGGTGGCCTCTGCTATAAAGGCGGAGAGTGATGTAAAGTTGGAAATAGCGCCCGTGGCGTCAAACCGCTAGTGCGAAATTTAAGCATAAGAGAGGTAGCTCATATTTCGGTCGCTTGTTTCCATGACGTCACATCCACCGAAGGTTACCGCCAACGCACCACGTCTGCTTGTACGTCATACTCGAACTCGATAAGGGGGGAAAAAAGTTAATGGCAATTCAATTAACAAAGATTGCGTTCAAGAAAAAAAAAAGTCCATGCGACGGTATAAAGTGAGGCGGCGAAGTGCAACACTTTCAAAGGAGTGGCGCAACATTCCAGCAAGCAAACCCTTCCTAAAACAAAAAAAATCATTGTGTGGTGGTTATGTGGCTGTTGTGTGGTTGTTAAGTGGTTGTCGTGTGGTGGTTATTTGGTTGTTGTGTGGTGGTTATGTGGTTGTTGTCTGGTTATGTGGCTGTTGTGTGGTTGTTAAGTGGTTGTCGTGTGGTGGTTATTTGGCTGTTGTGTGGTGGTTATGTGGTTGTTGTCTGGTGGTTATGTGGCTGTTGTGTGGTGGTTATGTGATTTTTGTGTGATTGTTGTGTGGTTGGTGTTTGTTGTTAAGTGGTAATTGTGAAGTTTTTTGACAGTTGTGTGGTTTTTGTGTGGTTGTTAAGTGGTTATTGTGCGGTGGTTTTGTGGTGTTTATGGAGTGTTGTGTGGTGGTAATGTGGTTGTTGTGTGGTGGTAATGTGGTTGTTGCGTGGAGGTAATGTGGTTGTTGTGTGGTGCTAATGTGGTTGTTGTGTGGTGGTTATGGGTTTTTTGTGTGATTGGTGTTTGTTTTTAGGTGGTTATTGTGAAGTTGTTTGACAATTGTGTGGTTTTTGTTTGGTATCCGCGTTATTGTTGCGTCACTGTTGGGAGGTCATCTCATTGTTACATACCTGTTGTGTTAGTAATGATGTGGTGGTTGTGTGGTTATCATGTGGTTGGTTGTTGAAAAGATGTGCTCCATTTAGTATCTTGGAGATGGCCAGCAATATAAATTCGGGATTATAGAATTTCGTTCAGTCCTTGGCTATTACACAATTACGCCCAAATCTAAGACATGACTAAAGTTACTCGAAACTCTACGACATGACAAAAACTACGCCCAACGTTTAGGCAGGAAAAAAACAACGTTATTCCCAACTCTAAGACATAAAAAAACATTACGCCCAACTCTACCACATGACTAGTTACTCTAAACTCAAAACCATAACTGCGACCAATTTGAAGACATGAAAAGTACCTACTTCCAACTCTAAGACATGACAAAAGTTACGCCAAGTACCTGTTACGTCCTGTACTAAGACATGTCAAATATTATGTCCGACTGTTCACTGCACAGTTATTAAACAAAAATGTGTTCATAAATTTTGTAATCAAAAACATTTTTTTAAAGTTCTTCCAATAACTGCATCAAAGATTTCTAATTATCTTGTATGTGACTTTGATAATAAAAGATATGTGCGATATTAGAGCAAAATTTTCTTTAAGCTATTTTAAATAGTACTCCCTTTAAAGAAAAAGAGAAGTTGTTTACGTGGAGTGTTGCCAACTTTATGTCTTGCTTTCAATATTTGTTTGACATGTTTCGGAGGTTCCTTCAGAACTGAAGATGATTACATTCTAGCTCAGTCCTTCCGCTAGATGGCGGGGGATGACGGCGGGTAGGGTTTGAACCTGGGACAATAGAGACAACAGTTAAGACTGTAATCGATACGACCAAGCAGCGCTACATTACAATATCACAATGTGTGTTTGTATAATACATTTCGCGAGAGATTGTAGCAAGATTGCGAAACACAAACAAACAAGCAAAATATAAAGAAAAAAGAAATCCCCATTTATAATTAACTCTTTCTCTCTTAATCGACTATACAGTCGTTGATTTTGACCTCATAAATTTAATTAATGTTTTATTTATTAAACTTGACTTTGAATTATATAAAAAGAGCATGCCTTTCCCTTTAATTATATACCAAATACAACGTTTTCTTATAACAAACAACAAAGCTATTGAAGCCCAAACATAACAGGGGAGTGAACTAGTAATGAGCAAAATGAAGAATTCTTCAAAACGTGGAAAAATAATTACGGAAAGAGTTAATAGTTAGGCTTTTTTAAAATTGATAGATGTTTTGTGAGGTACAATCAATAATTATGTAAATTTTCGATTCGATATGATATGGGTGTTGGAGAAGTAGCGTGTACAATTATCTGAGGGGACAAAACCTCACATATTTAGCTATATATCTCAATACGAAAGGATTTATATTCCCTTTTTGCTATCAAAAGAAATACTTAATTACCGGTAAATGTCTTATTGGTTATTTTGTGTGTGTGTATAGATTCATGTTTGGTTGGGTAAAATACATAATTATGGAAAGTTTCAACTTGATCTGAGAATGTGTGTTGGGAGAAATAACGTGTTCCAGACCGATAGACAAAGTTGATATAAGCTTTGTAAAGAAATCAGACGAGATATTTCCTGTTACAAATTCACGTGTTTATTTGATTATATAATTTTCATAGAAGGTAACAAATACCTCATTTTAAACTCTTGAAGTGCGTTCTTTGAGTCGAGCAGTGATTTCTAACGTTTTTTCTGTCCCTGTACGGAAGGTAACCTGAACTTAGCAGAACTGGGTGGGCGTCCTAAAAATTTGAAAATGAATAATCCCAGTATTCACCAAGATTCGAACCAGGAACCTCCCTGTTAAAAAGCCAATCACTTTAACATTCAGCCCCAGAAGACTATTTCTAATTTCTATTTCAAATGTATGGTAGGACGTGATGGCTATTTATTATAACAATTGTTAGAGTATGGATGCTTGTCAGGGCTATTTATGAAAGCGAATTCAATGTATGGAAACCTGTTATGGTCATTAATTCTATTTATTGTAAATGTATTCAAGCATCTGATGGCCAAAATATATCTTGTTTTGGGTTTTCATTGATTATCTTATCTTATCTTACAAATCACAGACGTTAATTACGTCCTGCACGTGCCCAGATGTACTGATAATATTCGTGCATAAAAGCATTTACAATAATTTTCTTGTTAAAAGATGTCATTTATTTTAAACATTGATGATTGATGTGGAATAAATAGATAAACCTATCCGTGAAATCAATGAATTAAATCCTAAACAAATAATTGAATCCCTCTAGGATTACATTGACCTTTTTGTAGCGTACATAAATCAATTCATAAGATAAAAATGATTAAATGTTTGTATAAAGCCAAAAGTTATGGAAAACATGACGTCGAAAGCAAGTCATTTAGTCTGGAGGCGGAGGCTTTCGGAAATCGATTTTTTCAAAAAATTTGGAGCTTTTCAATTAAAGTAGCAAGAGAACTCACTCCCTTGGGGCGCCACCTCATTGATAGACGGCCAACGGTAACAAGAGGACTAAGTCTCTTGGGGGCGCTATTGCATTACTAAAAAGTCAGTGATGCATGCGATGTTATTTTTCAACTCTATTGTGGTGTATAATTAATAGTTAATAAGATGGTTAACGTACTACATGCAGACTGCAGACACCAACAATCTGGTGGTCGTTTTATCTTTCGACTGACCATTAAGCAGTTTTATTTCCCTAAGTATCGTGAATTATATAGATAGAGAGATGTCATTATAAGAAAGATAATTTTTTTTACCCATAATCTATCAATTACCCTGGACATATTATGAGACATCAAAACCTAATGGGCGTAGGTCTAGCTACCCTACCCTGTAGGAAAATCACTATCTACAGAAACACCAAACAGCAAATCAACAAACCTAATAAACAAAGTTCCCGGTCATTTCATCCTCTGGTCACTTCATCCCCGGTCATTTCATCCCCATTCACTTTGTATTCTTAATGAGAAATCTTATATTATTAATCTGGGTGTGTACCTAGCTATAGCGATTCTGTTGAATGTGGGGGATGTAATGTTATAATATTATCCTGATCGAAGGCCAAGGTTTGGTGGAAGTAGTAAAAAATCATTTGAGAGATAGAAGTGCGATTAGAATAATTATGATTATGCCGCTGATAACTTATCATCAAAGGCCAAGCTGTGGTGAAAGTACGAATGTTTCACTTTCATTTTTAAGCCTTGAAATAAGGTTTTATTTTGTTCTACTAAAGGCGGAGTTCACCCATCCTCATGTCGCCTGTAGAAGTTTGGCTTTAATTCATTTTAAACATGAACGTGTTACAATTTTATCATTGAAATAAAAAATGAAGACATGAAATATTGGCTCAGTTCATGATTTTTTAAATTACAATTTGTTAGATAAATATGATCAGATGATGAAAATATCAGGGGATGAAATGGCCGGGGATGAAGTGACCAGGGGATGAAATGACCGGGGATGAAGTGACCGGGGGATGAAGTGACCAGGGGATGAAGTGACCAGGGGATGAAGTGACCAGGAGATGAAGTGACCGGGGGATGAAATGACCGGTCCCCATAAACAAATAGACAAAGGAATGAGCAATTAGGTAAGTTACTGGTCCGAACGTCTCACAAGACAGCACTACTCTAAAAGCTAACCAAAGCATTTGAGTTTGTTAAGCAAAAAATTATGCACATCCAACAAGACCCCAAATAGCAACAAAAAGTAAAAGAAATAATAAAAATAGCTTTAGAACTACATAGTCTATACCTGTCCCAGCTACCAAACAAAATAATTAATTACCAATAGTTCATTAACTAATTGTTTTTTTGTTTTATTGATTCTTGTGTTGTCAGGTAAAAGAAATAACTGTGCAAAATTTCAGCTTGATCCGAGATTGGGTCTTGGAAAAATAACGTGTACAAACTTTTAACAGACAGACATAATGAGTTGATAGAAGCTTTGTAGTGATATTAATCTTGGTTAGATACATTTTAGAAAATTCGTTCTAAGTTCGAGATCTCTCTGGAAGACATAAAAACAACAAGGTAATACCTAAACGATGAGCCGTGAGATTTTTAACAAATAAATTGTCACATTTAATGGGAATTACAAGATTTTTACCTTTACCTATCCCTTAGTCTGTCGGACCTTTGGGGCACCATGCAAAATTAATCGACTATCTTTCCCTTTTCTCTCTGTCTTTTTGCCTTGGATAGAACATCTTTCAGTGGCAGGCCCGTCCATTCTTTTATTTTAAAATCACTAAACTTAAAGACACTTCAGGAGATAAATCTTCCCTAACAGTCTCAGCTCTATACACATAGGGGTAGGAAGAGCTGCGGTGGAGTTTGATAATGTATAGAATTTTAGAGTGAAATAAATGAGATATGCTCCCCCCTCAATATTAACTATACTAACTACACACACACATCTGAATACACACCTATACACATGCATGCAAACATACCTACACGCACCTATAAATACACACTAAACATATACACACACACACAACAGTCTCTACTTCTCTCAGTAGTATCCCCCCCCCCCCCACCCTAACAGTACTGTATACTCTCAGCTGTTTCTTAATTACTGATCAGGGACGTTATTCAAGCGTAATCCCAGGATATCAAGAAACTCTATCCTCCTCTTACGCTTTCTCTCTCTCTCTCTCTTCCTCTCTCTCTCCATCTCCCCCCTCTCCCTCTCTTTTGTTTTTACCCCTGTGTGTAGACCCACAGGCTAAGACTTCGTTAATAAATAAACCTATACAAATATAAGCAAAAGCTTGGTGGCCAGATGATTATCTGATTGGATGATGAGGCGAGGTCCACGCCATCCATTCCTTGTAATACCCAGGATTTTAAATTTGCAATTTCTGGACAACTCTTAGGTCTATTAAACCTTCAGAGAATACTAAATCTAGTTGGGGAAATCCAACGCTATTTCTAATTGTGCTGGCCCTCGTTACGTGAACTGCAAATAAACACAACATCTATAGAACAAGTGAAGGCATATAAATATCTAGGCGTTATCCTTGGAACTCTGACAAAGAAAACAGCCCAGCGACTTTTTTGTCTATACAAACTCAATAGCTTTAAACTGAAAAGAAGATCCTAAATATTTTTTACGGCGCGACTATACAAAATCTACTAACATACGGAATAACTTGTTGGCAAGGCAACGCTTCATCTAAACTGTTGCGACGTCTAGAAAACATCATTAAAAAAGCATCAAAAATTACACTCACAACATTACCACATTTAAAGGAACTTTTTGAACAAAAGTGTCTAAGAAAAATCGAAAAAATCTTGGAAGACAACGGCCACCCGCTCCATCAGAACTACGTCAGGTAGGAGCGAAGAAGTGGGTGACTACTGTCAATCAAAACAAGAACAGAGCGATACAAAAACTCGTTCATACCTCACTTGGTCAGACTATATCAACGCAACTCGTTGATCACTAAACATGAAAAGCATCAAGATACCTGTGTGTAGTCGCTGAATGAACTTTTTATGTTGTGTCTGTTGTATTTATATGTATTTTACTGTTTTCTTGTCTTTATTTGAGATAAGATTCTTCGTAATCACAACAAATTTCCAAAAGGATCAATAAAGCAGTCTTAGTCTTAAAAAAGTCACAGCAGAGAATAATTTTTAAATCATGTTTCCTGACGTAAAAATGACGCGAATGTAAAGAGCTGATGGATTTATTTTTATTCCGTGAATGTTAGCTGGAGATTGTAAATTATATGCACTTAACTATTTGTGAACACTTAATCGGAGAAATTTAGCCCAAAACGTCTGTTATTACATTCAAATGGTTTAAAAGTAGAGAATGACTGCCAGGTCGTGTGGTATTTGCTATGGACAGCATATATTCTTTCATTCACTAACTCTACAGCCCACATGGTCAGCATATATTCTTTCATTCACTTACTCTAGAGCCCACATGGTCAGCATATATTCTTTCATTCACTAACTCTACAGCCCACATGGTCAGCATATATTCTTTCATTCACTAACTCTACAGGCCCACATGGTCAGCATATATTCTTTCATTCACTAACTCTACAGCCCACATGGTCAGCATATATTCTTTCATTCACTAACTCTACAGGCCCACATGGTCAGCATATATTCTTTCATTCACTAACTCTACAGCCCACATGGTCAGCATATATTCTTTCATTCACTAACTCTACAGGCTCACATGGTCAGCATATATTCTTTCATTCACTAACTCTACAGCCCACATGGTCAGCATATATTCTTTCATTCGTTAACTCTACAGCCCACATTACTGACATAGTCAGCATATAGTCTCTAATAGTCTAACTCTAAAGCACATATGGTCAAGCTAAACATCCTCCAAAATATGAAGAAAAAAAATGTATTAATTCTGCCCTTTGATATTTGATTCTCCAAGTTTGCTTTAAATTATTATTCAATCAATTCTTCCCAATTCAGCCCACATTACTAACATAGTCAGCACATAGTCTCTAATAGTCTAACTCTAAAGCACATATCGTCAAGCTAAACATTTCCAAAACTCTAAAACAAACATGGTCAGCCAAACTAGCCAATTCCCCTGGCAATCAAATCATTAAATAAGAACAATCTGAAATAAAATTTGTCACATGTAAAGTATGAGTGAGTCTGGTGTGAATGTACACTTTGGTTTCTTATAGTTATAATGTTTTTGTTTGGTGTAATGCACAAATTGTAAGACAAATTTCCTTACGGACAATAAAGATTATTATTATTATTAATACATATAGTCATCTTTTTAAATTAACCTTTTATCAGTTACCTTCATATTATGAAAAAAAATGTATTAATTCTGCCCTTTGATATTTGATTCTCCAAGTTTGCTTTAAATTATTATTCAATCACTTCTTCCTAGAGAACAATCTTCATAGATTAGGTTTCGGCATCTGTCAGAAAACGTTCCATGTCTGGAATCAATATGGCTGCCTGCACATCAAATATTTATTCATAGCACTAGGCATGGTCCATGGCATCTCGCCCCCCCCCCGCCCCACGTTGACATGGCCCACCTATGCCCATCTACTGCCTGGGGCAGCTCAACACGAGAAGCCTGGGTCCCTCTTCCTGTGGCGCGTTCTCTCTCGAGCAATCAGATTTGACATGGAAACCTAATCACAATGCGGATCAAACCATTTATAATTAGTTTTCTATCAATCAATGAAGTTGTCAGCAATGAATAGAACATGAGACGGTGTAACGAGGCAGAGCTGGGGAATACAAGGGGGGTCAAATCTAAAAAAAAGGCAGGGCATTCAAGTTCCAAATAAACGTCATCAAATCGTTGCTGAGTACTCAGCTAATTAAATCTTCAAGCATCAAAATCAAAAGATGTCGGATAAAGTCATATTAAATACCAAGCTTGGGTATCGCTAATTGATATATTGATATATTCTTTCATTCAAACGTTCTAGATCTGGACAAAAGGTCAGAGGGCATTAGGATAGTGAGATACTAATGAGTGCACAAAGGCATGGGCGGATCCAGTTACTGGATGTATCCTTATTAAACATGCCCATTGGTATAAAAACTAAACAAAACTATGCTATATCAAACATTTTACTTTGCTAATTACTGGATCATGGGAACCTGACTGGGTAAAGTAAAGTCGGTTGGCCGTTTTGCTGGCCACATGACACATTGCTCGGTTAACCGTTGGCCAAAGAAACAGATGAACTTAACATGCCTTATAGATTGCAAGGTCTGAAAGGGGAACTTTATTTATTTATTACTAAACCCATTGTCATAATGTGTATGATTTATGTTTACCCTCCAAAGTAGACGTATTTATATTTTATATATATAAACTCTAAATCATCACCATCATCATCACTCCTTTGAGTTCCTCATGGAACATAGGGCCTCGACAAAAACCCGCCACTCTCCACGGTCTCTTGCTAGTTTTTTGATGGTTTCCCAGCTCTTCCCTGTCCTCTCGGCTTCTTTAACTTTAAATAACTTCAATAAACTTCTTTTGTGCACAAAACCAAATAGAACTTTCCCCCCTTTTTTTACAATATAGACAAATACCACTTAAGATGAAATGAAATAAATGTAGTAGACCTTAGTACCTTAGTAATGAGCTAGAAAGGAAAACCAGTGACCTGGCAGAATTTAAGTATGCATTTAATAATTTAATATGCATGACTAAATGCGTGACGCGTAGGACGTAATCATCTTCTTTTTTGAAGTAACCTCTGTATTATATAAGATAAGAAGATAATATAAAATGACACTTTAAACAAAATGTTACTCATTACAAAAACACGTCGTTACACTCTCGCTTCTTTGGGTTGTCTCCCGTTCTTAACATTGATTATGACAGAGCCGATTATCTTGCATCATTCCACAGGACTAACAATAATTGCTCCCTTTTAACATTACCTAGGTAACACACACATACACTCCATAAACCCCCATCCCCTTTCAAATCAAGAAACCACTGCTTTTCAAACACGACAGATACAAAATTCACTTTATATGTTATCGTCTGTCGTAATTGTATTTTAGCAATGGCGCATTTTGGTCGCCACAGATGTTTACTTTATAGTGTCGAGCGTCTATGTTATCGTCTGTCGTAATTAAATTTTAGCAATGGCGCTTGTGGTCGCCACAGACTGGGAGTATGAAGGAATAGCTCTCTTTACCAAGCTACAAAAATCAAAGTTTATAAAGCAGTGGTTCTAACTAGAATCTTGTATGGCTCTGAGACCTGGGTGGTCTATGGAAGACACTTAAGGCTCCTCGAAGTTGGAAAGCTCTCTCAAAGTCTGCGGGAGAAACATTTGAGACTCTAAAACAAGCCATTATTGAGGACAGGCGCAGAAGACAGAAAGAAAACTTAAATAGCCAGCAGAAAACAGCTTTGTCTTTGCACGAAATGCGGGATAAAAAAAAAGGCAGGTCGCAACTGGGTTAGCGTAGTCGTGTGAATCACTGCACTTATTCCTGATCTTTGGAATCGAAGACATTGCCATTGTTATTGCACAAGGTAAGAATGATCTTGAAATAGCCTTTGATCTTGTCTCGTGAACAGCCATATGTATGATCTATAGATGATATAGATGATTTTCTAAGAAAATTATTTGACCATCTACCGCAAAGATTTGGCCTTTTGTACTCCAAGAGTCTTTTTGTAGTCAAACCACATGCTCTTTATCAAAGCAACAGATAAGAAAATCTGATAAGCTCCCTTTCCTTTGGAGAAATACGGAAACCAATCACGTATTTGAAAATGTGAAAATCCGTTCGAGAGTATGTCCTTTTCAGTGCCGGATTTCAGTAAGTGGATGCCCTCGGTTAAATTGTTTTAGAGGTCCCTACCTTCTTCAAACTTCGATATAAATGCCTTTAGTAATGATATTAAGTCTGAAAATATTTCATATTTGTGGAAAGAAAAACGTGCACATTTAATCTTATGTCCCTTCTTTTCTAAACATTTAATATACAGACTTTGTTACAAATTATTTTTTTTTTAACTGTAAACCCTCCTCCCGCTTTTTTTAAGGGCTTGGACCTAGGTGGGTTCACAGTCCTGCAATATCGCAAATCCTGCCCTGGTCCTTTAACCTGTAAAAGTGTCGCTTTAATTTTAGGAAAATAAGTTAAGACATTATTGTATTTAACCCTTGGCCTTAAAAGGAAACATAAAACGATGTGCATCCCAACTCGATTCAGTTCTTTCATTTCACTTTCATCTCTGTAAAAGTTTGTTTGTTAAACACGTTCACTGATACTAATTGGTTCCATATGTTATTCCGACTTATCAATCATGATTCTTTCCAGGTAGATGTTGAAAAGGACAGGTGAGAGCGCAGGTAACCTCGTCTTACCATAAACCGTCGTTCTCAACTGGTCACGTAACCTAGACTCTGCTAACCAGACATGTATCTGGTGGTCCAGAGACTCTCTGAATCAGATGTCCTTTATGGTTCGAGATGACCGCATCCCTTTTATGAACCCTGTGACCCGGGAAAGGATTTGATCCCGTGGCCAGGAGGAGGAATCGGCTCTTCACCAACCCCCCTGTCCGGAGTCCCCCGACGACTAGGTGAACATGTCATCACACCCGGCTTGTCATGCTGCACGGTCCTCCAAGCCCCGACATAGGTTCCTCCTCCTATGCTGGGCTGGAGGCCCAAGCCCCACGTGGGGCCCTGCTTATGCCTATAAAGATTAACAGAGGCTCTCTGAGAAATGTTCTGCTATTTGTGCACGTGTTGTATGTGTATGTTGTAACCAAACAATTTGGCGTGTCAGGTTTTCCCTTTTGCAGACTGTTTGGAAAGTAGGTCAACTGCAATTAATCTAATCTACCTCTCTAGACCCGTTGCAATACTACCCCTAACCCAATCCCCTCCCCCACCCCCACTGGCATCACTTAACAATCAAGACTAACACGAAATGTCACAAAGCTGACTTGGATTCACGATGACTTGTGGGGTACCCAAATATGACCTTTTAGTCGTGGCACGAGAAGTAGAGGCAGGGAGGCAATCCCTTCTTGCTTAACTGATGAATTAAATCATTCATTATGTTGTGCTTTAAATTGAAAGACAATATTTATTTATTATTAACATGCTTGTCTACGCAATTTTTTTTTTAGAAACAATAGTAACAGCTTGGCTTTTTACTGATCTTGTTTATTTATTTTGACAATTCGGAGCGAAAGCAGACGGAAAGAGATCGGGTGTCAAACAAGGAAATCCTAAGCCGAACTGGGAGTCGACCACTTCACGATGTTGTGACAGAGCGTCGTATAAAGTTTGCGGGACCTGTTCTCCGGCAAAATGAACCACGCATACCAAGAGTTGCGATGACACGGAAGCCAATACGAGGAGAGCGCAAACAGGGACGTCGTCGTATACCTTGGCGTCACACTTTCATGGAGGACCTCAAAGCAGTGAACACCAGGTGGGGGAGAGGCTTAAGTCTATGTCTAAGTAAGCAGACGGAAAGAGGGGCATAAGAGAGAAAATAAAGTTACTTTGATATTTCTAAGTATTGTATTACACAAATAAAAATGGACGTCTGAGACTTTAATTATTTGTCTCTGTCTTGTTTTGGTTCTCCTTAAAGACTGCGGCGCAAAATTCATAGCACGTAATTGTAATGTGCAACTGTCAGTATCGGCAACCCGTTAGGTCTATCGAGTTGCGAATAGTTGCAATACAGATTGTCGTTGTGGATCCCCCTGGAAATATATTCACACATAGTGGCGCACTATTTGCCATTGGTCTTTTACGTCAGGTTTTAGGAGTCTCGACCTAAATGTAGTTGTAATACACGTCAGTTATAATTATCGCTAATAAAATTATGTCAATGAAATTTAACTAAAACTGCAATTCGGCCCCTGGGCAGACTAGGCTCTATTGCCTTGGTTGGCAGCCAGTCTAGGAGACGGAAACTTCGATATAAAACCTACGACCATCTGTTGTTCACGGCCGTCTCAGACTTCTGTGCTACTGTCACACCACTGTGGACTGCATGTAGTGTAAACAGTGGTATTGGCCTGCGCGAGCCAATTATCACTTTAAAAATACTCTGACCAGGCGGGAGGCAATCCAGTTATAATGTTATTTTAATAGTAAGCGATATACGCCAAGACAACAACTACGGTACTACTTACTATATTTGACGTATTCACTAGTTATATTTGAGAGGCGCGGTGGCTTGGCTTCCGAGCCGAAGTTCGAATCCTGGTGAAGACTGGGAATTTTTAATTTCGGGATCTTCGTGCGCCCCTGAGTCCACTCAGCTCTAATGGGTACCTGACATGAGTTGGGTAAAAGTAACGGCGGTTGGTGGTTGTGCTGGCCACCGAAGCCACAGAAACAGATGACCTTTACATCATCTGCTCTATAGACCACAAGGTCTGACAAGGAATTTTACTTTACTGACTAGTTATGTTTATTGTCACTGAATCACTTACTTACTGAATCAGTCACATATCGTATTATTCACTAATCGAATCACTCACTAAATCCCCCCAAGCACTGAATCTTTCCCTCATGCCAATGTAATTTTAAACTAACAGTAAACTAGAATGGAAACTAAATTGAAGACGAAATGTGAATACACAATTCGGAAACTTTTTTCTTTCTAAGTGTTCCCAGAACGTGAAACATCCCAAGGAAAACACAAGGCTTCTACATTATCAAGATGTTCTATTATCGACTGGCTTTCGAGGCAAGCTACAACACGTCAAGGTTATGTACAAAACGCAAACTTCGTTGGAGACCTTTGTTGCCAGTGCATATACTGCAGAGTGCACAGTCGATTTTTTAAAGAAAAATAACCATCCCTATCGGTTTAAAAAGATCATTTGTGGATAGAGAAGTCTTACATAGTTCTGTTGTTGTTTTTTCCTTTGTTGTTGGAATTTAATTAAAACCAAAAATGTCTACCTTCGCCACAGGGAGATACTTTAACGAGGAACGACCATGAACCATATGCCCCACTACTTTATTTTTATTTTTTGTTGTTGTGCAGGGGCGCTAACTTGAGAGCCGTGAGAAGACAAATACTTTTGGTTGTCTCCTCATATCAATCACTTTAACATTTCCTGTTCTTAAATACCAAAAAAAAAAAAAGATGTTTATATCGTAATTAGGAAGTCGTTCTTCAACCGGGTGGTAAACCACAGGATTGTCTGATTGCACCACTTAAAGATCTAATTATTGTTCTCTCCCTTAACACTTCACCCGAGTGGTAAACCACAGGATTGTCTGATTGCACCACTTAAAGATCTAATTATTGTTCTCTCCCTTAACACTTCACCCGGGTGGTAAACCACAGGATTGTCTGATTGTACCACTTAAACATCTAATTATTGTTCTCTCCCTTTAATACTTGCTGAAATATCCAGAATCCAGAGATTAGAAAATGGATCACAACTGCTATTTGGCCCCACGATGACCTGTTAACTACTGTCGAAAAGCGCAGACTAAAAGATTATGTCTATAACACACGTAACGACCTTCCTTCTTGGAACAGTACCAGGAAAAAGAAGTGGCAGACAGAAAAAGGGATAGGATCACAACATAAAAGAGTAAACGGCCATGACAATGAAAGAGATTATATTCAAGGCAAAAGACAGGAATGAAGAAAGACGGTCAGCTGATCATGTGTAATGCCCCAACGGTTCAAGAGACTAAGTGGTAGGTCAGGTGAGGTGAAAAATGCATGCTGTGGAAGGTCGTTTACTTGTAGCACCAGACGAGTAGACAAGTAGACAACTAAACCGCTGTGGCGTATCAACTAAACCGCTGAAGGCGGATCGTATCTGATCTCTGTTTTTTGCGACCCCTGCTATTAGTTTTGTGTGGTCTGTCCGTCATGTTCATGGGTTCGAGTCTATATTTGAGTCTATGTTTGAGTCTATGTAGTTTGTTCACACTAAATTATGTATTTCTATAATATGCAAGTATGCAAGTAAAAACCTCTTGCTTAAATAGCTGAAATCAATCGACAGGTTTGTTGTTATATTAAAATTTGATCATACGAAGAAAATCAACAATTCACGATAACCATAGTCCAGAAAAACTTAAAGTGCTACACACACACACAAACATTTCAACACACACAGATGTGTGAAATGCTATAAACCACCACGTCAGTCTATTCGACACCGCCATCACTCTACCTCGTAAGTGATTGGGCCCCACTATAAAAATATTGTGTCCCCAAGGGGTGCGAGCGATGACGTCATCTCTACTTGTGCTGCATCGATTCTATCTAATGAAGCCGGTCTAATTAGAAGGCCCAGAAATACCTTTTACGAGGTCTCAGAAATCAAACTGCCACCGAAAGACCTAGACCTAAATGACTGCTCTGAGATTTAAAACAAAATGAAGAGAGAGAGAGAGAGAGAGAGAGACGGATGGTTGAAAAAGACATAGGATCTGGTACAAGGATGCTTTCCTGTGCTATAATTACAGGAAGTCTGAACCAAAGTGCAGTCCTGATTAGACTAGTGCCTGGAGCTATGCACATGACCTAAGTCCTCCCCATCCCACCCCCTTCCGTTTACGTTATTGAGAGCGTTGAAGTATATTTATTTGTACCATAAAGCACGCCAAGAATCATTGCATGTTAGAGATTTAATTCGAAAAAAAAAAAAATAGGTTAGCTTTTTGGTGTGTCCGGTGTACAAAAAAAAAAGTCTATAATTTGCTTTTCTAAAAAAAACCTCCGAAATATACATTGTTTTTGCACTTTATAACACTGTACAATAAAATTTTCTAGCTTATTTTTAGCGCTCCCGAAAGGGGAATAACCGTTATTAGTTTTGTGTGGTCTGTCTGTCCGTCCTTCCCATTTAGATCTCAAAAACTAAAAAAATATAAAAGAAATCCTGTATAATAAAATTTTAGATCGTTCAAACTCTCATACTAAGGGCTCTTTTTCAACTTGCAGACCGGTCTATAGAGAATATGATGTAGAGGTCATCTTTTTCTGTGGCCCACGGTTAATGAGGGTGTCATGTGGCCAGCACAACGACCAACCGCCTTTACTTTTCTCTAACTAATGTCAGGTGCCCATTAGAGCTGGGTGGACTCAGACCAATTCACAAACGAAAAGATTGGAGACAGGGTTACTACAGCGATTGGACCTGCTGACTTTTGTAAAAAAAACGCAAAGTAAAACTCTTTGACCATATTACAAGGTCTTCGGGGATTGCAAAGACCTTCCTTCAGGGAACAATACCAGGATAAAGAAGAAGAGGCATACAGAGAAAGCGTTGGGAATACAACATAAAAGAATGGACGGACCTGCCACTGAAAGAAGTTCTATCGAAGGCAAAAGACAGAGAAATGGAGAAAGACGGTCGACAAATCTTGCAACAGTCCAACAGACTATGGGATAGGTAAACCTAAAGGACTCAGAGGCGACCTAAAAATAGCGAAATAAAAATATCCCAGTCTTCGCCAGCATTCGACTTGGGGAACCCGGTCAAGTGCTTTACCACTCAGCCACTGCGCCCCATGGAGCTCCTAAACAAAAGCATAAAAACCTTTCTCAGATTTCCCCCTACCCCCACTAAAGAGAATGGTCAAGAGTCTAGAGCGTACGGCGTATGCAGTATAAGGATAAACGAGGACACATACAAAAGCAATACTCAAAAGCTTTATTTTCTTAGCTTCTGATATAAACAACAGGGACAGGGTGTTAAAACTTGCCCTAGCATTACCATACTATCCTGCCCTCGTGCGATATGTTATTGATGAGTATCTGTTCGTAAGATGTCCTCACAATATGTTAAGTTGTATGCGCGGGTTAATGTAACTTGTATTTGAAGGCCGGTAGACTATATTGAATCTCACTATGTATTAGCCCCAAGCTTAGTTTGAATTATTTTATTAGGATCCGACTATGTCAAGTCTATTGAAGATTTGCAAGTTCAGCTAAACGATGTCAAGGACACTAACTAGAATTCACTAATGCCAACTACATAAAAAAAAGAATTGAGCTCTAATTTTAAAAATATCTAAATGCGTGGAATTTGATATCCGTATCCAATCTTCTTTATTACCCGCTAGTTAGTTGTTTTTTTTTCTTTGCTGTTTTTTTAAATGTTTAAGTCGTCTAATATGTTTTCTCATTATTGAAACGTTGTCTTATACTACAAACGGAAGTGCTTCATATACACCGGATACACCAAAAAGATAGCTTTTTATAGTTTGTTCGACATGCATGGAAATGGCCCTTTATTCGAATAAGAGGCATTATGTTGTAAGTTAATCATTTAATAGATTCTATGTACGAGGGTTTCAATCTCGTCACAAGCACAGTACACGAATAAAGGCTGTTAAATATTTACGGTATAACTGTGTTCGGACTAGTGCTTGCACAGTCTCTGGAAGCTTTGTCATAAAAGTTAATGCGAGGGCTAAATATGTAGGTCACAGCTGGGTCTGCATAGGGACGGGAATACTGCACTCCTCATTAATCTTCGGACTCGAAGGCAAGCCTAATTATTGTTATGATTAAGATTATTATTGTTATTAATATTAATGTTATTAATATTAAGGCCAGTCGTCACAAAACCTCTAATGCAAGAGAAGAGTATATCATCTTTTTTTGCAAAACGGTCTATACAATCCTTTCGACGTTGTCTTCAAACCCCTTTGGAGGACGTCCCAACGGGCGTTTACCAAAAAGCACACAACAAACACTAATTAGTACATACATATATCATGTATTTAAATGTATAAATGCAGCTGACTTACCATAAATAGTGAACCACAAGCAGAGTTAATGCATCCAACTAAAAACGATGCTTAGCAAAACTTAGTGAGACGCAATGTGTTTGAAATAAATCCAGTTCTTTTCCATCGAAAATGTTATAAAAAAAATAACAAGAACTCAGAATTAGAAATTTATCTTCATCCGCAAGCCAAAATATTTGGACTGTTTCAATTGTTTACTAATCGTTGCTCACATTTTCAAATTTAACTTCCAAACCACGTGACATGATGTTTCTTAAGTTTCGGCTATTTCCTTTTCACTCCTGGTTGAAGCCAGAAAGGGAGTTAATTATAACAGTACATTTTCACCTTGCAGTTTACGTTCAGGGCTTTACGTCGAGGGAAAGCGGTGTGGCACGCGGAGAGTCGCGACCTGGAAATCCACAAATACAACAGACGGAGAAACTTGGCGCGTTCTTCTGCGTGAGTGAACGGCAGTGCTTTGCAACTCACGCGCTCTGTTCCTATGCGCGGATCGGTGATGGCTAGTCCTTCTGATTAGTACGATCAAACTGTGTTAAACACATACCATTATATAAGTATGCAACAGTCTTTCTGTATTAGCATGTAGATGTATCTGCGTGTGTATGTGTGTATATATTAGTAAATAGATGTGCATGCATGTGTGTGTATAAGAATGTATATTTGTATGTATGTGTATGTGAGCGAACGTAAGCATTAGTTAGTATAAATTCCCGAAAAAAATATGAAGTTATCTTCGAATTCAGTGATGACATTTTTTTTCCGTTTCCGATTGAAATAATAACTTATTTTTTATTTTAAGAGAAGAAAATCTTTATCTTGATGGGTGATAAGAGTGTGTATGTGTGTGTGGGATGTGTTTACTAGGTTGTAGAGAAATATAGCAAGTGTTGTTTGTTGGAGAGAGAGAGAGAGAGCATTAATTTAAATGTTAGTCTTCTAGAATGATGCAAGAAAAGCGGAGCTGTGTTAAATACGCCAGACGAATCTAGGTTGCCAGAGTTGAAGACGTGTTTTTTCCAGTGGAATTTTATTTAAAATACAGTTTAATATTATTAGTAAAGTTTTCTACATTACTTATGCTAATTATTTTAAGTTTTATAATTTAAAATATAATACGCCTACAGCGGTTTGGTTGTTGACCACCAGTTTGGTGCTACAGGTCAACGACCGTCAACGTGAGTGTTGTGAATTCGTTACAACACCAGCTTGTGCAATATATCATGATGGTGGTGGTGTCGTTACAAAACATCTAATGCTATATATTATGCATTTGTATTTGTTAACTTACACACGCATTTCAATACAAGTTTGAAGTCTTCTATTAGGAACAAAATTTCACTTTTTTTTTTTTTCCGTTTTTATTAGTCACAGTAAAAAAAAATGTCACTTCACCACTAAGTTTGAGGCTTGACATCATTATCATCTGTCCCTTGACTTGTGTCGTAAGGTTGCTGTGACAGTTCGCGCAAACCAATTCCCGCCACTTTTCCCAGTCAGCAGCTGTTCTTCGCAGGATATCAAGAGAGAGGCCGGTCCATTCTTTTATGATGCCCAGCTTTTCTTTGGACGGCCCTTTCTTTGTGCTCCCTCCGCTGTACCTTGAAGGATGACTTTGGACAGAGAGTCATGTCCTACACTAGGACCAAACCAGCTCAGCTTTCGTCTCTTTACAGTATTGAAGAGTTCCTCGTTTTTGCCAGTCAGAGTGTTGACAAAGAACTAAGTTAAGTCCATTTGTTAATTTGGCGACTTCATTTACACAAATATCGAAACGTTCAATGGTTAAGAATAAGACTAAGCCCAATCGAGTTATAATTCTTTCAAATAATCGTTGGTCGGACACAAAAGTATAAGACAATAAGGCTGAAAATGGGAACTAACAAACCACGCCCAAGTGGACTGTCTCTAGAGAATCATGTCTTTCATAACTGCATACATTATCGAGAATCCCGAACAGGTCTAGTAGGTAAACTGATGGAGAGTTGTCTAAGCTCTAAATTATATCTTTCTATATGTTATCTCAGATATAACACTGGTTGTCTCTGGGTTATCTTTGATATGAAACGGACCATTTTTGATATCTTATCTTATATAATACAGACGTTACTTTAAAAAAGAAGATGATTACGTCCTACGAGTCATGCATTCAGTCATGCATATTAACCAATGACTTAAATTCTGCCAAGTCACTGGTTTTCTTGGCTAGCTCAGGCAACGCATTCCATGCTCTAATAGCACTAGGGAAGAAGGATTATTTGTACACATTTGTCCTAGCATATGGGATGAAGGAATGTGCCTTTATCTTTGTATCTTTCTGAGTATTTTGTTTTTGTATTTGAAGATTAAGGTTCAGTGTTTTATGCATAATTGCTACATATATACCGGTCATCTCAGATATAAAACTGATTTTCTCAAATATAAAACTGATAATTTGAATCTTTCAACATGATAAAGATAACACCGAAGAAGATCTGGCACTAAGCATCAAAATGGATCATTGGTGTCAATTGCGCTTCTCTTATACATCTTCTAAATTAAGCTTTCCTTTAAAAGAGAGGATAATTACGGCATCCATCTAGTTGTGCATCTCTCTGCCTCAGCGTAAAGTGATCTGATTTAACTATGTTACCTTCAGACTCAAGAAGCCTCATTGCAGCCTTTATTCTCATGCGCTGTAATTATGGCAACACTCGGATAGCGGCTAAATCAATGCCTGACGACATAATCGCTAATCTCCAGTGTATCTAAGGTAATGCTGTCTGGCAGGTCGAACAAGAGTCAAAACTTTAGCGATTTAGCGATAACTCTAAAGGGTGAATACTTCTGGCTTAATGAAAGAGGAAGAGTGAAGTCCTTGGCGATAAGCCTTTGGTGATGTCTTTGTTGATAAGTCTTTATTCATAAGCCTTTGGTGATGTCTTTGTAAATGTCTTTGGTGATAAGCCTTTTTGAAAACCGCAATACAAACGTCAAGTGAAACTTAAAAGTCCGCAATGTGGAAAAGGGCATCCAAGACCGCCTAACGTCATTTGTGGCCCTCAAGCTGTAGTGTGGGCATCACTGCATTAAAGTGACAAACTAGAATCCGCTTCTAGGGATACGCATCACATTGGTGTCAATAAAGCGTTTATGTAAACTCATAACAATAGAGGGACAACAGAGTCTCCAAGGGAAGTAATTAAAAGTATTTTTTTTGTTGTTTGTTTTGGTTTGTTAAAATGTAATGGGACTTTGCTGTTGTTTCAAGCCACCAATAAAATCACGGGCATCTTTTTTTTTTTTTTATTGTGGTCACCGGATAATACGGAAGCCTGTGAAAGTTATTGGTTTCAGGTTTTTAGTGGCTCTGTTGACTCGGTTCCGCATCGCTTCACTCACAGGGCAGAGAGTAAATATAGAAAGAGAGATTACTGAGACACCCGCATCATGGCACGCAAGAGAATCACTCCCAGGGGAAGTCACTTTTTTACCCCCACCCTTTTTTTTTTTACAATCCAGTTATTCAATTACCAAACCTCCAAAACGTCTCTCCCTCTCGACGACAATCGCGCTCACACGCGCACACAAACCCATAGCAGTGGTTAAAATCAGGGGTTCTCAGCCTGTGGGTCGCGACCCCTTTGGGGGTCGATTGACCATTTGCCAGGGGTCGCCTAAGACCATCGAAAATGTGGATTGTCATTGTCTTCTATTGCTGTCTGTATGTGTGTGTGTGTGTGGGTGGGTGGGGGTCGTGGCAGAGTGGGGGGTTGTTAAAAGGAGTCGCCGAACTTAAAAGGCTGAGAACCACTGGGTTAAATGAAGTGGCAGCTCTTTTAAGAACTTTTTTTTTTGTAGCTTCCGTTTTCCGTTGCCATGGAGCTTTAAAAAGTGGGATGAAATAAATGACACTGATAAGTAACTAGGTGAACGACGGTGTTATTTTTTTGGTTGGAGCCCTAATTGTTACTTGTTGTCATTGGTTACCGAAACGTGGGGATAATAGGGTGTTCGTTCGTGTGCACCCAAGTGCCTGTGACGTAAGGGTTCGAGGTGCGTGACGACATAGCTATGACGTCAAACCCTTGGCACCTTTGGATCTACGTGAATGATCGAACAACAGAATCCTTACATGATCAACACTTTATACATAGGGGTACCTTTATCTGAGGCGTTTAAGGAAACACCTACATCTGAGGCGTTTAAGGAAACTGCTACATTTGAGGCTTTTAAGTAGACACCTACATCTTTGACATTAATGGAGACACCTACATCTGAGGCGTTTAAGGAGACACCTACATCTACACCTGAAGGAAACATAGGTTTTGGCATAATTTTGAATGGATAACTTCTGAGATAAAAGTAAATGTGTATATTTGTATTTTGCTTTACATTACGTGTTATTAGTTCAAACATACACCGGGTAATTTATTGAACTAAACTTAAGGAATAGTAAAGTGGAAATCTAAAAATAGAATGAGTAATCAAATACTTCATTCTTCGCAATATTATTGAGTCAGACTTTTTGATTTTCTTTATTGAATGATCTGCTTATCATCCGATGTCGTTAGACAACAAATAACATTGTTCTCCAACTCATTAATTGATATAATCTGTCTCTCATTACAAGTGATGAAGCAATTATCAAAACAAATTATCTCCCCTATTTTCCCATGGACTGGAAGCCAAGAATGCAAAATTGAAAAGATTTGTTTTGTTTTATGGAATGCTACAATGCACGCGGTATTTTTATGGAACTGTCATACAAGACCTGATGAAAAGGTCTTTTAAAATTATGATCTACCTAAGTAAAAAATTAAGTAAAGTTCCCCTTTCAGACCTTGCGATCTATAGGTCATTGATGTAAAGGTCATCTGTTTCTGTAGTACACTGTTAAAGGAGGGTGTGATGTGGCCAGCACAACTAATATCAGGTACTCATTGGAGCTGGGTGGACTCAGAGGCGCCCTAAAGATCCCGAAAGCCAAAATATCGATCTTCACAAGGATTATAAGCCGGAACCCCTCGGTTTGGAAACTAAGAGATTTACCACTCAGCCAACCTATATGTGAATTAAGCATAGTATTTTAATTACAACGGTAGAGTAGATTGGAGCCAAGGTTCCAAACCGTTTTTCCTGGTAGAGATGTTTTACTCAGACATAGTAACGAACTAGGTCTCTCGATTGCTCGATAATTAAATTTAAAGCTTTTAAAAAGTTGTGCCATTTAAGGAGGACTATAGAAATAAAAGAAACTTTAGGAAATAGGGATGTGTACAAAAAATAAGCATACGTACGAATGTTTCTAGGTATAGTAATTAGTTGAATGAAGAACAGATAAAACAGTATATATTAAGTAAATAGCTATAATCTATCTATGGTGCAGATGATGTAAAAAAAAATTTCTGGGTCATGTGACTACCATAAACACCAATATGTTCGCAATGTATATCAGGTAACCATTATATTATCCGCCCCCCCCCCCCAAAAAAAAACAACAACAAAACTAACAAAAACGATGCTTCCTCACCGGGACTCGAACTCGAGACTTCTGAATTCGTAGGGCAAATACTATAATGGTCAGTCAACACATCCCTACAGTTATAAAGAGTGATAAATGTGAAAATCACTGTCAAACAAATGACCTTTTTTTTAAATCAAATCTTGTACATTTCAGACATAATTCCTTTAATAGATTCAGTTTCAACCAGTGACTTGGCAGAGTTGAAGTCATGCATGGCTGCATCGATCAATGGACACGCGTACGACGTAATTATCCTCTGTTGTACAATAACGTCTTTATTTTATAAGATAAGATAAGATAAACCTAAGCTAAGAAATAATCGTTAAGTTATGTAAAAGAGAAAAAAAAATAACATAAAAAACTGTTTTTTTGTAGATTTTTATGTGGAAAGAATACAATTCCTGAACATAATATTATATTATATGGTATTGTAGATTTTAATGTAGAAAGAATACAATTCCAGAACCTAATATTATATCGATGCAAGCAATGCGATGATCGATTTGAATGAATCGACCTGAGTCCCTTGTTCACACGGAGGCCCTCTGAACAGTGACAATGTCTCAGGTATTTTGTGTACCATAAACGTTGTATTGTTCAATGTTAGGTACAACTAAAACAGACAGTTAATCAATGCATACAGATTGTGAGCGAAAAAAAAAAGTTAAACTAATTTTTATATGTTGGGAGTTAAATATTGTTTCAACGGGTTATACCACTTGGAATGGAAAAATATCCAAATAGAGATCTTTATTGATCATTGTTTCGAAAATCAATTAAGTAGATGATTCTAAAACAGAAATATAATCAATTTTATTTTAAGTATAGTATGCACATAGTACACCACATTTATTTAGAGGTAATCCTTTTTGCGTAGTTTGATTTAATTAACTCTTTCTCTCCGTAATTATTTACCACATTCTGGTGGAATCAACGTTGGTATCGTCAGTTAGGAGAGAAAGAGTTAAAGTTTAATAAGTAAAAAATGATTCTGCATGCGTTTGATCGTAGCTTATCTATCTTATGCTACAACAGATCAGATAGCTACGTCCCACATCTATCCATGAGCCAATCTAGTTAAGCTTGTTAATGAGAGCATTGAGCTCTGCTAAATTATTTGATTTCCTTGTTGATTAGGGCAAAACCCTGAACTAATGGCTCTAGGTAACAAGGAACACTTGTACGAATTCGTCCTATCCTTCTGAATAAGAAATGTGCCTTTATCTTTGTGTTCAAGTATTTTATTTAGTTGCAATGTCTAATTACTATTTTTCTTTTTAATCTTCTGTCCTGAAGTGTAACTTAAGTTAGAGATTCTACAAATGGTGTCCCTCTAGCAAAGCAAGAATTTTTTTTTTGTTAAAAACCTCACGTCTCTACTTTCAGTTTGTTCTTTCATTTTATTTTCTTGAGATAGAAGACGTCGATGGAGAGCTTAATTGCCAAGTTGAAACTTTCATGACCTCGTGTCAAAGGTTACATAAAGAAAATGTTTGTAAATGTTTTGTAAAATGTTTTACATGTTTCGGATGTTCCTTCAGAGTTGAAGATAGTTTACTTCCTAGTCCAAACCTCCCGCAGGACGACGGGGGATGGGAGCGGGCAGGGTTTGAACCCTCGACCGTCGATAAATCCGAAAGACAGTCCAGCGCGCAAACCCCACGACCAGGCAGCCATCCTGGTACAGTCACGTGATAAAACAAGTCCATTAGTCGCCAATATAAACTTTTTTTTCTACAGAAATATTGTAGCAGACAGACGTATCTTGTATTTAAGATGAAAATATTATTAGCCATGTATTTGATGAATTCAGTTGGATTACACTATTCTTTTATGTGATACATTCTACGAGATTTCTTGATGGCTAAAGTTGCCAATATATTGTAAACTGTTGATGTATCACAATAAAAGTGTCGTCTGCTACCTATTGTGTATTTTATTGGAGTCTATATGTTGTGGTGATATTACTCAGTAAAGTTTGGCGTGGATAAAGATATTTGGTTAATACACGAAGAACACTCTCAGCCGGAAGAGGTATCCATAATAATACAAGAAACACTTATTCAAATAATGCCTGACACTTACTTAAGGCAAAGAACTACACAACTACTTTCATTTATCTCAATACTGCAAAATGTATCTCCTTTTTGTATATAAATTTTTTTAAACACGACTAATTAATTTATACTAATTAATTAACTAACTTTTAAAAATTGATCCATGTATTGTCTCCGACTATGAATAATTGTGCAAAGTTTCTACCTGATCCGAGGATGGGAAATGGGGGGGGGGGGGGGAAATAACTTATACACAATTGTTACCAGACAGACAGAGTGAGTTGATATAAGCTTGGTGAAAGGTCAGGCACCAACGCTATAGTTGATTAGATCTACAGTATGTATGGAACACGGTTCTTCTGTTTTTAAATAAGTACATGTCGTAAATCTATGAGTCTGGCATTTTACTTTCAAGGCTTAAGGAATAGATTAGGAAAAAATAGTTTGTTGTTTCATAAGTCCACACTCTGGCTAGCAACAAGGAGAAACTCTTCAATACTGAAAAGCAGGGGTTCTCAACCTGACGATTAGCCAGGGGTCGCCAAAGACCATCGAAAATATGGATTGATTTTGTCTATTCTTCTATTGCTGTGTGGATGGGGGTCGCCCCAGAGTGGGGATTGTAAAAAGGGGGTCGCGGAGCTTAAAAGGTAAAGAGCTGTAAAGAGACAAAAGCTGAGCTGGTTTGCTCATATGTTAGGTCATGATACACTTCCAAAAGGCGTCCTTTAAGGCACAGTGGAGGGAGCAGGGTTAGAAATGGCCAACCAAAGGAAAAGCTGCATGGACCAGCCTATCTCTTGATATTCTGCTAAGGTCAGCCGCTCAGCGGAAAGAGAAAAATAAAAGTTCCTCTTTCAGACCTTGCAATGTAGGAGAATGTAAAGGACACGGTTAACGAGGGTGCCATGTGGCCAGCGCAACGACCAACCGCCTTTACTTTTCCCCAACTAATGTCAGGTACCCATTAAACCTTGGTGGACTCAGAGGCGCCCTAAAGATCCCGAAAGTAAAAATTCTAATCTTCACCAGGATTTGAAAGAGTGAAGGGAGTTAATTATACGAGTGTCAAGGAGCAGATGATGATGATGAGGATGAAGAGAAGATGACATCTTTTATTTTATCATAATTTTGGGGGGTAGGAAAGGTTTAAAAACTAAAAAAAAAATGTTTAAATTTTTTTTTAGTTCGAAGACCTCCTCCACTCACCCCCACCCCCCTCCGGATTCTCTAATCGACCCCCCATCAAGCGGCATCACGCTATCTTGTCATTGCCTGACCGAAAGTCAACAGACATTTAATGCTAAACTGATGGCGGTCACTGGACGCTGGACACGATTGTTCTTCACTGTTTACATTGTCACTGTTTATCAGTCACTTAGGCTGACAAACAACGATACACGGGACTGATGGGGTGCACGTAATCGATGTCGTGATTAAAATATTCAAAATTCGATTATTTCATAAACTCTTAATCTTCGAGTCCGATTATTTCACTCGCAAATACAGACAAAAATATGTTTAAAAGATAATTGTTTTGTTTATTAAGGATTCCCTACCCTAAAAAGTTAGGTTTTATTGTCTATGTTTTTTTTTCATTTGCTGTGTGGGATACCTTTCCCTTATTGGGGTTGACCGCATGCCGAAGGCGATATTTTTTTGACGACCGCATGCCTAAGGCGATCTTTTTTTAACGATCTTATAAAAGGACGAGGAGCCCTGCCCCGCCCCCAATCGCTATCAACATATAATCATGCTCCATTTTGCCCTCACTGACAAAGAGGAAACAGGTGGCAAGAGATGGCCTCTGAAAAACAAACAGCTGATGAGGTTTCACGAAGTTCGCGGGACACACATTTGAGACCCAAAGAAAAACCCTTGTCGAAAACAGAAGTATACGACGATATGTGGCAAAATATGTAGGGCGCAACTGGTTTTGCGTGATCACGTGAAATACTGTATCCATCTTCCGAATGTTAAACAATGCTTTATTATTATCATATTTTTGCACATTTTGTTGACAATGTTATGTACTTTTTATATGCTAGTTTGTTTGAATATCTTTATTGGTTGGTGAGTAAAAAGTTTCCCTTTTCAGACCTTGTGGTATATAGGACAGATGATGTAAAGGTCATCTGTTTCTGTGGCCAACGGTTAACGAGGGTGTTATGTGGCCAGAACAACGACCAACCGCCTTTACTTTCCCCCAACTAATGTCAGGTACCCGTTAGAGCTGAGAGGACTCAGAGGCGCCCGAAGATCCCGAAATTAAAAATCCAAGTCTTCATCAGGATTCGAACCCCGGACACCGGTTCGGAAGCCAAGCGCTTTACCGCTCAGCGACCGCGCCTCCAGTTGGTGAGTATTTTAATAAAAACTTCGCGACAGTTAGCAATGTAAAAGTGGCCCAATGAGAAAATCTACAACTTTAGATACAAAAAGAACACAAACCAAAGAATATCATTATTTCCTTGTGATGACCTACGTGCTTAAATACTTAGAGCGATCGAGTTGTAGAAATGTTTATAATGTTCATGAAGATGTCTTGTCAAGATTGCATTGATCTAGTGAGCTGTGGAGTCCAGATCTAGTTGTCACTCAATGTCACGTTCAAACATATATAAAGCCAGATATTAGGCTGTAGGACTTGTTAATTGTAATCGTTTTTCCAGTATTATCACACACACACAAATGGAAGGCTAAATCATGTTTTTGTAAACAGAGGGAGGAAACAGGTTCAAGTTCCAGCACTACAAAATGTTGTCAGGGGCAATTTTATTTTTCCTTTTCAATAAAAGAGGTCACGAACGGAACAAGAAAAAATATCCCTCCAAAGTAGTCCCCCACAACACGTGCCATTACGAGGCATTAAACTTAATACTATATTAATGAATAAAACAAAGCTGTTGACCTAGTTTTGTTTTGTGAGACTTTCAACGCGTTGAATTAAAAAAAAATACTAAAAATAACATTATTTCTAATTTAAAAAATACATTATATCTTTATCAACCTGACTTTTCGAAGTGTCTGCAGAAGCTGTTAATCTAGTCACAGGACCAAACAAAATAGTGGAACATACTTAATTTAGTCATGAGACAACAATATTAACAACAACTACATTAACAACAACCAACAACAAATTGGCAACAACAGAATTAACATCAATAACAGAAACAACATTAACAACAACAAAATTAACATCAACATAAATAGAAACATTAACAACAACGAAAGGACACCACTTGCAAAGTGAGTCATGGTAGTAACAAAAATAATAAAAATTGCAGATTCATTTCCTTTCTCCGTCCTTCTATATTTCAACACACACTCTAGATTGTTGAGCTGCCCTGCCTGTACTATTGAATGTATACAATATGCTTCCGTGAGTGCTAAACTAAAACAAAAATTAGGTCCCTATCTCTATTTAAATAGTGTCCTTTCTATTTCTTGTGGCGGCGTGTATCGATTTGGACCTGCACCAGATCGCTAATTGTCCAATTAGCTCCGAGCGATCTCCGCCGCCCTGACAGTCCGCATACATAGGGGGGGGGGGGGGGGGGCAAAGGATTCCTGACAGTTAGCTCAACTCTTTCTCGGAGCTATAGCTCATGACATGACATTGACATTAGCAATTTGAAACATTTATTTCCCAAAGCTGAATCTTTTTTTTTTTGTTGTTGTTGTGGTTGTTTCTTTTTTTTTTTTTTTTACGGCTGCCCGAAGCTCATGATCACCTCGTGAAGACTTCATTCAAATGTCAGTGTGCTTATTTTCAAATGTAAAAACATAGAAATATTGGGTATCACATGCGTCGGAAACCCATGGAAAAGTCACACAAAAAACAGTAATGTTAACAAACTCAATTTTCGGATAGAACAGTAATCATACTAGTATCTTTAACAGAATCACAAACTGTACCCCAGTATATTCCTAATGTACGTCCAGTGTAGTCCCAATGTACGTCCATTGTAGTCCCAATGTACGCCCAGTGTATCCCCAGTATAAGCCCAATGTATTTCCATTGTACGCCCAATGAATTCCCAGTGAACCCCCCCCCCCCCCAAATAATACTGTAGAGAACAAATTCAAACTCTATAATTCTAAGTAGAGATTTCAGGGTTTCGTGGGAAAGGAAGCGTCTGTGAACATGTTCCCATTAGAGCTGTTTGGACTCAGAGGCGGCCTAAAGATCCCGAAATTAAAATCCCAGTCTTCACCAGGATTCGAACCCGGTTCGGAATCCAAGCGCTTTACCACTCAGCCACCGCGACTCCAAGAAGTACCAAGTACCTAGAAAATAATAGGTTCTGGCAGGCGGTGAGAGGGAACGTCATTGATCAGCTGGTAACAAAATAAAAGATATTACCCAATTTTAAGTCTACGTTTTGATGTAAACTCTTAACAAAATTGACCAGTTTTAAAGTCGACATTATGATGATACCAAGATGAAACAATTTTAAAGTCGACATTATGATGATACCTAGATGAAACAGTTTTAAAGTCGACATTATGATGATACCAAGATGAAACAATTTTAAAGTCGACATTATGATGATACCTAGATGAAACAGTTTTAAAGTCGACATTATGATCATACCAAGAAGAAACCGTTTTAAAGTCGACATTATGATGATACCAAGATGAAACAGCTTTGAAGTGGACAATATCATGTGGACTCTACCCAAGATGAAACAGATAAAGACTTCTACATAGGCGATACTTTGCGAAAAGAAACCAAAGACATCAGGGTGATGACTACATCAAGACCACGTGACAAGGACATTAAGCAGCACCAATGTCATAGGGCAACCACCAAGAACTCACGCAATAACACCATTACACACCCCTACGGGCACGGTGACCGCACGGTGACCAAAGTCTATATATAGATCAAAGATTGGAGATAAAAGTCAGTGTTAATGGCACACGCTGTGAAACTAGAGTCTTGAACAGTGGCAAGAGAAGAAGTGAAATTATTTCATAATGAAATAGAAAGCAAAGAATAGAATCAGGAAAGTAGAGGCTCGAGGCGGAAAGGCGGCCCGGAGATTCTAATACGAAGTTTCAAGAGAGAATAGGAACGTACATTAGAAATATAGTCGGTTAGGATAGAATCACAAAAAAAAACACCAAAGCTTCTATAATAACCAAGCTCTGGCACTGCCAGGGCAGAGATGTTAAATGGAAACAAAAGTGTTTTCTGAGGAATGTTCTAATGTCATGCCATTCGCAGTAAAGGCATCTCATTGCAAGACGTTTTAAAAGTATATTCATGGCCACAACGATTTATGCAGTCAAGTCACCACAAATGATGATGACATCATAGTTGACTTATTTCATTTTATACTCTCTAAACCATTTTCATATTTCGTGGTTTTCTCCTTAACGCTGTGAGATAACGGTATTGAAACATCAGTGATTATCGCGAAATAGTGTGTATTATTATTTCTATTATTATAATTATTATTATGTTCGAAATGAAGGAGTGTTCATATCAACATAATCAATTCTGTTCTTTCCATAGGCAAGTTACATTCTGTTCTATCGATAACGATGGTAGACGTCCGGACACACAACTGTCCACCTTTTCTATTTCTTCTATGGACGATGCTATGTCAATACTTAACATCTACCATCTCGACATTCACGTACCACAATATCTGGTGTAACCATTCCTGGAAACCTACATGCGCCCCTCCCCCGCCCCTGACATAACCCACACCAACGTAACAAGCGAATACACACACACACACAGATGCACACACACACACATACACATGCAAACTCTTATCCATAAAACAGATCACATCGATTTCCGATAATTCTATTCCCATGCATACACACAAAAACACAAAACCCACCCACGCGCGCAACCTTTTGTTCCCAGGCTACTGCGTCTGCGGAGCGAATGCTAGGGCTCACAGCCTTGATGTTTGATGACGTGGGACCAAACGGGGATGACATATGACCCTCCAACGTTTATCAAGATAATATCAATAATAACCCTAATTAAGTGAATCAAAAAACTACTCTCACAAAGCGCAGGTCAGTTCAGATAAAGCTTTGCGATTCTTTGAACTTAAGTTTGCTACGGGTCATTTCATAGTGCATATTATTAGTGACATTTCTAAACCAGCGAAGAAAGACCAGGAAGCAGAGAACAAAAGTCAATTTCTCGAGTGCCCTAAAGAATCTTAACAACATAATATTTTAAAAATAATTTTTTAAAAATCTTATAGTGTATCAATAAGTTTAAATCAGGTATGTAATTAATTTTCTAATGGCTCTAGACCAGTGATGCCCAACCTTCTTCAGCCGGTGAGCCTAAATTCCCCACACTCTTGTTGCGGGCCACGTCATTGCAAAAATTGAAATGCGATGGATCAGACGACATTTTGATTAGGAACAAATTGTAACCAACATGAATTCTATAGCAACTAGTTGGATGTTCCAAGTTGTTTTACCGAAACCAACTTCTAAATAACAGGCTGCAATGTGAATACTCCATTAAAACAGACATAATTGCGTATATTGTGCAAAAATTTTAAAAAATATATATCCAGTTTTCTTTTTATTGCGTTCATTCAAAGCCAAGATTTCGTTTAGCAGTCCCATTTCGTCCACACTCAGTTGTTGAACAGCAAGCTGCCGCTCACGTTGCTACTCAAAGAAGTCATTTATTTTATTTTGTTATTATATATATATATCGAGGCTAGAATGGCAAAAGGTCCTATCTACAAATTTTACCATTATTGAGTTATGGGTACCACCTTGTAGATAATGTTTTTCTGCATGTCTGGATAAAGGTGCTATCGTCAGATCCAATCAAAATCAACTTTTTTAGGAAGAAATTCAAACTAACCTATCTGAAGCTGACTGATAAAAAGTCTAGCTAAAAGCTCTATGTACATTGGGCTTTTGTCATTTTATGATCCAGCTTCGACTTGTCTCGGCAAATTCGTCTATCTACGTTTAGTTAAAATGATTCCAACCAAGAAGTTTTACAAATCCAAAGAAGTTTTAGAACTATTTGGTAAGTTGTATTTTATATAATAATTATTCTAATTTAATGATAGTACACATAAAAAAATTAAATGAAACAGGTGGTGAACGATATTAGGTGACAGCCGTCTCGATCGATAATCGGGGTGAAACTTTCAGTCTCTAAAATGACTATTAGTATTAGACTCTACACGTCATATTATTATTCTCCCTTATCAATAAATTATTATTAATTAAGATGACATTAACTTTGAATCAGCAAACTGATCAGCTAAGCTATTACATAGTATAATAAATAATAATAATTTCTTGAATATTTATGCAAATTATGGGCCTAACGGCATAACTCTAGTTTAGATCTAGGTCTAGGGCTGTAAGCCTAGGCCTAGTACAAGTGAGCTTGAGAAAAGAAATTTAGATGATAGACAATACTTATCATTAGGCTTAATCTTAGATAAGACAGTAACTACTAAATGGGAATAGACAATCTTTAAGTTAATTTTTTCATCTGAAAAAAGTAAAATCAAAACATCTTTACATTCTTACATCATAATTAATTTAATTTCATTTTTAATTACAGCAGTACTACATCTAGTCTAAGAAGTTAAAATATTATAATAAAATATTGTTTTATATAATTATTACAATAATTATACTTTATAATTATATAAATATGTACTTATATAAATTGAACTCATTTAGTTTAGGTTTTATATTTTGACTGTTATATAAATTGAACTCATTTAGTTTAGGTTTTATATTTTGACTGAATGTAAGCTAATTAATTAAATAGTCAAATATGCTAACTAACTTAGTTTATAATTTCATTTGTATTGTTATTTTTTGAATGGCAACAATAAAAAAAAATTACCTTTTATTAGTAACAAAGAAAACAGCTGCTCTATACTTTTATTAAATATGTAATAACTTATATTATCTAAAATTCCATTTTTTCCAGATAATGACTTCATCTGTGAGTCTGCTCCAACCGCAGTAGTATCAGTTGACACCATCAATTTGCCATCATCTGATATGTCTTCTGAAGATGTTAATAATTTCATTGTGAGCAGTCTCCTTGCAGTTGAAGTGAATTGCAACAATATAATTAATGAAAAAGGAGATGTGCCTTTAATAGAAATAAGTCAACAATCAGATGAATTTATGTTAACCAATGAAGTTGGTGAATGGTTGAGTGAAGCAGCTGCTATTGACCCTGTTGAAATGGTGGAAAATGTACTTGATAAAGGGTTAGATGGAGACAGATGAACCAACTGAAGAAAAGGGGTCAGAAGATGAAGTGGATAGTACTGGAGTCAATCATAAAAATGGATCTGAACAGACTGCTACTGCTAAACGCAAAATTGCCAAGAAAGGTTTTTCTGACCCGAGTAAATGGAAGCGTAATGCAAAAGCCTTAAAGAGAATGAATGGAGAGGGTCGCTGTTTGAAGCCAGTTAAATGCACTTGCTGTGTACAAAAACTGGATGACAGTCTGCGTACTGAACTTTTTGAGCAATATTGGTTGGTTTCCTGGGAGCGCAAACGAGATTTCATTTTGTTGAACACAGTCGTTACAGAGACATCTCGCAAGACAGCAGGTGAAAAAAGCAGACGCAAGCAGAGCATCCAGTACTTTTTACCTAGCATCAGTTGCAAAGTCAAAGTTTGTCAAAAAATGTTTCTAGACACTCTAGATATTTTCACTAAGTTCCTTCAAGGTACAATTAAAAAAAGTCAGGGTTTTGCCACTCCAAATGGCAATGTTGGAAGAGCTCCCGGCCAATAAAACACCTAAAGATATAATGGAACAAGTGATACAATTTATAAAGCAGTTTCCAACTTTGCCCTTACACTATTGTCGCAAAGACAGCAAATTGCTCTATCTGGAACCTGGTTTAAGTTTATCCAAAATGTATACCATGTATACAGAAGACACAGCAATAAACCACAAACATGTGTCAAAGAAAATATTTGACAAAATCTTCCATAGTCTTGATCTTTCCTTCAACAACCCTCGTAAGGATCAATGTGACACCTGCAGGGCATACAAACAAGGAAGTGTCGACAGTGTGAGCTTTCAGGAACACATTGAAATGAAAGACAGAGCTCGCCATTTCAAGGCATTAGACAAGGAATTGGCTGCAGAGAATGACACGTTAAAAGTTGTAACAATGGATATGCAGCAGCTTCTTCTTTGCCCCAAGTCATTTGCTTCTGCAGTATATTACAAGAGAAAGTTATCTGTGCACAACCTTACTCTATATGATTTAAAAAGTAAAGATGTGTTCTGCTATTTGTGGCATGAAGGTCAGGGTGGCCTTGACTCAGATGAATTTGCAAGCATTATCGTGGATTTTTTGCTATCTGTCCCTGACAATGTAGAAAGCGTTATCTTTTGGTCTGATGGGTGTACTTACCAAAACCGCAACGCTAATTTGTCCTCTGCAATGAAATACATGTTTGTCAATAACCTAAAGCCAACCCTAAAAGAAGTACATCAAAAATATCTCACTCGAGGGCATACACAAATGGAAGCTGACAGTGTCCATGCAGCAATTGAAACAAACAGCTCAAAAATTGAAGTGTACACACCAACAGAATGGGAGACAGTAATAAAAACCGCAAGACGTAAAAACCCATACAATGTGAAAACTGTGGACCATCAGTTTTGGAAAAAGTATTCATCTCTGGTTACATCAATTCGGCCTGGTAAAGTTGTCGGTGACCCAACTGTTACTGATATATGTCACCTTAAATATACAAAGGAAGGAATTTTCTACACCCTTTCGCATGGAACCCCACTTCGACCTGTCAGACAACCTTCAATGGCATTGAAAGCCAAATACAACCATTCACTTCCACTGACTGCTGCCAAAATTGCAGACCTGAAATCTCTTTGTGAAACTGTGATTCCAGCATGCCATCGACCATTTTATAATTCACTTTTATGGTGATAGAAAGTTTATTTTAACTGTTGGAATAAGCCAATGAAACAAGTAGTTTAAAAGATTCAAAAGAATTAAATGTTTAATAAACTCTTTTTTTAAAATGTTTTTCAACTTTCTAAATTAAATTGCCAGAGATTGAAAAGTAACCATAGTCTTTTTTTTTTTGCTTATTAATTATTATATAGGTTATTAATACAAATTATTTATGATGACATAACATTCTGTAAATGGGAACAAAATTGGAGTATGTCTTTTCATCCAGAAAAAGGTCTGTTATTAAGATTGTCAAAGATAAGAAAATAATATATTAAATGCCAAACCTAGAAATTAAAAATGCTAAATACTTAGGAGTTATCAAAAATGAAAAGTTGTGGAGTCCACACATAGATGAAGTTATTAATAAATCTATTATAATTAGGTTTTTTAAGAAATTTCTATAAATGTAAAAAAAAGTTATAAGGATACCTCACTCTAGATAGACCTATCTTATAATATGCATCACAGTCTGGGACCCATCAACCAATGAAATTACACAAAAGTTAGAAAAAATCCAAAAAGAGTGCAGTTAGATTTATTATAAATGAATAATATTCACATTCATACAAGACTTAAACCATTGGTAGAATCACTTGGCTTATAAGATCAAAAATTTTCTGTTTATTTCTATTCTATTTAGAAAGTGCGTCAGTATTTTATAATAAGATAAAATTAATGCCACAAGTTTTAATCTACAATATAATCAATATTTCATAAGTATGATTAGTTATACATCAATAATAATTGGGAAATCCAACTATCCAAACCTTTAAGAAAACACTGCAATCTATGTACATAGGATGTTTTTGCAGTCATAGATCACAGTGCCAAAAAATCCTATCTACAAACTTTCTAATTTATTAAGTAGTTTATTATTCTCAAAACATTTAGTCCATGATAGTATGCTTTCTAAAATAACTTTTTAAAGTATTGTCTAGTTTTTTTTTTGAAAAATTGCAATCTTATTATTTGAGAGTGTTTTTTCCACTTTTCTCGGTTAACAGTTTTCTGTAGATAGGACCTTTTGCCATTCTAGCCTCGATATATATATCTATATATATATATCGTAATATATAATACGTAATATTGTAATATATATATCGTAATACGCGCTCTTGGTAAGATGGCTGCTCCCTGTTTACAGTTATCATAGATGAGTTAAAATTTTCGTTTTGTTGTATTAAAACCAAACAAAATTCCTTTAAAAATCTATTCAACTAATAAACTAATATCTTTAAATTATAGATTTAACTTAATTCAGCATTATTTCCCACTAATTAATTCAAATTAACAACTCTTAGTTTAGGACTATTTTGTCTCACTAATCCTTTTTTTTTTTATTAGCCTTATAGTTATATAGATCTAAAAATAGATAGATCTAGAATCTATATATTTAATATTATTTAGATCTAGTCTATATTTATTATTATATCCTTAGATTTTAGATCTACTCAGTCTAGTGTTAGACTTAGATTTTAATTAAGGCTTTAGATCTACTAATACTACTAATAATTACTAATAGTAATATTCTATATAGTTAGTTATACACATAAATATATTGATCTAGAATTAGATCTAGTCTAGGTCCATATTTTGAATTTAATAAACCATTTGATTTGATTTAATTGTCATTGTAAATTAGCTTTCACTTTAGACTTAGACTTAACTTAGGCATTGTAAACCTTAAACTAGATTTAGACTAGACCTTTAAAAACTAAAATCAACAACAGTCATCAAGAAATTGTTATGGCTATTTATCCTAATAATTACTAAATACACACTAGCTGAACATAGAACTAGATCTACCTTAGTCAACACTAAACTTAAAAAGGAAACAACAGTCATAATCAATCATCACACTCTAGATCAATGCAACTCCTAAGATAACCTAACATACACATCCATATCATTAAAGAAGATCACCCTTCACAAATGGAAGTTCTCAATCAGACACTGCAGAAATAAATACCTATCACTGTTAATATTAATAGCAGGAGATGTAGAGTCAAATCCAGGGCCTAGATCTAAAGATAAATGCAACATCTGCAAAAAAGTATGCACCATGAAACAGAAAGCCATTCAATGTGACACCTGCGATGAATGGTACCATGCATCATGTCTCCATATGAATACACCTGTGTATTATGCCTTAGGCAACAAAGACGTATCATGGCACTGTGTACCGTGTGGGTTACCTCAGTTTACATCAGGACTGTTTGATTCCTTTGATGCAGACACTTCTAACCCATACAATATCCTAAACACCATCCTAAAAAAAACTCACCAACCACTAGCCAGATCCACTCCTGTTAAACCTAAATCTACTAAAATTAATACAACAGCCTCACTAAACCAACCTACTAAAGAAGTAATACCAAAATACCTTAAAACATTAGTAATAAATTTTCAAAGCATTAGGAACAAAACAGCAGACTTAGAAATTTTATTAGAATGTGAGAAACCAGACATAATTGCAGGAGCAGAAACTTGGCTACATCCTGAAATTTTCAATAGTAATTATGAAATTTTTAGAAAAAATAGGGCTGATAATCATGGAGGAGTTCTTCTAGCAATAAAAAACACCCTTATAGCAGAAGAAATTACCTTACCTAACTCAAAAAATACAGAATCAACATTTTGTAAAATTAATACCACCTCAACATCCCTAATAACAGGCAGCATTTACATACCACCAAATTCTAGTTTAGAATACAAGCAGGAACTATGTAATCAGATTACTACACTTAAAGAGACAAATAAAAATGCAGTTTTTTGGATTATGGGTGATTTCAACCTACCTGATATAAATTGGAAAACACTAACCATAGATAAACACCAAAACCTTAAGGACATAAATGAGCTTTTCATAGAAACTTTACACAACCTAAGTTTAGATCAAATCATTAAAAAGCCAACTAGATTAAACAAAACATTAGATCTCTTCTTAACCAACAGACCTGGATTAGTAGTTGATTATGATATTATCCCTGGTCTATCAGACCATGAGATCATTAAAATACACAGTCAGATAAAAGCAGTAGCCAATACAAAACCCAAAAGAAAAATCTTACTCTGGAATAAATGTAACCTAACACAACTACACCAAGCTGCATTAAACTTTCAACAAACATTCTTATTAGAAAAAGACATTAACCAACCAGTCGATGACCTCTGGAATTTCATCAAAAACCATCTTAAAAGCATTATAGAAAATCATATACCAACTAAATACACATCAAACAAAATAAATAAATGCTGGTTTAATAATAGACTAAAGAAGCTTTGTAAACAGAAGGAAAACCTATATAGAGAATTAAAAGAAACCAAGGCAGAAAGAGTTCACAAAAAGTATATAAAAATTAAACACCTAACCCAAAAAGTAAGCAGAAAGCTGCAGAGTGAATACATAAACAATGTAATATCTAAAGATAACAACAAAAACCTATGGTCATACATTAAGTCTAAGAAAATGGAAACAACAGGCATAGCGCCATTAAAAGATGAACATAACATAATACATAATGATAATGAAACTAAAGCAAACATCCTAAACAAATACTTTGCATCAGCATTCTCAGCCCCAGGAGACAAAGACATATTTCTTAATTTGAACCAAGTAGACAACATAGAAGATTTAGTAGTACAAGAAAATGGAATTCAAAAACTATTATCCAACACCAAACCAAATAAAGCGTCTGGACCTGATGATATTCCAGCTAGATTACTCAAAGAACTAAGCAATGAGCTAGCCCCAGTGTTCAAAATACTCTTTCAGGCATCGCTTAACCAGGGCAGAGTACCAAAGGACTGGAAAGAAGCTAATGTCACCCCCCTATTTAAAAAAGGAGAAAAATCTGACCCAGGAAACTACAGACCAGTATCACTTACCAGCATCACCTGTAAAATCCTAGAACACATAATATGTAGCAACATCATAAACCACTTAGACAAACAAAATGTCCTCACACCATACCAACATGGCTTTAGGAAATATAGATCATGTGAAACACAACTAATAGGACTAATTGATGATTTTTCAAAAGGTTTAGATAATAGTGAACAAATAGATGCTATCTTTCTAGATTTTTCTAAGGCTTTTGACAAAGTTCACCACCATAGTTTGCTTAAAAAATTAAAATATTTTGGCATTAATGGTCCACTGCATCAGTGGATTAAAGATTTTCTGATAGGGAGAGAACAAACTGTAATAATAAATGGCTCTAAATCAACACCAATAACAGTAAACTCAGGTGTCCCTCAAGGAACAGTCTTGGGTCCACTACTATTTTTAATTTACATAAATGATTTACCAAATTGCATTACTTCAGGAACAAAAGTCAGATTATTTGCAGATGAGTGCATAATATATAGAACAATAAAAACAACACAAGACACAGATATTTTACAAAGAGAATTAGATGAATTACAGAAATGGGAATCAAATTGGAGCATGTCTTTCCACCCAGAAAAATGTCAGTTGTTAAGAGTAACAAAAAAACTAAAACAAATTAATTCCACTTATCTTTATTCATGGCAAACCAGTAACACAGACTAAAAACTCAAAATACCTAGGTGTTATAATAAATGAAAAACTGTCATGGAATCCACATATTGATGAAACTACAAAAAAATCCAACAAAGCATTAGGGTTTATTAAAAGAAATTTCTATAAATCAAATAAGAACATAAAACTAAAATGTTATTTAACCTTGGTTAGGCCAATAATAGAATATGCATCCACCGTTTGGGACCCCTCAACTCAAGAAAACATTAAGAAACTGGAACAAACACAAAATAGAGCAGTGAGATTCATAACAAACGAATATTCACATTTGACTAGAGTAACACCATTAGTAAAATCACTAAATTTAGAAAGCCTTCAGGATAGAAGACTCAAAAGTAAAGTAGCATTTATACATAAAACACTGAACCATAATCTTCAAATACAAAAACAAAACTTAATAAAATACTCTGAAAGACACAAAAATAAATGCACATTCCTTGTCCCCTATGCTAGGACAAATTTGTACAAATACTCCTTCTTCCCTAGTGCTATTTGAGCATGGAATGGGTTGCCTGAGCTAGCCAGAAAAACCAGTGACTTGGTGGAATTTAAGTCATTGGTTAATATGCATGACGCGTAGGACGTAATCATCTTCTTTTTTGAAGTAACGTCTGTATTATATAAGATAAAGATAAGTAGTTGATTATGATATTATCCCTGGTCTATCAGGACACGGGATCATAAAAATACACAGTCAGATAAAAGCAGTAGCCAATTCAAAACCCAAAAGAAAAATCTTATTCTGGAATAAATGTAACCTAACACAACTATACCAAGCTGCATTAAACTTTCAACAAACATTCTTATTAGAAAAAGACATTAACCAACCAGTCGATGACCTCTGGAATTTCATTAAAAACCAACTTAAAAGTATTATAGAAAATCATATACCAACTAAATACACATCAAACAAAATAAATAAATGCTGGTTTAATAATAGACTAAAGAAGCTTTGTAAACAGAAAGAAAACCTATATAGAAAATTTAAAGAAACTAAGGCAGAAAGAGTTTACAAAAAGTATATAAAAATTAAACACTTAACCCAAAAAGTAAGCAGACAGCTGCAGAGTGAATACATAAACAATGTAATATCTAAAGATAACAACAAAAACCTATGGTCATACATTAAGTCTAAGAAAATGGAAACAACAGGCATAGCGCCATTAAAAGATGAACATAACATAATACATAATGATAATGAAACTAAAGCAAACATCCTAAACAAATACTTTGCATCAGCATTCTCAGCCCCAGGAGACAAAGACATATTACTGAATTTGAACCACGTAGACAACATAGAAGATATAGTAGTACAAGAAAATGGAATTCAAAAACTATTATCCAACACCAAACCAAATAAAGCGTCTGGACCTGATGATATTCCAGCTAGATTACTCAAAAAACTAAGCAATGAGCTAGCCTCAGTGTTCAAAATACTCTTTCAGGCTTCACTTAACCAGGGCAGAGTACCAAAGGACTGGAAAGAAGCTAATGTCACCCCCCTATTTAAAAAAGGAGAAAAATCTGACCCAGGAAACTACAGACCAGTATCACTTACCAGCATCACCTGTAAAATCCTAGAACACATAATATGTAGCAACATCATAAACCACTTAGACAAACAAAATGTCCTCACACCATACCAACATGGCTTTAGGAAATATAGATCATGTGAAACACAACTAATAGGACTAATTGATGATTTTTCAAAAGGTTTAGATAATAGTGAACAAATAGATGCTATCTTACTAGATTTTTCTAAGGCTTTTGACAAAGTTCACCACCATAGTTTGCTTAAAAAATTAAAATATTTTGGCATTAATGGTCCACTGCATCAGTGGATTAAAAATTTTCTAATAGGGAGAGAACAAACTGTAATAATAAATGGCTCTAAATCAACACCGATAACAGTAAACTCAGGTGTACATCAAGGAACAGTCTTGAGTCCACTACTATTTTTAATTTACATAAATGATTTACCAAATTGCATTACTTCAGGAACAAAAGTCAGATTATTTGCAGACGATTGCATAATATATAGAACAATAAAAACAACACAAGACACAGATATTTTACAAAGAGAATTAGATGAATTACAGAAATGGGAATCAAATTGGAGCATGTCTTTCCACCCAGAAAAATGTCAGTTGTTAAGAGTAACAAAAAAACTAAAACAAATTAATTCCACTTATCTTATTCATGGCAAACCAGTAACACAGACTAAAAACTCAAAATACCTAGGTGTTATAATAAATGAAAAACTGTCATGGAATCCACATATTGATGAAACTATAAAAAAATTAAACAAAGAATTAGGATTTATTAAAAGAAATTTCTATAAATCAAATAAGAACATAAAACTAAAATGTTATTTAACCTTGGTTAGGCCAATAATAGAATATGCATCCTCCGTTTGGGACCCCTCAACTCAAGAAAACATTAAGAAACTGGAACAGACACAAAATAGAGCAGTGAGATTTATAACAAATGAATATTCACATTTGACTAGAGTAACACCTATAGTAAAATCACTAAATTTAGAAAACCTTCAGGACAGAAGACTCAAAAGTAAAGTAGCATTTATACATAAAACACTGAACCATAATCTTCAAATACAAAAACAAAATTTAATAAAATACTCTGAAAGACACAAAGATAAAGGCACATTCCTCGTCCTATATGCTAGGACAAATTTGTACAAATACTCCTTCTTCCCTAGTGCTATTAGAGTATGGAAGGGGTCGCCTGAGCTAGCTAGGAAAACCAGTGACTTGGCAGAATTTAAGTCATTGATTAATATGCATGACTAAATGCCTGACGCGTAGGACGTAATCATCTTCTTTTTTGAAGTAACGTCTGTATTATATAAGATAAGATTATATTATATATATATATATATATATATATATATATATATATATTTTACATTCCCATTTTTTGTAATGTGGACAGAGGTTCTGACGGGCCGGATAGACCTTCATAGCGATCCGAATGTGGCCCGCGGGCCGTATTTTGGGCATCACTTCTCTAGACTAACAATAAAAAAAAGCGTTATAAAAATTGTAAAAAGGGGAAACGACCTGAATTCGAATTCATGGCTCAAGCCTTCTTAGACTTCTCAAGTCAACACGTTAGCCGCTCTGCTATTGGAGAGCTTATGGACATGTAAGCCTGCATAGTCATGTATTGTTTTTATAGTCTCGTCCTATTTTTCAGGTTTGTGTTCACCAAGACTCATGAAACGACCTATAAGGGGGACTAATTCAGCTTATACGACAACTTCAGTCAATGACAACTCCTTTCCCTTCTTCGAGATACCAAACAAAATAATTTATTACAAGAAGTTAATTAACTAACTGGTAATTTTTAAAAAATTGATTCTTGTGTTGTCAGGTAAAAGAAATAATTGGGTGTGGAAGAAATAACGTGTACTAACTTTTTACTACAAAGTTGATATAAGCTTAATAAAAAGTAATGGCTATCCCCCAGAATTATTACTTTAACAAATGAAGAGAAAGTATTGGGCAATAAATGACATTAATTTATGAAAAGTTTAGTAACAGTCATTCCTCTTCGCGGTGTGAATGGAAATTGCCAAACCTCGGCTTAATATATAATTCAATATACGATAAAATTTTGGTCTGCAATTGTGTCGTCAAAAACACTGAACTAATATTTCCATAACACTCTGGTGGCGTACAACTAAGGATAATTCACAAATGTGAAAATGATATGATTTGATTTAAAAACGCAATAACCATAATCTAGTAATTTCTAGAAATGTATTTTTGGTTGTGATTATATAAAGGGGTAATAATATAACGTAGTAATGGAAAAGTGTATGTGCTTCTTGCTGCTACTGTTAGTGTTAATTTATTCTTCAGACTAATTTTCGATAGCTTTATATTATTTGACTATTATGTGTGTTCATTAATTTAGATTTAATTCATCGTACATTGTGATAATATCTTAAAGAGGATTTCAAATATTGCTTAATTAATTCAATAATCTCCCCTTACACTTGGTTACTATGTCTCTGCCTAGAATATCATAATATATATTATATTTGCAACCACACTAATGTACTGTCACACTTACTAGGGCCACAAATAGAGACACATATTTAGTATTAAATTATCTTTTATAGAATATGATGTGAAGAGTGCTATTGTCCAACCTGTGTTGTTGCGTCCATAATTACGACCTAAGACGCACATTGCCAGCTGTTGTTTGATATCCATCCCTTTTTCACGTTGTGATATTTTCAGAAATGATTTCAGTCGATTGTCATAAAACTCTAAAAAAAAACAAACGACCTGTGACTAATGACTGACATAGCCCAGAAGTGACTCCAGGTGATCAATAACACTAAAATATTTGGTAACTGTTTGGTGAAGCTGGTATAAAATACTAAATCAACTCCTGAATTGGTGCTTACATCTGTGTGTGTGTGTGTGTTTGGATGGGGAGGTTAAGGGAGGGGTTTCACTGAGGCCATGATGGGGAAAGAGAAAATACAAAAATGAAGGGCTCATAAAATAAACTAATGGTTGTGATTGGTTTTTATTTTTGGGACGGGGGGGGGGGGGGGCAGGAGAGAGCGTGTGTTGTAAGCTGCCATATTTGTTCAGTTGGTATGTCGTTAGGGGGAGAGGGGTAAAGAAGGGGAGAAAGAGTTAAAGAGAAAGAAAAAAAGAAGAGAGATAAAGAAAGAGTAAACAAAAGAGTGAGAAAGAGAAAGAAAGAAAGTGAGAAAAAGAGAGAGAAAGAGAGAGAAAGAAAGAAAGAAAGAGAGAGAGAGAAAGAGACTGGGAGAGAAAGAGAGAGACAGAAAGAGAGAGAAATAAAAAGACAGAAAGTGAGAAAGACGTTTTACAAAATAATGATTAAGAAATTAAACAAAACAAAATGTATATATAAATGTTTAAAAAAAGGTTCAATAAAAAATATTATAACAAAATTTTTACTTTTTCTTTCTATTAAAAAAAAAAAAGGGGGAGACAATAACTAAATAACTAAGATTTCTCTGATGATAGTGGTTTACTAATAAGAAAATTTGTTTGGACATCCATGATTATTTAAAAAACGTTGGAAATCTCGCGCCAAAAACTAGAAAAGAATGTGATTGAAAGTCATTCAATAAGTCTGAAGGGAAAAGAAATGTGTATTTTAATTATATGTCGCTAAAATAAAACTTGACTAAAATTATAACATGCTTGAAAAAATGTTTAGTTCATCAGTACTCTCAGATTCTGTACACCGATTGCATTAAAAAGCATATAAGCGTGTTCCAGTTTCTTAATGTTTTCTTGAGTTGAGGGGTCCCAAACAGAGGATTGCATATTCTATTATTGGCCTAACCAAAGAAATACAAATCAAAACAGATTGAATCGAATGTAATAAAAAAATAAAAAGATGAAGTATAAAGTGAAGGGTATATTTCTTTCTTTTTTTTTAATATTTCCATTACTTGGAACTACACCTCTCAATGTGACACTTTTACCTAACTCTAGCCTCCAAAGGAGAGATTAGAAAATTAGCTTCTTATTCAACACAGTGTTGTTTTTTTTCAAAACTATACCTAAGACGTGGTTAGTGTGTTGGCTTGAGGAGGCTTGAACCCTCGAGATTGAGTTCAGATCGTTCAACTTTTGGACTTTATCTCCCCGAAATTAATTGGTAAAATTAATGTCAGCAGTAGGTGTCCATCAAACAAAATGGCGTGAGGCCGAAAAAAAAAGGTAATAATAATAACTAACTCTGCAGAGCCTAGAAGGTAACTAAGTTTTAAACATATCTCTAGATAAGACACATCTTTTAATTTGGTAAATCTTCAAATTTGACATCTCCAGATTTGACATATCTCGACGAGAAATAACTCTAAGATTTTTTACTTTTCACAGATTCCATCAGATTTTTAAAAAAATTTTAATCTGAATTGAGGGCTGAGCAGGGGATGGCAGCAGACAGGGTTCAAACCCACGACCATCGAGGAGCAGTCCGAAGCGCATAGCACAAAACCTGATAGCCGTCTTTGTCTCGCCGTGACATAGGCTGAAAATAATAATTAATTAAAAACACAAATTTGAAGAGCGTTAAAATTCCAGTCAGGTTGTATCACCATACACTTTTTAAAAAAAATTGTCTAGAAATATGCAAACTCATGAGCATGCAAGTCTATGTGCTACACAGCTGCACATGTCTGTGCCCTAGATAACAAATACATTAGTGACCTACTTATGCGGCCGACGTGTTTTGGCCTAGCTAGGTGTGTTAAAACTGCATGATTAGATCTAGATCTTGTAACAGGGTGTTATTTTCTTTTTAAAGTACTGTCACCATACACCTGCAGAGGAATGGAGACTGACTCAGAGGCCATCGCAGTGACCAGGTTTCGAGAGTACATCCGAATCAACACGTCACACCCTGACCCAGATTATGGTAAGACTTTAAGTATTGGATAGACTTACTAGGATTAGAGAGTTTACCGAATCAAAACGTCACAGTTTAGCCTATATAATGAAATAGTTCTAAGATTAATTTTAGTTTAGCAATAGAATGTATGTAGGTTAAGAATTAATACGTCAAAGTTAGTCCCATATTTTAACTAATAGAGAGTATTTGTATATATATATATATATATATATTCAGGGCTTTTTGTGACGGTACGCACCTGTATGGAGTACAGGTACCTTTTTTTTTTATACATATAAGAAGGGAGATAAATCTTGCAGTATTGAGACATATGACCCAATATGTGCATTTTTTTTGTCCTACATAAGCTATGTTTTTTTTTAAACATATTTTAAAAAAATAGTTTGTTTGTAAATTTAGACGTATTCTTGAAAATAAAAATTGACCAGAAAGAATAAGATTTCAATCAAACCTGCTTTTATTCAATGTTTATGTCAGTACTCCTTCGACTTGGTCAATTCACTTCTACATTCAATGACAAAGGTTTGACATTAATGTCGTCTGCTCTAGTCTGTCAGTTCTGGGTCTAGATTCCACTACGACCTTTCTGCACTGTATAGTTTCGTTCCTTTTGTGTGACAGCTCTGGTGTGCTCTTGTCTAAATTGCAGGACTCTTTTCGTCCAGGTGCTAGAACGTAGTTGCTATCGATCCCCCAAGCAATGGTGTGCTCTTGTCTAAATTGCAGGACTCTTTTCGTCCAGGTGCTAGAACGTAGTGGCTATCGATCCCGCAAGCAATGGTGTGCTCTTGTCTGAATTGCAGGACTCTTTTCGTCCAGGTGCTAGAACGTAGTGGCTATCGATCCCCGAAGCAATGGTGTGCTCTTGTCTGAATTGCAGGACTTTTTTCGTCCAGGTGTTAGAATGCAGTGGCTATCGATCCCCCAAGCAATGGTGTGCTCTTGTCTGAATTGCAGGACTCTTTTCGTCCAGGTGCTAGAACGTAGTGACTATCGATCCCCCAAGCAATGGTGTGCTCTTGTCTGAATTGCAGGACTCTTTTCGTCCAGGTGATAGAACGTAGTGGCTATCGATTTCCGAAGCAATGGTGTGCTCTTGTCTGAATTGCTGAACTTTTTTCGTCCAGGTGCTAGAGTGTAGTGGCTATCGATCCCGAAGCAATGGTGTGCTCTTGTCTGAATTGCAGGACTCTTTTCGTCCAGGCACTAGAACGTAGTGGCTATCGATCCCCGAAGCCTAGGGTGGCATGCACTATTTTTGAGGCAAAGAAGACACATTGGTGAAAAAAAAATAGTTATATATTCAAATATATCTTTATAGCACAAGCTCTGAATACCCTATTTGGGGAAGTGGGGGGCGGGAGAATGGGTATATTTTAATGTGGTCACACCTTTCCATGAAGAAAAACATATCCTTAAAACAAGCAAAATAAAAAATAAAAAACACTCTTTTTTTAAAACAAAGCTTATATAAGGAAATGTACCGCACAATCACTGCCATATCTCTCAATACTACAGAGTTCATCTCTCCTTTTCTATATAAAACAAAAAGTAATTAATTACCACGTATTGATTAATTAATTTGTGAGATTTAAAAAAAAAAATTGATTTATATGTGGTCTTCGACTATAAACAACTCTGATGAATTTCAAATCGATCCGAGAATGGGGAATGGGAGACAAAAACGGGTCCACCCAGACGGCTTTGTAACCAAGGTAATTTTAATGTCGTAAATTTTATATCAGCTAATATATAAGGTATACTCTTTCAGATCTTTCGATCTATGGGTGTAGATTATGTAAAAGTAAAAGTCATTTGTATCTATGTCCTGTGTCCACCCTAAATGACCAATAGCCTTTATTTCCCTCACGTATGCAAGGCACCCATTAGAGTTGGCTGGACTCAAGGGCGTCAATTAAAAAAACCAACGTCGGTTTGGAACCAAAGCGCTTTACCCCTTATCGAGAACGCCCAAAGCTATATTTAAGTGTTGAATGCATTCAGTTCATGAAATATGGCGAAGAGTTTTCGTTGGTTCAACAAATCTTCTCAATGCCAGAGAAAACCAAACACCTGGTTTTTCTAGGAAAATGTTACACTCTATTTAGACCCATTAGTCCTGGCAGTCATGTATGAGTTCTTCCAGAAGAATTACCTGGAAAAGGCCTGAGTCTACTACATCATAGTCTACACACAAAGCGTGAGCAAGTTGCTACAAAGAGCATATCAACTCACTCAAATTGTGAACATGTTATTTCTCCCACACTCATTCTCGGATCAAGTTAGAACTTTGCACAATAATTCATTGGCGAAGATAATACGTGAATCAATAAAAAAAAATGAAGTAAATTATTTACTGGCAATTAACTATTTTGTTTCATACTGACAAGAGAAATTATTCCTTCAGTATTCACATATATGGCTAGATCTAAATATGTGTGGTTTTGTCCCCTTAGATAATTGTACATGTTATTTCTCCATCACCCATTCTGGGATATCATTGAAGCTTTAAACAATTATTTATTGTAACTATTAAAACATGAATCAATTCAAAATAATCAGTTTTCCAACCAATTATTGTGTAATTAATTATTTTGTTTTGATATCGAAAATGTTAAACAACTTCTAAGTTATTGAAATATTTAATTGTAAGTGTGGAGTTCTTCCCTTAAGGCTTTATTGTATTATTTAATTTGCTTTTATATTTTGCTTGTTTAAACACAATGAGGTACGAGTTTGAAGCATTACATCACTCTGGAGCTTATACACGACTAGTGTACAATTCGATCAAAATGTTGGAATTTGCAAGCTGTTTTAAACAATGAAACAAAAGCAAATTCTTTAGCTATCTAAACAAAAATGGTTTGAAATAGGAATATCTCTCGTCCTATATAGATAAATAATTAATACTACTACTAAGAAGAAGAAGAATTGTGACTGCAATGATTGCTTAACTAATTGACTTTAAAAACAAAGGGATAGCGCTATTTGAATCTTCGCGATAAAGCATTGGATACAATATAAAGTCATACTTTGGGCAAGTAACTTCAATATATGTTTTCAGACTATAGCTCATCATTTAACTAACAACATTTGAAAGTACTCTTTGAAGCCAGTCACTGATAACAGATAACTTGTTTGAGTTATCAAGACCAAACCAAATGGTCTCTAAGCCGGTGAAGTCATATCACATCGTCCTAATCAAATAACGATGGTCTTTTGGCTATCGACAAAATGGTCCGGGGTTCGGGACCCGCGTTTCGTTGTGTCCTGACGAATTCGGTCGTCATCGGAATAATAATCTTTTCAGAGTGTCCAAACGTATCATTTACAGACATAATTTAAACAAGGAAAATACATCAATACTACAGCTGGTTCATTTCAAAATGGCATTGTGCTCACGCAATAATTTTAAAGTAAAGTACTCCTTCAAACTGCGACGAGGATGATGTAAAGACGATGTAAATGTCGTCTGCTTTTATCGATGACAGTTAACAAAGGTGCCATGTGGCCAGCACTACGTGTAACAGATGCATGTGCATACCAAATGTAGCTGAAGTATTTCTAGAAGATGCTTAATTAGACTAAGTGAGTGTGTAGCTTGTTTGATGTATTTTAATCGCGAGTTCTTGAAGTCATGCACACGTCACAAATATAGATAAGGTACTAACAGGAACACAGACTCAATGACCAAGTTGACTCAAGGTGAACTTCAAACAAACGTTTATTACAGAATGGGTCACAGTCTAGTCTGTCGCTGATAACAATGTTATCCCCTCAAGAGTCTAGCAGTAACTGATTAAAATAAAAGTCTATTCTAATCTCTAACCCAAAGTCTATGTCGTCACTATAAAATGTATGTTCGCCGTCAGTCTAAAAAAGTGCGCAACCCAACTAACTAAACTAGCTATCTAACATACGATAAACTGCCTTTGCTTTCCAATGTCAGGTATCCATCAAAGTTGGGCGAACTCAGGGGGCGTCCTTAAAAAAATCTTTACCGAAATTCAAAACCCGAGAACCCTCGGGAAGCCAAGAGCTTTACCAGTCAGCCACCAGGCCCAAACCAGAACACAAGTTCTCAAATATGTTTTGAAGTCGACCACTAAAATAAATTCCATAATTATATTTTCTGGCTGACGGCGATATATTGTTTTATTACAAACCTGGGGCGGGGGGGGGGAGGTTGATATTTGTCGTATGATATAAGGCTAACCATGTGTAATAAATCAGAGACCAATTAGCCTTTATTAATTAAGAAGAAACTGTTTCAAAATTTAATATAAGAAAAAAGGACAGCCTGTATTTAAAAACAAAATGTGGCTCTTAATATAAAAAACAAATATAGTCATATATAACAAAAAAAAACAACTAACTCACCAATTAGTGTAATTATTTATTCACCAGATGGCGCTCGCAGGTTTTACGAAAAGTATGCAGCTGAACTTAGCTTGACCTTCATCTCTGTCCAGGTGATTGATTTATGAAGCTAGTTGTTACGAATATGCATTAACAGTTCATTAATTGTTGCAGCTATGCTGTCATATGAGAACTTGAGAGAGAAAAAAAAAGTTGGATATTGAAAGAACTCTCTCCCTTATTTGTAACACATGCTGATCTAACCAGGGCCGGTCCTAACAATTGCTGGGGCCCTATGCGAACTGGATTGCGGGGATAATAAGTAAAACTTAAAATTTTGTAAATAAATTTATCCTTGCTTTACATTTTTATTAAATGAAAACTGACAATGCCTTTCTTTTATATCGCGGTTAGGATTAGTTTTTATCAAATCGAATGATACCCCATAATGACAATTTTGTTTATTTTTAAAGAGATTTTTATGAGTTTTCAGGAAATTTTAATACTTTCAGATTCCCAGGACTTTTTCGTATATTTTTCAATTTTTCGGAGATTTCCAGAAGCTCATGGAAATCAGCAGGCCGCGGGAAATCTTTAAATATATTAGTTATGATGTTTTAGCGCGGGGGTTCTATGAATGTGCGGGCCCACTGCGGCCGCATAGGTTGCAGTGGTCTGAGGCCGGCCCTGGATCTAACTAAATATATATATATATATATATATATTCGGCCAGTTACAGGGGTAAGCTAAATAAAGTGGGGCGATACTTATATCGACATGTCCCGTGGGGTGTATTTCAGAAAGTCACTGGCCATAAAGATAAACTCGTGTGTTCGATCTAAGAGCAAAGCAATAAATATCAGCAATCTGTTCACCACATCAATAAATGCTAACTTAGAAAAAAACAAAAAAACAATATGAAATAGTTTAAGCAGCTTTTGCGTTGTATCTAATAAGCCTTCATGACTAATAAACTCAAGACAGTTTGCAAAGTTATTAGTAACTTTTATAAACTATAGACAAGGGAGGTAATTATAATGACAATAAGAAACAAAAAATCAAGTTTTTCAATTATTTTATTTTGTATAACCCAGTGTTTCACAAACTGTGTTCCGCGAAACTTCTATTGTTCCGCGAGGCCTGAACAGGCGTTCCACGAACTACCGGAATAATTAATTAATAGACCACCACGTGAATTAATCTGTCTAAAAAATAAAGTGTTCCGCTAAATACTCAAAATGTGCGAAGTATTCCGTTCAGGAAAAAGTTTGGGCAACACTGGTATAATCCATCCTTCATAGTATGCTTAGTGCGATATGTTCCAATATTTCTTGTGGACCTGCGGGGTTGTAAAAACTATCAGGGATAAAGCTTCTGGGATGCCTTTAGGCGCTCAGCAGGCATGTATTACATAACTCAGCTCGAGTCGAGATTCAAACTCAAGCCCCTCTATAGGTAACCCAGCAGCTTTCGCCTCTCGGCCATTAATGCATAATTTGGGGAGGGGGGGGGTACACATTAATTCTGAGCTAGAAAGAATGTGTAAATATTGCTAGGTTTTGTTCATTATCAATTTTAGAAGAACACGCTCATTGGGTTTTGTTGATTTCATTAATCACAGCTAACGCCCAACAGAACTATGGAGATCCTCACTTGGACAGGAAGTGACGTAACACTCCCATCAGTCATGCTGTACTGCCACACAGATGTGGTGCCTTCTTTTCCGGTAGGTCTTCTGGATAACAGGGTTTAGACATTCTGGCTAACAGGGTTTAGACATTCTGGCTAACAGGGTTTAGACATTCTGGATCCACAGGGTTTAGACATTCTGGCTAACAGGGTTTAGACATTCTGGATCCACAGGGTTTAGACATTCTGGCTAACAGGGTTTAGACATTCTGGCTAACAGGGTTTAGACATTCTGGCTAACAGGGTTTAGACATTCTGGCTAACAGGGTTTAGACATTCTGGATCCACAGGGTTTAGACATTCGCTTGTTCATTTACCGTGTTTTGTAATCGGATAGGTGTTTCTGTAGCGCAGAGATTCGTATTACGTAGGTACTGTTTGTGTTTTGGGAAAAAGAGGGGGGGGGCAGAGTCGCTTAATTAAAGAAAATAATTTATTACAAACATATTCACTGTTTAATTTTAAAAACTGACCATGTTATGCATAAAGAGAAGGAATTCCTGAAACGATTGTGTTGTAAATCTAGGATTTTTATATTAATAGCTTAAAGCAGTGTCTCCCAAACAGTGTTCCGCGGAACCTAAGTGTTCGGCGATGCCTGAATAGGTGTTGCATGAGCCACTGGAATGATTAACTAGCAGGCCACCTAGGGAATTAATCTCTCTACAAAAGTAGACCAAGTGTTCCGCTAAATACTCAGAAAGTGCGAAGTGAACAGCTGGCTTAAAGCGATGCTGAAATTCAACCCGAGTAAACCAACAAGTTTCCCAGTTCGCTTAATTAAAGAAAAGAGCTGTATATCACGTGAACAAAAACAGACCCGGCTGTGAACTACATAGTTTGCCGTACATGGCACATGATTAGTGTATATTTCGTCAAAGGCGATCAAAAAATTTCAATCGCTTGGACCGTTGGGGCACCAGACAAGATTTCTCAACCGTCTTTCTCCATTCCTCTCTTTCTTTTGCCTAGGATAGAACCTCTTTCAGTGAGACTAACAAGATCACTGTAATATTCTGTAAACTGTTTAAAAAAAACACTGTGGCGCCCAATTAAGCAAATTATTTTTTTTAAAGCGCCAGCTACCAAGCCTTAACGTCTGCTGTGCAAATGAAACGTGTACGCGCAATCAGGCCTCATGGGATACATGCTCCTGCAAAAGCAGCCCTGTCTCTAAGCCACCCCAGCCCACCCCTATTCACGGTAATGAATACGTTACAGTAGTGGAGAGTTTTACATGAGAGATAAGAGGGGGGGGGGGGAATTAAAAGGCATGGCGACAGTACAAGAATACAATTGTGCAGACTGTAGAAGAACCAGAGCGGGAGAACATTGCAAAGGCGGGAACGGAACCGGAAGCTCGCAAACAAGATTCATCATTTCTCCAAATTCACAAAAGTTGTGTAAATTGTGGAACGAAAAACTGATAAATTACAGCCGTTCATTCCTACAAAGAGATATTTACGTCCCTCATACTTCCATGAGGTTACATAGTCAGGTTTAAAAGAGCTTAAAAGGTCATTATATAATATACTTTAATTCAGCCGAAATGTTCCATGTTTTAATGGCACAAGGAAGGAAAGAGTTCTTATAGGAATGTGTCCTAGCATGTGGGACAAGGATTCACAGTTTGAGATAGAAATTTAGATCTACAACTGAATAATGTTATTAAATGTAAGAAAATATGTTTATTCAAATTATATGCTGAATGAGAAAGAGCTCGTATAGGAATTTTTTGTAGCATATTGCTTTTTTTTCTTTTAAATTGTACCTATGCTTTACACTGGCAAACTACCATACAAATTTAGCGAAAGTTATTAAATATACGAAAATGTTTTCGGAATGGTGCACACCTGTATACATAATTTGTATAATATGGATTGTATGATATATATTTCGTTAAAAATTGTGGCATAGGAAATCACTTTCAATTTTTTATGGTTTAATACTTGTGAATTATGAGAACTTACAAATTAAAAAAAAAAAATTAAATAAATAACTCTGAGATGGGTAATATTCTCTCGACTGTATAGGTATATTGAAAACGCTTATATCTACTTTAGTTGGTAACTCAAAGATGAGTAGTATTCTTTTCTCTGTATATGTACATTGACAACGATTATATCGACTTTAGTTGGTAACTTTGAGATGGGAAATGATTCCTTCACTGTATAGGTACATTGACAACGCTTATATCAACCTACTCCATCTAACTGTCTGTCTGATAAAAAGTCTGTACACGTTATTTCTTCTACACCCATTCTCGGATCGAGGTGAAACTTTCCATAATTATTCATTGTTTTAGACAAGACATGAATCTTTTTTTTTAAATTTACCAATTAGTCAATTAATTACTGTTAATTAATTACTATGTTTCATACCAACAAGGGAAAGTAATCCTTCATTATTTACAAATACGGCTAAATCTGTAAGTTTAATCCCCTTAAATAAGAGTACACGTCATTTTTTTCCCACACCTATTCTCCGATCATGTTTAAACTTTTAATAATTATTTATTGTACTTGACAGAAGAATAATTAGCTACAAAAGTAAATTAATTTGTCAATTAATTATTGGTGATTGTTTTGTTTGATATCGGATAAGGGAAATAACGTCTACATGATTTGAGATATATAGTTGTAAGTATGGCGTTCTTTCCCTTATACAAGCTATTTTGTGTTAATGATTTTTAAAACATTTTGCTTGTTGTCTTTGTATCTGTTGGTCTAGGATCATTGGAAGTATCCGCCCCTGAGCGCCTACAAGGATGAGCAGGGTAATATTTACGGCAGAGGAACACAGGTCGGTATCACGAGAGAAGTAGATTGACAAAGGACGAGGAAGATTAATTGAAGAAAGAAATGTGTGAGCATGAAAAGGGAGATAATCATAGAGTGGTTGGCCTCCTTCAGTCGTAGAACGACTATGGTCGTAGAAACGAGATGAAAGCCTGGGCACTGTTTAGGGTCAGAGCGATGTTGCCCACACAGAAGTGGCGTAGCTAGGGTGGGGGAGGTGGTGGAGAATTTTAATATTCCCAAGTGAGTGGGGTTTTTTTACATTAAAAATTAAATATTACGCAAAAATGCAGGGGCCTTCAAAGAGGTCAAGCCCCTCCCCCGGGGCCCAAAACGATGGAAAATTCGTAGTTACGCCTCTGCCACACAGCAGTTTCCCCCTTTCCAAGCAGCTGATGTGTCCAAAAGAGCGGTAAATATATGATGCAGTCTGGAATCAGCAGCGTATCAGCTTCTGTCAAGCTGTAGCACTGTGTGCCACATGCTGCTCAAGGGTCACCAGCTCCTGATTTTCCTCAATGTTGTCCTCCAAAGCTTTTAACAGACTAGCAGTTAAAGCATGAAGTTGATTGGTGTAAAAGCAGAAGATTTAGTTTCTGTGGTCAGTCTATGAAAGAAATGTTGTATATGGTTTCTTATTCCATACGCTAGAACAAGTGCGTAAAGTTCTCCTTCTTATTTCCTAGTGCCATTAGAGAATGGAATGGGTTGCCTGAATCTGCCTGGAAAACCAACGACTTAGCAGAGTTTAAGACATTTATTAACAATCATGACTAGATAGACACATGAAATGCGTAGAACGAAATTATCTTCTTTTTTTAACTAACGTCAGGCCAAATACCACGTGAAATGTTCTAGTGAGTTGAGTCCTTTGCAGTTTGAGTTCCCTGATCGCTTCGAGGTATCTATGAAGACAGTGGAAATAAGATACAATATGATAATTCCAATTTTCATTCGAATATTTCATCCCATGTTATGTGTAAAATATACAATTATGGTTTGGTAATCTCTTGATTCTTGGCTCAATTTTTTATTTACAGGACATGAAATGTGTCGGTATTCAGTAAGTATCAAATGATTAAATTATTCATTAGTCCTTGTAGCATTGTTCAAGAGTATTATTCTATTTTAAAACTTCAGATAAATGTCACTTTGTTCTGTAAGGCTGTTGTTCCCGGAAGCGGTAAAGGACATAAACACTCCACTACCTATAACATGCTTCCTAATAACATGCGCTTCAGCCTCTGACAACCAAGTCCAACTCCTGGCCTTCACGTGTGGCTCAGATATTGAGTCCGGCGGAACTGTTCTCACTGACAGGAGAAGGGGCAAAAGCATGCCACTTGCGCCTTAACCAGGAAGCTTCGGGGCAGGAGGGGCTCGCTGGCCACCCATCAAGGAGAAGCAACAGTCTACATTCAAACATCTGCTCCTTTTCAGCTTTACCTAGATGAGAAAAAAAGTTTCGAGAGTCAATCCTGAGGAAAAATCAGGAGCCGGCGACCCATAGGCAGCTCTGCAGCACACATTGTTACACCCTGGCAGGGGCTGCGACGCTGCTCATCACGAATTGTATTCGCAGTTGCCGTTGCTCTTGCGTGGGGAGTGGGAAATGCTGTGTGTGTTAATGCCCGGGCATTCATCTCATTTCTTTGACATGATCCATGCTTGCTTTGCGACTAAGAGAAGCCATAGTATTAAAGTCACTTGACCATAAATCAAGAAATCCTTATATCACGTTTCATCGCGAAAGTTCTGAACCAGGCAATGGTAAAGGTACAATTATTTCCACTGTCTTCATAGATACCTCGAAGCGATCAGGGAACTCAAACAGCAAGGGACTCAACTCCCTAGAACATTTCACGTGGTATTTGGCCCAGGTGAGCTCCATTTTGTCCTGTTTATTTAAGAAAGATGTTTTATATTTGTTTCATATTTCAAAGGGGGTTAACTAGAGATACATGTCAGTAAAAGTATATTAGATATAAGAAAACTTCTTTAAAAAACAAAAATATTATTTAAAACAGTTTATAGTACACAAAATATATTATCTGATATAAAAAAAAATAAAAAATTATATATAACAATGTAATAATGTTATCACTTGATATATGTAAATGGATATATCTAGAACTCTAAGCATTATTTATTATTAACTTTATATAAAATAAAAGATAAAATTCAGCAACGTCTCCGATATTGCATACACATTTTATGGCTTAATACATTAACCTTTGAAGATGTTTACAAATTAATAAAAGCAATCCAATGTAAGGTCCCTCTAGCGATACTCTTGACCCTGTGACATAATAAACAACGATGAAAGAATCGCTTTTAAAATAGAAAGGAGGCTTAGTACCATCTGGACGGACTTAAGAGGCAGGGGCATTGCTTGCAAAAGTGCAGAGGTCTAAGAGATTTTGTATAGATATAAAAATTAATTTTTGGTCGAAAACTTTTCAAATCAGCCACTTAGGTGTTGATGTCCATGAATGACACAAATTTCTTAAAGAGTTATCATCCACCATTTATACAATTACGTAATGAAAAAGTGACAAGATTACATATTTCGCTGGTGTTACACATGCATATGTTTTAAGTAATCTTATCTCTTCAGTTAATCGAAGAAAATGGTTCTAGGCCAATCTCTAAGGACTTAGCATAGTTGCGTGGATGCCGAGCAAGTGAATAAAAACAATCGAGGACAGCTCGAGTTAGTCATGAACTGTGGATTCACGCATTACTCAACGGTCCAAACAATTAGTCTGTTTGGCTTGGTTATAAAATCTTACTGTTGGCCTAAAGAGGTGAAGGCCCCCTGGCCCCCAAATCCCTAGCTACGCCACTGTTTATTTTTTCAATGTTATAAACGTAGTACCAATATAAGAGACACAATACCTAAAAGAACAGTGTTTTTATTTCTGAAAGGTTTAATTTAGAATACACAATGACGATAAAGTTATCATATTCATTGAAACCTATTTAGTACTTTACGATGTGGACAAGTACGTTATAAAATGCCCACTTCCTTTTATAATACTTTCCATTGAAATTGTAACCTAAAATCTCTTTGTATTGTGTTATCACTATTCTTTATTATAATCTATAATATTAAACTGTAATTATTTCCATTTTCTATTGTTCTCTCTCATATATACATGAGACGATGACGTAATATTTAATGTAAATACGAATTTCGGACACTTATTTGGCCCGTTCTATTAGAGTGTTATTTGTATTGTGATATTGTTTCTCTGTAAATATGTATTCAATGTGCGATTTTTTTTCTAGTATAATCCAATTTCACCTCGCAGTTCTTCATTGTCTGCTGATTGCCAGAAGTTCGGCTTAAATATTAGTCAAAGTAAGACTAAGATACTAGTTCAGAACACAAATACTGCACCTCAAGTAAACATTAATGGCCAACCACTAAAAATCGTGGATCACTTTTGCTATCTTGGCTCCATCATATTCAGCAACGCGCTACTGGATAAAGACATTAACAACAGGATAGCCAAAGCAATGGGCACCATGTCACGGTTGCAGACAAGAGTGTGGCACAACATATCGCTGACTAACAATACTAAAGCTTTAGCCTACCACACCTGTGTGATGAGAACTTTGCTATACGGAAGTGAAACATAGTCAACCTACTCATGGCAGGAAATAAAGCTGAATGTCTTCCACCTGCGATGCCTAAGGCGGACCTTTAAAATAAGGTGGCAAGATAAAATAACCAATTAGAAAGTGCTACGGAGAGCAGGATGCCTGGACATCCGCTCTGTTATCAGCAGCAGACGCCTTGGCTGGCTTGGCCACGTTCGTATAATGCCAGTAGGTCGACTTCCACAAGACATTCTGTATGGCGATCTAATAGAAGGCAGGAGAGCCGCTTGCCGCCCACTTTTACGGTAAACGGATGTATGCAAACGCGACATGAAGCTCTTCAAAATCGACACTAGCAGCTGGGAAAAGTAGCACTGGATAGATTCACATGGTGAGAGAGCACAAAGGAAGGGTCTCGGATTGCAGATGCCATACACAACAGAAGCAGAAAGAAGGGTGAAAATGCAACGGCGCCTGGTGATTACATATGCCCAACCTGCGACCGCAGCTGTGTATTGGCCTTTTTTGACACACAAGAAGTTGCAAAGGGAAAAGATCGTCTCTCGAGGCGTAAAATGCCACAGACATATATATTTGCATTGTAATTTCTAAACTTTATTTTATATTTATAATCTCTAATGTAATCTCTAATCTCTACTCTAATCTCTAATCTAATATCTCTATTCTCTACTCTAATCTCTAATCTAATATCTCTATTTTAATCTCTACTCTCCATGTAATATAATCTCTAATTTCTATGCTTATAAAGTGTATTCTCTATTTACTAATCTCCATCTATTATAATATCTAATCTTTATGCATGTAAAGTCAAGTCTGTATTGTAATCTCTAATCTGTCTAATATAATCTCTAATCTTTATACTTGTAAAGTCTAGTCTCTTTTGCATCTCTAATCTGTATATTACATTGTATTGTGATCTCTAATCTCTATGTCTTGTTTAAAAGATGAAGAAATCGGTGGAGTACATGGAATGACTACATTCGTTCGGACAGAAGAGTTTAGAAAACTTAACATTGGTTTCGCCTTGGACGAAGGTGAGTCCCATGAAAGTTAACGCTTTTATTATCACGCTGCATGTTATATTCAACATCCAAGATTTCATTCGAATTGCAGGTTTAGTTCAAGAGTTAATATTGTCTAACAGTTTTCCCTCAATATACACTATTCATTATTTCAGTTATGCCCAAAACTACATAAGGCGACGTGGCGTGATCCTCGAATGTTCGGCCCACTGCGCATGTTTAAGACCTAGATGTCGGTTCCTTTGGACTGGGCATATTCTTTGCGGCCCTTGACACATGTGGGGGGGGGGGGGGGGGAACGCAGTGGCTGAGTGGTAAAGCGCTTGGTCTCCGAACCACTTGCCACGCGCTATGACCGCCTTTGACCATTTTCCAAAGACAGCTGGAAAATTCATACAAACTCCCCCGGGACACACAATTCGAACCAAAAGGAAATCTACAGCCAATGGCGGTAGATGGTCGACGGCGAAAAGAGAAATTCGATCACCGGGTGGCTAACGGTTATGTCTGTGCTGGATGTGGCAAAATATGTAGGTCACAGCTATAACATAGCCACGTGAACTATTGCACTCCTGCTTAAATTTTAGACCTGAAGCCAAGCCTTAGCACTTACGTTGCTGTTTGAAATGCACAAATAGTTAGATAAGGAAACTGAAGAGATTGAACACGTTAGTTCTTGTAAGTCTTATTGAAGAAGTAAAGCAGTGTGTTAAAACGTCCAGCTCTTTTCAATGGTAATGTTTTAGTTAAAGTGTATGCTACCTGCTGGCATAGTCTATAAGGCCTATATTTTTTTTTATTGGCAATACTGTTATACATTTTTTAAAAAACTTTTATACAAATTTGTTTCACAAACAAGGTCATTATCATTTTTTTCCTGCGCTATATCAACTATAAAAAAAAAATAAAAAAAATAGATATATTCTATGACTTGATCTGCAATGAGCGGTTTCCGTTCCAAAGTGTTTACTGCAAACGAATGCAACTATTTTTAGTTTTCTTCTAATTGCAAACATTTCAAAAAGCTTGGCAGTGAAAAGTCTGATTCCTGGAAAGAGACGCATTCACCCTAATCTTAAAATGTCAAGTCACTAAACCTCCAAATGCACTGGTTATCGTCTTTGGGGTAACAAACTACGACAGTAAACAAACCAAAGATCATTAAAGTCACGTCGTTAAATTCACGCGCTAACACCCGAAGAACGCGCTGGAATATGTCAAAAGTCTTCCCAGCATTACCTCACAGCTGACACGCCTGTGAGACATACATTTGTAGTAGAAGCATGAGCAGTTTCAGAGATGTTAATTGGTTTACATTGCTACTTTTTTCTTAGGGAACATTGTTAGATAATGAATGTGTTTTAAAGAAGCAGTTCCCCATTTAGACCTTGTGATCTATAAGGCCGATGATGTCAAGGTCATCTGATTCATAGTTAACGAGGGTGTCATGTGGCCGTCACAACGACCAACCGCTTTTAGTTTTCCCCAACTAATGTCAGGTACCCATTAGAGCTGGGTGGACTCAGAAGATTCCGAAATAAAAATCCAAGTCTTCATCAGGATTCGAACCCGGGACCCCCCAAGCGCTTTACCGCTCAGCCACCGCGCCTCCATGTGTTCTAATTAATATACAATTTAAGGTTTTATAAATTGACCACCCTTTTTGCACAGGACATGCAGTTTGATTTCTTTTTGCATACGACACGTAGATTCATCACCTACTTTCCACCCGGGTACCTCCCTATTTACATAGCCACAGAATGTATGTCTACAATTTTGTACCTTAAGTTTATGTAACAAATGTATAATGCAACAATGTCCAGGTCAGGATAATGTTTATTCATCCCCAGGTCTGGCCAGCAGCGAGGAAAATTTCCGAGTGTTTTATGCAGAGAGAAACGTCTGGTGTAAGTCGATAGTTCTCACACTATATACATTAGCCCCACTAATCTATTAGCTCATTTTATTTTATAAGAATATGTCACCCATCTCCGAAGCTTACATTTTACGATAATGCTACATGCCCAGCGAAGTGGCTAATAGACTTCGCTTTTCTCAATAGATGTCTGGTGCCCACTAGAGATTGAGGAATTCAAATCTGTCCAATACCCACTACATTCTAACAAATACCCTAGTGCTTTACTTATGTATTCATCATAACAAAACATAATTTTCAAACCACCGCCCCCTGCTACGCTAAATCTTGGTCATTTGCAGTCAATATTTATATTTCTTATAAATTATCTAACTAAACAAAGACTGAGTGAATTTTTTGTAAGATTCGCCACCAGCGACAACTGTAGGCTGCTACTTAAAAGTCTACAGTGCTTGTCTTCTCGTCTGTTGAAAACTGTGTAACAAATTAGAACCGATATCAACTTTATTTTTCAAATACTTTATCATTACGCTTGATTCTTCGGTATCTAATGTAAAGCTAATGTCTAATGTCCATAGGTCATAGAGTTATTAAAGTCGACCAGACCGTCACAAATGAAGGCTAATCAGGAAATAGTTCGCTTCAGTGCATACGGTGTAAAAAAAACAACAAAACAAACGTGTTTTTAAATGCATTTCAATGATTCTTAAGGTTTTTTGCAATACAGAATTAATTTACAGAGCTCTTGTGCCACAAAGTAATTATTATTGTTTAGGTAGCAACAGTGATCTTCAATGAAGCGTCCTTGACATTGTTTCATGTTTATTTTAAAATCTCATCCACCTCTTTTCACTTTCGTTCGTTTTTCTTTTGGTTCCATTACATCGCACTCACTTTACCCCATTTGCTTTCTCTTCTTTTCTTTCCATAGTCTATTTTTATTACTTGAAAAGATATTTATAAGAATACTTTTTTAAAACCAAAGCTTATCTAAGGGTAAATAAATGCTACTTTATTTATCTGAAAATTACAGGGTTTAGCTCCCTTTCTGTTATATAAAACAAAAGTAATTAATTAATACTTAATGATTAACTAACTGGTTAATTTTTGGATTGATTCGTGCATTGCTATCAATTATGTAAGAATAGGTTTGCACAATTTTAAATCGAATGGAAAGTGGGAACTATTAAACGTTTGAAGACGCAATGAGGGGATTAAATCCATATATATACATATTCACATCTCTCTTCAAGTAGTAGAATAGTTCTACAAAGTTTCAAATTGATACGAGATTGGGAAATAGGAGAAAACAAACATATTTAAACTCTATACCATACAGACAGACAGAGTTGATATAAGCTTTGTAAAAAAATGCAAAGAGAAGGTAACTGATTGGCGGGGAAAGAAAATATTTTCTGGAAATGTATGAAATGGTTAAATTGTTACTTAAACAAAAAGTAAAAAAAAATAAAAAAATAGGGTGTGCTAATATTTTTATATCTAGATCATAGCCAGGAAAATGAAAACATATTCACAAATGTCGATCAATTTTATGGCAAAATTTTAATTTTATGTGTATAATATTCACTTTATAATTAACCCTAAATCGATACAGGGGGAACACTCTTCCGTTTCACATCAAATTACGCCAGATAGTTCCGCATCGGTTCCCTGCCAAGAATAACCCGCGGTTATATTAAGTATTGCACTCTTGTGGTGTAATTATCAACAGTTAAGCTGACCTTATATCTATAACAAACAAGATAATAAAAGGAGTTTATGTCACACATAAAGCTCATCGGTGGCCCCCTCCTGGCCTGTTTCTATCACGTATTACTTTCCACAAATTCACAACAAAACATATTAACCTAGAATCAAGAAATATAAAACCGACAGAGCTTGGAAAAAAGTAAGGATCCTTATCGACTACTTTTGTTATACAGAGTGCGAATATTTTCGATCCCATATACCTGATAATAACATAAACTTTAGTTGTATAAATTTGTTTCTTCATTTCCGCAGAAGAATGATGCTAATTATTGAAGACATAATCCGGTTGTCCTTTTAATGATGTTTATAGGTGAACCTCACAGTCTGTAAATTTGGCCGTGGCAACAACAAAAAGTGAAATCAAATGTAAACATTTGCTCGATATAAAACCTTAAATTCAAGAACTGTCGTTTACAACAGATATTCATAAACATATGAATATATAGAAAGAACCATAAGTAGATTTCACCCATAATTAAGAACCAGCTATGAAAAATCGACTCTAATTATTAAAACAATAACAACTGTCACATCGAGGCATGATTTAGGTCCCATATTATAAGTGCCAATGTCTAAGGATAATGAAAGACCCTGAGTAAAAAAGTGAAGACAACTTACCAGATTCTGGTGTCAGAAGTACTAGCAATACGTTCAAGCCAAGATAATCCGAAAAGTGAAATATCCACTAGCATCCACGGTCAATGTATAATCCAAGATAATCCGAAAAGTGAAATATCCACTAGCATCCACCGCATATCTCATCTTTTTAATCCATTAATATTTCTTTTATTAATAGCTTTGGTTCTTTGCTTTCCGTTGAATCCAGAGCCTGATATCACCTGGTTGTTTTCACTTGGTAGTGTTTTTGTGAGACCCTAATGATAAAAAAAAATATAACTTCAGTGTTAGTATCATAACTTAGTAAAACAAAAGATTTAGGGGGGAGGATTGTGATAATGGGCAGGATGTGTCGTTTAGTTTAAAACTAACATCTATCCTTTTCTTCTTCTTCTAGCTAGCCTCTAGCTGCTGAGCTGTGAATTCTTTTGGCAGACTGTGCCAAGGAAAAAATAGTGTGCTGTTCTTTTCAGTTGTTCAGCACTGTCGTACAGGGTGTTGGTTATGTTGGGCTGTAGTGGAAGAAGGGTCTGCCTAAGGTGGGTTAGGAAGGAGCATTCAAAGAGGATATGGTTTACGGTTTCATTACTGTGTGAGCTGCACCTACAGTGGGGTAGGTGTGTGTGGGATTTATTTTGTTAAGATGGTAACTTAACAGAGGTTTTGTGTCCTGTTCTTAGTTGAAAAAATGTAGATTGATCTTTACAAAGCGTATATCCCATTCAATCCGTCTGTCTGTCTGTCTATCTGGCAGGATTTGTTTAAACGTTTGTTTCTCCAGCTTTCCATTTTTGGATCAATTTCAAACTTCGCACAATTGTTCAATGTCGATGACAACACATGAACCAATCAAAAAAATTAACCGATTAGTTACATGGGTTTCTTAATATAGAAATGATGAAAAACGTGAAGTATTAAGAAATATGATAATAAATGTGAGGTTCTTTCTCTTACATAACCTTTTTCAAAAAGTATATATATATATATATATATAAACACATAGTGCTTGTAGTGTGACTTTTTTCTATTGGTCACTTTTTTTTTGTAGCTAACAATGTGCAGCTGGCGTTTATGAGGTGGGGGAGTGTGGAAATGTCTGAACACAGATGATTTTGGTATTCAGCTCCCTTTATTTTTCATTCCGCTGAATAATATACGTATTGCATGTTTGAGTTTTCCTCTCATCCAGAGCCTTTAAAAAAATGAACTAGCCAATTTTTTTTTTTAGTGTTAAAATGTTTGTTGCACGTAACTGTCTTGAAAACTACGTTATCGAAATGAATGACTTGCGGTGGGTTGGGGTTAATATTACATGCACATATACACAGAGAAGCATAGTCACCGCTAACACACACACACACACACACACACACTGAAATATATATCTATCTAGAATGCGTTCCAAAGAGTGTCCTGTGGGGGCTGCACTGGACTGTCGTTTGGATTTATCGATGGTCGAGGGTTCAAATCCAGCCCGCTCCCATCCCCCGTCGTCCTGCGGGAGGTTTGGACTAGGAAGTAAACTATCTTCAACTCTGAAGGAACATCCAAAACATGTAAAACATTTTACAAACGTTTTTACAGTAAGGGCATTTCGTTTCGTATATTTCGGGTTAAGTTTTATATAGCCACAAAAACGTCGTAATATATAGCAGTGATCAGGTTATGGAATAAAAACAGTTTATATGTAAGCGTCTATGGAGACGGTCCAGTCTCGTTAATGAAGACGTTTTTTGGATTCAGTTATTTGGTGAGCGACCGAGTCAATTCGATGTAGAAGGCCTCAACACTGCCCCGCAACGTCACAACCACAACCTGTGGGCAGTATAGACCAATAGCTCGTTGCCACGTGGTACAGACCTGTGACGTGGAAACGAGCTACTGGTCTCCATTGCCCACAGGTTGTGACGTTGCATGTCTATAACGATTGGTCTATCGCAGACGGATTCCCTTCAGGGTTTAAATGTTTGATTGGTGCACCCTCTAGATTGTCTCATGTCGAGATTGTCTCATGTCTAGATTGTCTCATGTCTAGATTGTCTCATGTCTAGATTGTCTCATCTCGGAGTTGGCCTTTCGCCTGTGTTCAGCTACTTAGTTGGAATTGTTGTTACCGCCTCCTGAATATAGCCAACACTCGAATCAAAACACTGCGAATCAGAAACCCCATAAGTAACTAACCAGGCTGATAATTACTCCTTTAGAGCAGGGAAGAGGAAGCGGGCAGTGAGTTGTAAGGTCGCCTTGTCCCCGTACAAGGACAGCCCTAATGCCGCACATGGACCAGTATTCTCTCTCTCTCATATCCTTGTCCCAATCGTCGTTCATGCAGAACTTCCATGAAGAATGCAAAACACTGCGAACATATGCCCAAATAAACCTTATACATATCAACGTCCCCTCAGAGATTTTTAATTATACAACAAATAAACAAACAAATTGAAAACCACATCGCAAGATTATCTTCATAATTGTGTTCAATTGTCAAGAGCTTTTCCCCGCTGTTTTACGGAACGCGCGTATCAATCCGCTTACACCCAGTAATACCATCGGCTCTTAACACATTGCTAGGAATAATGGAAGTGTCAGCGCTAGAATTGATACAAATGATCTATTTTTTAATATATCGATAACATTTTTTTATCATATCGACAATTATTATATGAAGAATATCGCTAGCCGTGCGGGCTCTAGATATCTAGTTGAGCTGGGTTTTTTTTTAGTTTTACACCGCTTCATGCTGAGATATCCGGATGTATAATTTCCTTTTAGTTGGACAGTGAAATAATGCTTTGTTTTTATAACAAGATTGCGGTCAACAGGCTCAACTTTTATTTCATTAATCAGTTAGAGCAAATGATTCATTGCAATATCACTACAGGAGCGAGAGGTTATTGAATTAGGTCTTATCCTACTCACCGCTACCCTCCCCCCCTACTGTTTTTTTTCCCACCTGGAAGAGTAATTCAGTAAAGGCTATCTTTCAACAATTAGTCTGGTGTCAGTAAGGCTATTGATAGTGTCCAGTCAGATCAGCATGGCGGCGACCATCACTGATAGTGGCCATTAACCGCTCCGATAATAACTCTGACAGCGAGTCACTGCCGTCATCGATCTAAGTGATCGAAGAATGTCGAGAGAGAAACTGATTGAAGGGGGTCAACCTTTAGTCAGTGGTTCTTGTTGCTGTGTCATCGCATGTGTGGAAACTTAAGAATGTGGTATAGTCAAATACAAAATAGTAACTAGGTGTTCCTAAATCACTAATATTAACTTAGAGTTACAAGGGCGTAGCAAGGTACCCATGGGGTTCAAGAAGATGACTGTGATCCCTGTCTTCGATTTTTCGTCGTTACGAGGTCAAATTATTTTAAAGAAAACTGATTCGAATTCATAATATAGAAAAAGGGCTTTTTGTACCTTTTCGATCCTTAAAAACATTTCGACATTGTGCTCTTAAACACTTTGAATTTTTCCTTGCAAAAGTAATGTACCATTCTTGACATAAAACAGATTTGTTTATTGATAGTAAAATGTTTAATAATGAAGATTTTTAAAGAATTTTCAAATGGTCATATTAGAAACTCTATTAATAATATGTGACACGGAGTGTTGAAGCTGATAAAACAACATAGGGTACTGAGTATTACTAGTTATTGTTTTTTTTTATTGATACCATCTAAAAACACTTTCAATCGTTACTTGCTAAAGAGTTAACAAAAAATATAGGCATCAGTGAATGTAAAAAGACGTTTTAATTAAAGTATTTCAAGTATTATGTTTTATATCGACACAATATAACTTTATAATGTTTACTTTGTCAAGGGCCCTTAAGACGCCTACTGGTCATGGAACCTGGACCCAGGCGTTTAGTAGTAACAAATATTATCGTGGTAGTAGCAGGAGCGGACTGGGTATCAAAATCGGCCCGGGCATTACCGTATAAACCGGCCCACAAATGACATGTCATTTATTTTCGGGGGGGGGGATTTTTACCCCATTCCCATATATATATTAGTGTGTGTGTGTATGTAATTAATCTTCATTACAATCGGATCTTTCATTTTTTCCAACGTTTGTTCTACCCTAGAATACTCTCTTCCTATAATTAGTGGAAAGACAGTACACACCGCCAAAGAGCAGCTAATGAGTCAGGGGGAGCACTGTGAGCTCTTCACAGTGGGGCCCGGGGCGAAGCCCCATAACCAAGCATTATTTCCGTTACTTTAAGCTTTAAAAATGCATATTCTGAGGTATCTACAGTGCAATAAGCCTGCTACTCTTCCGCTAAAAAAATTCTAAAACCAAATCTGCTATTCAATGGAGTCCAGCGACTGGTAGAAAATGGTAAAATGCTTTAGTTTTTGTATTGGAAAACCACAAAACCTCTTTTGGTTACGCTCATGAAATTTGTTGACTGTAGTTTGCTTACGTTGGCTGCACTGGGGCAGTAAGTAAAGTTTCCCTTTCAGACAATGAGGTCTGAGGCAAGTGATGGTTTGAAGACCCTACCCTCCCGTCTACGTCCATGTGTTATATTATAGGTGTAAGCCTAATTCTCTACGAAATATATAAAGTTTGATAACGCATCGAAAACTGGATGTATGCATTCGTAGGATTACATAATGTATTCTATTTATGCATGTATGTAGTCTGAAAACTATAAACAATACAATAGCAGCCTAATGAGTTTGAAGCTTTTTGGTATTACTTATAGATTACAGACGTTTCTTCAAAATATAAGATTGTTACGTCTTACGCATTTCATGTGTCAATCTAGTCATGCATGTTGATCTGTGACTTAAAATATTCTGAATCGTTAATTTTTCTGGCTGACTCGGGCAATCCATTCCATTAAAAGATAAAAGAAAGCACAACTGTTAGAGAGGCACTTACTTAATGTGAAAAGCTCTTGCTTCTTCCTAGTACATTCTCAAAAACGTGATTTGTATATAATTATACCATGACCCGTTATTTAAAATATAAATCTCCTTTCATTAAATATCGGATGTGACAGCATAATATAAATTTTTGTAATAATTGTAATAATTTTCATCATTAATGACTTCATACTAAGCATAAGTTTGCCATTAATTATAATAGTATAAAAATTGATTTAGATCTAGATTTATTTTTTTATTAAATTTTTTTTAAGCCTTAAGTCACTAAGTGTAGTATATTTAGATCTATGTTATTCCAAATAAACAAAATGAAACTTACTTTTTCTTTTCAAATCGCAGAAAGTAGAGCTTTTTATACCCATATTGAGCTGTGAATAAGTTGGGTGGTTTGCAATTTCGCGGCTGTGTGTATTTAAGTTAATTTCTATTAAGTATTGTTAAAAAGCTCATTGTCGCGCAAATTTTTATATTATTTTTTTTTTCCTGCGTTATAACAATGTTTTCTAACTGAACCTCTCTCATCCCTCTTTTTGGTTAAATTTCATTGGAACCATTTAAAGACGGGGGCGGGAAGGAGCAAAAAAAAATGGGAGTGCCATCAAAGCCCTTACGGACCAGCAAAATGATGAGGCCAAACCCAACCTCGAAGACATCAAAACAGTCCATGCCGCTCGTGCATAGCAGAAAGTACGGTCTAACGTTTTGCAAATGATAATACGTACAGTGTAGAGTGTATTTTTTGTATATTCTTGTTCAATTTAAAAAAAAAATTTATTGTAATAAGAATTTAAAAAAAAAACAACAAGAAAACGTGTTCGGGTCTTTGTGTCTTGCTCTGCTGTCACTTTTTTTTTTTAAAAGTTGTCTGCATTGAATTTTTTTTTTCTTTGGTCGCGACCAGACCAGCCCATTTGGTACCGGCCCACCGGGCATTTGCCCATTTGCCCATATAGCCAGTCGGCCCCTGGATAGTAGCAAATATACATAAAACACTGAACGATAATCTTTAAATAAGAGTAAATCTATTAAAACACTCAGTAAGACAAAAAGATAAAGGCACATTCCTAGTTCTTAGTTTGGTAAGACAAATTTGTACAAATGCTCCAAGTTCCCTAGTGCTATTAGAGCATGGAATGGGTTGCTAGAGCCAGCCAGAAAAATCAGTGACTTGGCAGAATTTAAGTCATAGGTTAACAAGCATGACTAGACGCATGACGCGTAGGACGTAATCATCTTCTATTTTGAAGTAACGTCTGTATTTTATAAGATAGCTAAGATGATCAGATTAATGAAAAAAAAATTGATTAGTTGTAGAGATACTCTAGTGAGAAATAGTATAGTGAGAGATAGTATAGTGAGAGATACTATAGTGATACGGTTTTAAGCATTAAAATATCATGCTAGTTATATTTACACGATAACATGTGTATTCACATCGACTTGCTATGATGACTTTTAAGAATCAGTTAGTCCTATTTGACAACACAGATGTAACCAGAAATGTTGTTATTAATGTTCCAAAATCAAAGTTTAGAGTTGAATGTAATTAACACTATAAATAAAAAGATGTTCAGAGCCTGATAAACGTTTCAACCTACATCTGTCAACACTAATGACTTTGCTCATTTATGACAGTTATTAGGTCGCTAATAGGAAAGTTGTTAATGATTGCTATACGGACACTTCACTTGGCCTAACAATGTGAATAAGACTCAGACACACATACCAGCACAAACATGATTTTTAAAAATGTCTCTGAAAGCTGTCCCAAAGGTATTTAGTTCCCCCCCCCCCCCACACACACACACGAAGGTTATTCTCCCATATTTTTTTTTTTTTGGTGTGTATGAGTATTGCTAGTCTCTAGATCTATGCAGTGTAGCATCAAGTGTGTCACAATATAGATTTAAGTACTCCTCATACCGTGTATCCTTACGACAGTCACTTCTACCATCTTTAGCATCAAACTTCTGGAGTAATGGAAATCATGGATTTACGACAATCAAACGATTGGATTTACGACAATCGTCTGAACCATCTTTAGCACCAAACTCAGCTAACTTTTAAAAAAATAATTATAGCTTCTATTTACAAATCAATCTCTAGCTTTAAAAATATAACTTCTGTCGTTTAATTCTCACTCACATCTACTACATCAACGAGAATGCATTCCCTTTTTAAAGAACACTGCCATGTACATACATTTAGAGTAGTCTGTTATACACTTCTAAATATGAAACGTTTGTGTTTACCTTAATGAAGACACTGTAAATTAAAATACTCCGAAGTGAAAAGACACTTACCGTGCGTATAATTGTGACTGGTTCTTTACACCTTACCCCCCCCCCCCAAATCCTTTTTTTTGTGTGTGTGTCCTTGAACAGGGTTAGAGGTCACATGTCATGGGAATCCAGGTCACGGTTCAGCGTTCCTCGCCAACACTGCAGCGGAGAAGCTTGTAAGTATTTGTTTGGAAACATTTAACTTTATAATCGCCCCAAAATAAACTCCGCTTTTTCTTATAGCTAGGTACAATGTAATCACAGTTGTTGTTTTTTTTAATTGCTCTAATAGCTTAGGGCTTAGGATAATTTTACAAAACTCATTTACAAAGCTTGTATCAACTCACTCTGTCTGGTCAAAATCTTGTACACGTTAGTTCTCCCACTTATCAGTCTCTGATCAAGTTGAAACTTTGCACTATTATTCATTGTCAAAAGCAACACATAAATCATAAAAAATTAATTAATTAATTGGGGATAATTAACTACTTATTTTGTATTATATAGAAAATGGGATATCTTGCAGTATTGCACAATATGACTATAATTGTACGGTTCTTTCCCCTACCTAAGCTTGTTTTTTAAAGTAGCAATCTAGACTAGAATAATGGATCTAGTTAGAGAGATATTAGTGATTTTGTGTATTATTAAATTCAAATTTTAATTTAAAGATGATTAATTAAAAAAAAAAGATAATAGGTCATACCAAAGTTTTCTCTTTGTGGTCGATAAGCTAGTAAGTTATTCCCGAAAAATATACATAATCATTCAAATTTCTAGGAACGTCGTTTAGAGCCGTTTTCAAAATTCGTGATCATCCACCTGACCACCCATGAAGAGTTTTGAAGCTAAAAAGAGGAATTTAAACAGAATTTAAAGTTTCCAAATAATGTATTTCTTTGTTAAGTTTCTACCAAAACAAATCATCCAAAGTAGGTCATGTGACTAAAATAAGTAAGTCATGTGACTGAAATAAGTTAAGCAGAGGACTGAATTAAGTGAGTCATATGACTGAAATAAGTTGCTTACACTACTAACGATCTTGTTGAACAAATAAATGATCAATATCGATTTTTCGTTTAATCAATATGATTTCAACCTGATCTGATCAGTAAGAAATAAACAAGCATAAACACACAGAGAGCCCTATAAAGATATGATTACATTTAGAAGATGATTTTTTAAAGTTCCTTCTCGGGAACCGTAACTCTTCTAGAACTAAGCCCTATAGTCCTAGATCTAGTTTCTGCATAGATATTGAATTAAGATTCGCTAACACTCGATCTACTTGTCAAAACTATTCATGGAATAAACTTCCTTCACCCCAGCTGTCTCTTAGTTTCTGGTGGCACCTCAAGTAGGTCTAATCACGTAACCTTTAGTCTGATCTGTTTTTTTTTTGTATTTAACCTCAAGGAAATGTGAACGAAGTCAGTGATGCACAAATTACGACCGGCGGGCCATATCCAGCCTGTGACGCGATACTGTCCGGTCCTTCTAAACTTATTCCCACAGAGCCTATTGAAGCCGTGTAGGATCTGGTTCTAGGGTATTTGTATTTTCGACGTTGGTAGAAATGTAGACAACAATGGGAAGACAACTTAAAAGAATGGACGGGCCGGTGATTAAAATTGATTCCCCCCCCCCCCCCCCCCCAGGCAAAAAAACAGATAAATGAAGAAAAACGATCAACAGATCATGTGTGGTGCGCAAACGGTTCAACAGACTAAGGGATAGGTGAAGGCGATGGCGCTGAGTCGAAAAGGTTTAAATACGCGTACACTTAAAAAATTATTTATTTTCAATTTTTTAGAAAAGTATAGTTTATAACATATTTTAAGTCTTAAATATCAAAAAGCCAGTAAAAATCCCTGTTGTCCTCTTTCCTGGTTCTGTTCCTTGCAGGAAGACTTTCGTGAGTTTCCGACGATCATGTGACATGGTCCTACCACGTGAATTTACCTCTCATTGACACTGTCAACATATTTATGCCTTGTTAGACATTGCTAAACTATTTCCACATCTGATTCATGCACGTGGTTCTGAAGTTATCTAAATGTTATCAATCGATTAGCGTTCAATATATTCAGCTTCGACGAATAGCGACAGCTACTCTAAAATGCAGGCAGGTGTCTCCGTTACAAATAGCACATGTCAACCGAAAACAAAGTGCGCATATTGACATATTCTACGTTATCACGAGTTGTCAGTCGTTGGTCGAGAAGATGCGCATGTCCAGTTTGACCTATTTTCATTTATATATATTCCCGGTTAGATTTAAACATTACATCCTAGCTCAACCTCCCGCGGGACGACGGGGGATGACGACTGGCATGATTCGAACCCGGGACCATTGAAACCACCCGACAGCACTATCTTAATAAAAAATCAAATTAATGTTTACACAAATTATGGTTAGGTCATAACGTATCTAAGTGTAAAACTTACGCAAAGAATAATAATCAAAGTCCTGGTATGAATCCATCACGCATGACTGTAAGCATGCAGATCAACAATATAAATAGTCCAATAGGATCTTATTGTCCTACTGATTATTCCTTTGTGATCTTTTCACAGCGACGTGTTATCAACCGTTTCCTAGAGCACCGCCAGCAACAGCAACAAAGGTAAGCGGACAGCATGTAATATTAATATTTTGTGTGTCAAAACTGCACACTTTACACACGTGTGGTCATCCCCCCTTCTCTTGAAACCCATACACACGCACAGAACTGCCAACACACTTGACATGATAAAGTTCACATAACCAAAGAACTATACACACACCAAAATAAAAAGTCCGAATTTTTTATTTTCTAATCCGTCCGAAATGGTGTCATGCTAATGTGACAGACTGCTTTCCCCTTTTGGTTAGTATTACTGCAGACATAAAAATAAAAATCTATACCCTTCGCAATAACGGAGTACTTGTTACACAAGGGCATTAACCCGCTTTGGTCGTACCTATTGTCTGCCCCTTGTCCTTACCTGCGCTTATCTGACACATAGCTGCACCGGTAATAAACCTGATAGAAAGTAAAGACAAATACAATCCATTGTCTTAACATTTTCTGCGATATGTCAATACGATAATGGCCCCGATTTAAATAAGAATTCTGATAAGGTCAATAAGCTATTTAACTAAAAATTTTTGTTTATAAAGACTATGAGGGGGGAAGGACTTTTTACATACCAAAGGTAAAATATATGACTATAACTATATATCTCAAATGGTCTATAGACCGAGCTATTCGACAGTGCAGATATATGAAATGGCCTCTAGACATACCTATATAGCAGCGCAGATATCTGAAATGGTCTCTAGACATACCTATATAGCAGCGCAGATATCTGAAATGGTCTCTAGACATACCTATATAACAGTGCAGAATCAGATGGTCACTAGACAGCAATATAACAGCGCAGATATCTGAAATTGTCTCTAGGCGAGCTATATGTCAGCGCAGCTATCTCTAATGGTCTATACAGGGCCGGATTTAAGTAGTTGAGGCCTCGGGACAAGATTTTGTGGAGGTCCCTATGCTTTTTCGAAAGCTTTAATAAAGATTCACTTATGCATAAAAAAAAAATACTTGTATCTACAAGCAAGCTATATTTTAGAAGAAAGAAATTGTGTACTTGTACCGGAGCTGTACCGGTATTTACATATTCCAAGAATGCTGCAGCTACAAGGGGACACTATTTATTCACGTGACATTAAAGACATTGTGGTGCGGTCAAGAGATGTCGCTTGGGATGGGGGGGGGGGGGGGTTGTTCCATTAAACATCACTTCATGTTCAATCAGTACAGCTGAGAACAACACATGCTTACGTCTTTGTCGGGATTTTATTTTGTGTCGATCGATTCTCTACGTACCTGACACTCTCCCACCTCTAGATGTGCGCACGTGTTTACGAGGATCTCAACTAATACTGCTCACACACACACACACACACATGCTGCTCTCTCTCTCTCTCACACACACGTATTCATACGAAGTTAATGTACCCGTTTCAGACTTTGCGGTCTTTGGGGCAGACGATGTAAAATTCATTTGTTTTCGTTGACTACTGTTAACATGGGCGTAATGTAACCAGCACAAAGGTCAACCACATTTGCTTCCCCAATGAAAGTCAGGTACCCATAGGTGTTGGGTGGACTCAGGGGCGTTCTAGTAATTCAGAATCAAATCCCAGTCTTCACCGGAATTCGAACCCGAAACTCTTCGGTTCTGAGGCGCAATTCAGTACCACTCGACCACAAGGCCTCCTAATTTAAAAAAAGAGAGACAACAGCCAACAGGGCCGGCCTTACAAATTGCGGGGCCCAATTGAATGGATGCTTGCGAGGCATTTTACAATAACAACTATTAATATTAATCAGATCATCATATCAACATATATTATGCAACATGCATAGGAACCAATTCAAGCGCAATAGGCGTCAGTGACTTAAGCAAAGCTACGTCAATCGTACGAAACATTAAAATATTTTAACTCTTTTTAATCCTACATCTTTAAAAGCCTGTGAAAATAGCAATGACGAAAATGTATATGCTAAATGTAAATTGCAGGGCCAGTGCCAGGCGCGGGGTCCTACTGTTATCTTGTTAGTTTGCTAGTGTAGAAGCACGTTTGTTCTTTACAAATTACAATTAAATATTTTTTTTTTCTAACTCGTTTACCAGAAAAGATGTGTTTTTAGATTTTATAGGATCAAATGAGTTCAGTGGCGTAGCTAGAGATTTTGTGGCCCCGTGGGGGGGGGTCTTGACCTCTTTAGGGGCCCCTGCATTTTGACATTTGACAACATGACATAAAATAATGGTGCCATATTTAATGTAAAAGCAATTTTTGGACACATTATGCCCCCCCTCAAGTAGTGGCCCGGGGGGGGGGGGGGGATTTTCATATTTGGACCCCCCCCCCCCTCATCTAGCTACGTCACTGAATACATTTTATCCGTCAGGTTCCATAACGGCAAAGTTAATATTCAATTTCTATGATTATTACATGTTGTTATAAGATTACGTTCCCTTATTGGTTCCACGGAGGATGGGAAAAATACTAATGAGCCAAAAATAAGGATATTCGAAATCCTGTATATGAATAACATACATTCCTTTATGTATATATGATCTTTAGCATGGCTTAAACTACCTCATTATCTGTATATATAATTTTTTACGTTGCCCAACTATGCGGGACACCACGCACGCACGTTGACTCTCTAACCCTCCTCCCGCCCTATGATTGGACAGGCTTCATTAGGCTCTATATGGGTGATAGTGATTATACTAACATACTATAATTAATACGTTTCTTGAGCCCTTGAATTCACTCTTATAATAGTAGGTCTACATCTATTATAATTGTATCTAGACTCTAGATCTAGATCTAAATATATGTAGGCATACAAGCAAATGTTTTTATTTTAAAAAAATGGATTTAGGTCGATGAGCTATTTTGATATTTTTACATTCAAACATTCGCTTTCTTATAACATTATTATGTCGTTTCATTACTTCCAAAACACTCTCAGTAACTATATCGACAGTGATACGCAAATTGAGACCCGCGAGTGGCGGGTAATATATACCTACTATACTACTAAACATTGCTACCCCTCCTAGATACCCCATACACCCCAACCCAGATGATGTCATAGCAAAGTTCTACGAAGAACTAAACTCCACATTGCTTGATATTCCAAAAACAGAAAAGCTACTCATTCTCGGTGACTTCAACGCAAGAGTCGGCTCTGACCATCACATCTGGAAAGGAGTCTTAGGCCAATTCGGGATAGGTCAATGCAACAGCAACGGATTATTACTACTCCAGACCTGTGCTGAACACAAGCTGCTCATATCGAACACAATATTCAATCTTCCAATGAGAAAGCAAATTTCCTGGATGCATCCCCGCTCAAGACACTGGCACCTCATAGATACGTCATCACCAGACAATCTGACCGTCAGGACATTCGTGTCACCAAATCTATGTATAAGACTAAACATTGAAGCCACATCAAGTATGAATAGAAAGATGTTTAAGCTTTTTTTTTTATTCTTTACTTCCATATAAATATTCAAACTAGCGTATTAGAGTATACGAGACCGATGACGTCAGTTCCAGACACGGCGCCCTTACGTCCCTGTAGCCTCCTCTTCCACCCCCAACCCTTATTCGTACACAATCTGAACTCCTGAAACTCATTGCCGCCCTGCGTCTCTATTGGGCAGATGTCGTACCTGTTATGTCAACAGCAATAAACGTTTCAATCAATCCTGACCCCCCCCCCCCCTTTCCCCCCTAATCTTTCTCCTCCCCCCCACCCACCCACCTTCCCAGATGACCTTTCTCCCCCGTGGCAAGGTAACTTGACCGGAGACAAAGAGATGGAAAATCTGTTACTTACATGTGGGGGAGATTTTTTTTTTTGTAGTTACTTTTCGCTACTACTACTTCAAGCTTCATCAAGTCGAAAGATGGCTTTGATCATAGCACCGCGGGAGTGTGTAGCCAAGCAAAACAAAGACGCGGGTGAAACAAGACATCTTCGAGACATTCCCAGAGCTGCAATGCTTTTCTTTCCCCCTCCATCATTCAATCATTCAATCACGTGTGTGAAATCCTATCTCTTTAACGAGTTACGTCACGGTGCGCGTGAGCCTTTTGAGTGTACATGTACGCACGAGCAATCTAAACATCTCAAAATATACGACCAACAAAGTTTATATTGACTCTTAACAATTTTGGTTCATCTCATTACTTATTCAGTAAGTCTGTAACGTTCTTTAAAAATTAATGTTGTCAGTTCAAGCCTGAATCTTTCACCACGATGCCACGGGATGGCAGAGTTCTATAGCGGGATTTTATGACAACAGTTCGGAACGCAAACCACATGACCAGGCAGTCTGGTCAATTAAATTACAAAAGAATAGTTTGGAGAGCAATAATGAGTCCTTGAAGATTACGTTTACTGTTTGTGCTACGATTAAAAGAACTTTTGGTATTGGGAACTGATTGAAGTTCTACAATCAGGAGATTTAAATAATGGATGTTTGACTTAATGTGTCTATCTTATCTTATAAATTACAGAGGTTACTATAAAAAAGAAGATAATTACGTACTACGTGTGTCTATGCATTTATCTAGTCTCGGATGTTGTTCCATGACTTAAACTCAGCTAAGCCGTTGGTTTTACTTGCTGATGTAGGCAACCCATTCCATGCTTTAATAACTCTAGGGAAGAAGAAATGCTTGTACCTCTTTGTCCTAGCATATGGAATATGAAATGCGCATTTATCTTTCTGGGGGATTTTATTAGGTTTTGTTTTTCTATTAGATTATTATGGTTCAGCGTTTGTTTTTTTCATGTATTATTGCTACTTTACATTTTAGTTTTCTGCCCTAAAGCGTCAACAAATTTAGTGAATAAAAGCCTATTAGTGTGTTACTGTAATCAAATGTGAATAATCGTTGTTGTTGTTGTTTGTTTCATTTGTTTTGGAATCATGGATCCTTTTGCGTCTATTCTACTTTCTTTATGTTTTCTTGAAACAGAGGACGCACAATTAAAGTACTTTGATTAAGCTTTTAATGGTACGGTCTAATAACACCACGTTAAAATTAACTTAAAATGTATTGCTAATGAAACATTATCACTTTCCACTTTTGTTCGTTTGCTTGTTTCTGATTGGCTGCCAACTGCGCGTGAATGAGTAATGCTGTGAAAACAGGGGATGCAAGGTTAATACGGACTAGTCAGTCAAATGTACATACACCTCTATAGTCTCCAGAATATTTCTTCAAAATGTGGAATCATTTTGTCTCCGAATCTAAACCACACAGAACTTGTCTTCTTTCATGATATTTGTCTATGTCTTTCCATATGTTGGTGAGGTTCAGATTCAATGTATGCACTTAGTGTCATATCCTACAAAATGTGTGATTCTCACGTTTTGGGGAGGGGTATCCTATATCTTAAGGCTAGTTAGGTGTTAGCATTTACTATCATTCTCAAGCCTTGTCTTTGTAGATTGGGTATTATCAAGGCTGGCTTTAGGCCGATTTTTACCGATTTCTTCAAATTTGGCCCCCGCGCCTAGCAAGTGTCCCGCAATTTAAATTAGGCATTAAGAATAAAATGTAGGACTAAAAGGGTTAACTTACTTGGTGTAGCGAACGGTTTAAAGCCGTTTTGACCTGCGCCTGGCACTGGCCCTGCAATTTAAATTTAGTATATAAATTTCCGTCATGGAACCACTTCCACATAACATGTCTGAGAAAAATACTAAATGGCAAATGGCAAGACAAAATACCAGAAGTCCTTCGAAGAGTCGGTCTGCAAAGCATCCACACAATCCTGATGCAGTCCCAGTTGTGATGGGCATGACACGTCTGCAGAATGGAAGACCACCGCATCCCTAAACGACTCTTGTATGGCCAACTAAGCGAAGGAAAGCGCTCGCAAGGTGGTCAAAGAAAGCGCAAGGAAAACTGGCCCACAGGTTGCTGAGGAAGAAGAGAACAACGCTTGCAGAAGAAAAACGCCAGAGAAGAAAAGCAAGGCAAATGACACTAGCTCCTGCTGGAATAACCTGCCCAGTGTGCGGCCAAACAATCTGGGCTTTCATAGGTCTCACCATCCACACGAGGAAGCATAAAACCCCAGTGCAAAGCCCTCAGCCACCCTAGATGACAAAGTGGGTCATCATCGAACCACGATGGACGTACCACATATTCCTTTCCGTCATGGCTTTTTTCACAGGCTTTTAAAGATGTAGGATTAAAAGGGTTAACATCTTAAGAGTATCGTACGATTGCCGTAAGTTTAGTTTACTCACAGGCGTCTAATGTTGATTATTATGATCTACTTAATATTAATCGTTGTTATTGTAAAAAAAAACATTAGAAGAGGGGCCTCACAAGCCTCAAAATTCGTAAGGCCGTTCCTGGGTATTAGCTTCAGAGAGCTAGTCCAAGCCTTTAAGACTCACAAATTAACTTCCACACAAATCTTAAATAAAGCTCGGAAATAGCAAACAAATGAAACTTGACAATTATTGACAGTAATAGGTCTATACAGGTTTAAAATTTCAATGTTGACATTTTTACGACGAACGATGAAACTTATACTTCTAACCTTAACTCCTTACGAAACTACCGCTTTAAGGCCTTACTGTAAAAACACGTCGTGCCCTCGTCTGTCATTTGTCTCTCGAAGTTCATCCCATCTCTAGTCTCTCATCTGATTCAATCCTTCCTAAAAGCTACATCAGAAACTCGACACACTCACACCATCCATAACAATGTTCTTATTTGTGATCTGTTAGTTTGAAGCTATTGCGCCACTAGGGTGTGTGTCACACGGTACTGCCCGCACCACCCCCCCCCCTAGTGACGCCACTGGTTTTGGGTAATCATATAACAAATCGCGTGCATAGCTATTAAGGATTTTTATATGAGGAAGCTCTCCAGAGCGATGCCATTCAAGAAGTACATTGACTAGATCTGTGATCTCTTGATTAAGTATGAGGTCTTTAATTTTACGGAATATGTGCATATGCTTTGGCTTCCTCACCTAACTTAAAATGTTTTTCGTGTCTTGATTACGACTTAAAAACTTAACTGCAACGACACCAAAGAGTATTGCATGATATCTTATCTGTAAGCAAAGCACTCTATCGTAGAATGCGTTAAAAAAATGATTTTATTAGAATCTTTTGGGTACTCAACCAAAACTTCACAGGAGTCAAATAACTAGCATAGTTCTGGGTTCATTTAGGTGAAGGCTTGAGACCCCCTGAAAGTAAATCTAGACTTGCACTACAAAACTTGGCATCACCAGATATTTTTCTATCTGTGGACGTGATGAATAAGGTTATTGCTTATAAACATTTTTTTGTGTGTGATAGCCGTAGATTCGTGTCACAGTAACCTCACTCTCTGACCCTCTTTTCATCAATGCCCAGTGGAACGACAGGGTCAGGACAAATGACGCTGGTCTGGAGTGGATGACCAAGTCTGAATAGCATGTTACACTCAGAAACTTCAGCAACATTTATCTTAAGATCACTATATTAAACCTGCCCATTGATACAAGATGGTGGACATCGAGCTGAATGTTTGATTGAGTACTCGAGGAAGGTCGATTTCAAATCCCTTTAGAGCTAGGATTGTTTAAATGAACATTTGAGTTGTGTTAGCTGAGCCCCTAATGGCAGCCATACCTCCACTTTCAAATGCCGCCCCTCCCCACATGCTGGAGGAGAATGAAAGACGCCCTGTACAAATGCAACACTAATAATTAAAATTGGCTTTTAAATTATGATCAATTTGGACATTTGAAAAGGTTGTTAAATTAAAGGCTAATCTCTGATCATTGGTCATAAAAAGTAATGATGAACTTTTATGTTGACTATCATGACCAAGTTCTTCTTCGTTCTCATTTTACATGTCGAAGGGTTCAGATCAGTAATCCTATATCTGAGAAGAATTGCGCAATGGTTTCCAGATCTGGCAGTTCTCCGTATAGTTTTTGTTCAATAGGACGGTTTTGCGGCCAGAGTCTTGTTCGGGCCTCTTGATCTCCTTCTAAGCGGAGAGACCAGCCCCCTACCTGTGCGGCGGGATTCCATAGGCAAGACACCACATCTATAAGAATAATTTCTGAGCTCCAACATAGATGAGGTTACGTGTCAATGTGTTATGTGCCAGGAGGGCCATTGACTCCGGCTTCAGCCTGCTTTTCTTTCTGGGTGTGCTCCCATAGCCTTTGATCAGCCAAGATCGTCTGCAAGGCAGCAGTTGTTTTATTTCGGAATTGTCTCTCCTAGATGAATTACTATCCCTAGATTACGAGTTTCATCTACCCGGGTTTAGAGTTTATGCGCCCTAGACTCGCTTTTTGCAATCATTTCCCTGGATTTTTTTTAGATGTTTTAATTGAATATCATAACCACTGGGATACATCACCTCATCCTCCATGACTGCAAACCAGTTGGTCCACAGCTAACCATCATATCTAAGGATTTTTCCCCTATCCGCCACCTGGGGTTTGATTTGGTAGAAGATGGTAGCTCCCCCAAGCATGCCTAAGTGATTGAGTGTGTCACGTGTAGCCACATATTGATGATACTTTTCTACTTCCCTATAATGTTGTACTCGACAACATACGATCTACACACATTCTATGTGTTCCCAACATGTGAAGAAAGAGTCTAAACGTTTACAGTGTGAGAAGCACTGAACACAGCAGAGTCAAGTTCATGAAGACATATACAATGGTTTACCCATAGACACAATTTTGAGACACGTATCGCCTGAACATGAGAGAGACGTCTTAGACCAGGGGTTCTCAACCTGTGGATCCCAGGGGTCGCCTAAGACCATCGAAAATATGGATTGTTAATGTCTATTCTTCTATTGCTGTATGTATGTGTATGTGAAGGGGGGTCGCGTCAGAGTGAGGATTGTAAAAAGGGGTCGTTAAGCATAAAAGGTTGAGAACCGCTGTCTTAGACAGACTCCTTCCATCTCAATCCGAGGAACACTCATCAAGACCATCTGTTGATGCAACCAGCAACAACGTAATGACTTTCTTATTGCGTCACTTCCTACTCGTGTTTCGGAAATTTACGTAGGAATTGTGTGTGTGTGTGTTTGGTGTGCAGGTGATTGTGTGTGTTTAGTTGAATCTGTGTGTGTTTAGGTGTTTAGAGTAACTGTTGTATATGTGTCTGCGTGTTTAAATGAGATGCGGAAATAGTAGGCAAGACTAATTATTTTGAGAGATGGTTATCTTTTTTTTAAAACAGTAGATCTAATTACCGTAGTGCGTTTCTTAACAACCAGTGCCTGCTTTGAGTATGTGCCCTTAAATAAAACAAACTTCAGGGGCTTGGACATTTTTTTTGTCTTTTTTCTTTTGTCATTTATTTTATAGTATTAGTCCTTAATTAACCATCTCATATATTGGTTAAGTCATCGGAACTCTCCAACGCAATAATGAGAAGGATGAAATAGAAGAAGCTCTGTAATGAATGATAATTATTAATATAATATATATTATATTATGTATTATAATGTAATATATTATAATATAATATTGTTATTAATAATTATTTTCTAATGATGGCTGAAGAAGGCAAGCACTGTTGAACTAAGTTTTTTAATTACAATTATGAATGCAAATATTTTTATCTGACCTTCTAAACAATTTATAATAATAATAATTTTTATATATATACGTAAATTCATTAATGTCGAAACTAAAAAATACATTGTTGTACTAATACCCTAAAACCTTTTTTTTTCAACTAATACCCCAATACCTATATTTGTACAAAAATAAAGTACACTCCTTAAAACTAAATCTTTCAATAAATTACAAGTCATTTCCTTTATTCGATATCAAAGAAAACAATTAATTACCAATAATTTATTTAAAATTACATTGCTCAATCACAGTTGTTTAAAATTCGGAAGATCCATGTTCTTAAAAATACTAGCCTTATAAATGGTTCCGAACTTCAGTGGATACACTATCGACGTTATACAACAATTACCCATCAATCTATTTTAAAAAAGACGTAATCGATGCCGTCAGAACTACATACTGTGATCGATACCAGTATGTCTGTCCAATCATTTCCTTTGTCCGATTTACTACGCGCATCGAGTTGTATTATTGTACAACGTGTACAAAACAGACACCAATCCTGGGTTTTTTTGTTTTGTTTTTGCATGTCCTCCAAGTCTAAGTAGAGCACAACAAAAACAACGAAAGTCAAGTTACCGAAACGAACACACAACAGCCTTTAAGACGTGCAGTCATAGCTACATGCATACCTAATCCACCCCCCCCCCCCCACATTATTTATCATGCATGTATTCTTGAACTTAATTTGAGGGCAGAAAAATTGTTTTTGGCAATGACGCTGATTTATTAAGTGCCTGTTGCCCCTGGGCAATCGGAATGTTTTCCTGTCTGGCGCCAGATATGAGAGCACTCACGTGAGCGCACACACACACACGCACACACACACCAACATACACGGAGAGAGAGAAAGGGAGGGATGCACGGAGCTGCGTGTTTGATAGATAGAAACTTTCAATTTTGCTAGTGAACGGAAGTAGAACCTTTTGTTGACGTTGTCATGGTGATTGACTCTTTCTACATCCGCTGTTTGCACAACAAACGTGAAAGATAATAAACTGTTTTTAAATAGAGAAGTCAAATAGGTCTAAGCATGACCTTATTATTATTACAGAATATTACATGTTTACATTCGTATCTTATCTTATCTTATATAATACAGACGTTACTTAAAAAAGAAGATGATTACGTCCTACGCGTCATGCATTCAGTCATGCATATTAACCAATGACTTAAATTCTGCTAAGTCACTGGTTTTCCTGGCTGGCTCAGGCAACCCATTCCATGCTCTAATAACACTAGGGAAGAAGGAGTATTTGTACAAATTTGTCCTAGCATATGGGATGAAGGAATGTGCCTTTATTTTTGTGTCTTTCAGAGTATTTTATTAAATTTTGTTTTTGTATTTGAAGATTATGGTTCAGTGTTTTATGTATAATTGCAACTTTACTTTTGAGTCTTCTGTCCTGAAGGTTTTCTACATCTAGTGATTTTACTAAAGGTGTTACTCTAGTCAAATGGGAATATTCATTTGTTATGAATCTCACTGCTCTATTTTGTGTCTGTTCCAGTTTCTTAATGTTTTATTGAGTTGATTGGTCCCAAACGGAGGATGCATATTCTATTATTGGCCTAACTAAGGTTAAATAACATTTTAGTTTTATGTTCTTATTTGATTTATAGAAATTTCTTTTAATAAATCCTAATGCTTTGTTTGTACTTCCAGAAGTATCCTCCCTTAGTAGCGTGACTACCTCTTTTTTTCTCTACGTATCTCTCTCTCTCTCTCTTTTTTCTCTCGCTCTCTCTTTCTCTGTATTCTTTTACTTTTTCTATTACTTCACTTTTTCAATTTTATTTTATTTTATTCAATTGTTGTTTTTTTTATCGCCCCAGGTTAACTTCCGACCCATCTCTGTCTGCTGGTGACGTCACATCAATTAACCTGACCATTATGAAGGTAGAAAAGTGGATTTTTTATATTATTTTTTGGTCAATAGCATAAGTTAACATTTTAGAGCGTCACTTTGTTGACCGAAGTTTCAGTTACTCTCCTAACCAAAGAGATTGTTTGGCTTGAATCTGTTGACATGACGTCATTACGCTGGAGTCACATCATTGGTTGTGTTGTTGTTTTTTTTTCTTAATTGTTTGGTTTCTTGTATCTGTACGTGTTAACTTTGGAATTTTTGTGTCTGGTTTTTTTTTAAAATTTTTTTTTTAAATTCTATTTTCTTTTTTCGACTGTTTTTTTTTTATTGTCTCTAACTCTTCACTCTCTTGCTCTCCCTGTCTCCATCTTTGTCTCTCTTGCTCTCCCTGTCTCCATCTTTGTCTCTCTTGCTCTCCCTGTCTCCATCTTTGTCTCTCTTGCTCTCCCTGTCTCCATCTTTGTCTCTCTTGCTCTCCCTGTCTCCATCTTTGTCTCTCTTGCTCTCCCTGTCTCCATCTTTGTCTCTCTTGCTCTCCCTGTCTCCATCTTTGTCTCTCTTGCTCTCCCTGTCTCCATCTTTGTCTCTCTTGCTCTCCCTGTCTCCATCTTTGTCTCTCTTGCTCTCCCTGTCTCCATCTTTGTCTCTCTTTCTCTCTCTCCATCTCTGTCTCTCGCCTTCTCTGTCTCTTTCTTTATCTCTTTCCTCTCCATCTTTGTCTTTCTCTCTCTTACTTTGTTGGCCTCAACTTACAATTTCTTTTTTTTTTTTTTTTTTTCTCGTTCTCTGTCTCTCTTATTACACTCTTTCTGTTTCTCTTTGTGTGTGCAAATTTTTGTGACACTTGTGGGAGAATAATAATAGACACGATTACAGAATAACTAAAATGATAGTGCAAAGTGACCAAACACTATATCACCTATAATGACTTTTTAAAAATTTGACCAAATGACACGCAATTTAGAATGCTATTTAACCATCTTTCAAAATTTCATGTACATCGATGTTGTCAATTGTTCAATCTGGGGTTAACGATCTTTTTCATCTACATAGCATATTTACAATTTTTTTACGTTGTAAAATAAGTATAGACCTATATAAATATTATTGACCTATAACAACGTATACATGTATGTATAATAAAAAACTGATGAATAGTGTGACCAAAAAAATATATGAGTGGATGAATTTAAGTTGAGTTTTTTTTCTTTTATAAACTAAAAATCAATCTTTTCAAAGAAAAAAATAAGCGTATGATTTAATAAATAATTATTTTTGTTTTAAAACAGCAAACTCTTAGGTTTTGGTTCACCCTGTATTGTTAAACATTCAGTCTTGGTTCACACTGTATAGTTAAACATTCAGTCTTGGTTCACACTGTATTGTTAGACATTCAGTCTTGGTTCACACTGTATAATTAAACATTCAGTCTTGGTTCACACTGTATAGTTAAACGTTTAGTCTTCGTTCACACTGTATAACTTTGTTTCAACAGGGCGGTGTACAGTACAATGTTGTTCCGGAATCATTTACTGCAGGTCAGTGCTGTCAACGTATTAAATGGGATTCCTCTAGGTACATGTTTTATTTAAATTTATAAATGTGCATTATTTCTAAGCTGAAAATAGCATTATTCAGATAGCCTTATATATGTATTTGAGGACCTCAAAAAGGTAATCAAGGGGTGTTTTGGGGAAGGGGGATGTGGGTCTTGGACAACGTGAAAATTAGATTTTGGAGAACAGGAGCCAAAGATTCGCGTGCTACTCACCTAAATCCAATTGTGTCCTATTTGTGTGAGAGAAGATGCTGTCACTAAGAGTGCACTTCCAAAGGGACTCGAAGACAACCAATCACAGATGAAAATCATTGATTATGATTTAATAAATAATCGCCTATGAAGATTGTTAATGTATCAATAAATTTATTAATTTTTATTTATGAAACTAGTTTAAGCCTTGCGCCTTTTAAACATTGTTTTATCGGATTACATAAGCGAGTGTCGATAATCTCATGATCTTGACGTTTCTGTCTAAACATATTGTTTTTAAATGCAGAGGTTCAAATTCTTTCTACTGATGACATTTAGTTTGATTTGACATTTAGTTACATGCATTGGTATCGGGTAACCCAAACACAATCGTACAGAACGGAAACACAACAATAGCACCCCAAAAAAAAAATGCCTCATGAATTTGAAAGAACTCTTCTGATTGAAAGATAGCCTTATGTCGTCATGTCTGCCAGAGGAGGTCACGTGTTCTACTGTTCACAATATTTCATATCTGTATGCAAAAAAAAAAACAAAAAAAAAAAAACACAACAAACAAAATATAACGTAACAAAATAAATGTAATTAAATTCAGAGGCTCGACATCTTGCTAGAGTAATGTTCACACACAAGTATGAAAAAAAGAGCCCGCCATTGACAGAAATGTTGGAGACAAACAGTGGTTTTATAAACAAACACTGGCCACTATAAATTATGTGGCGCATTAAAACTATTTTGGAAAAATGGTTGACTATAATTATTTCTCTCTCTTTTTCACACACACACACGCACCACACAGATATATAAATATATGTATTGCGGTATGAGCAACCCCTTCCCTATAATTCCCTTAATATTTTCTTTTTTTTTTTTTCTTAATTTTCGCGTCATCTCCCCTGTTATTTTCTCTTCCTTTTCTTTGGAGCCTGAAAATATTAACTATATATGGATATGGTTTCGTAAATTTACATGTAAACTGAAGGCAGCGCCCTTACTGGATATACCATAAATAGAAACCAAGGCTTTATTTGTAGAGCACAAATCTTCGTTGACTTCACAGACAGCAACGCAATATATTTCTTCCATGTGACCAGTGATGTGACAGGTTTTTCTTTGAACTTTTCAGCCAATCAAGCAGGCTGTTATTACTGACAATCACTTTTACTACAAGGTAGAAGGAAGATGCAGCAAGGGGAAATAATGCAAGATGAAAAGAAAAATTACTAGGGATAAAGAAAGAGAAAATGGTGGGATCAGAAAGAGAGTGATGTGGTCAGACAGAAAGTGAGCTGATCAGAAAGAGAGTGATCTGATCAGAAAGAGAGTGAGCTGATCAGAAAGAGAGTGAGCTGATCAGAAAGAGAGTGACGTTATCAGAAAGAAAGTTATGTTATCAGAAAGAGAGTGAGCTGATCAGAAAGAGAGTGAGCTGATCAGAAAGAGAGTGAGCTGATCAGAAAGAGAGTGAGCTGATCAGAAAGAGAGTGATGTGATCAAAAAGAGAGTGATGTTATCAGAAAGAAAGTGATGTAATAAAAAAGAGAATGATGTGATCAGAGAGTTATGTGAACAAAAAGAAAGTCGTGGGATACAAAAAAAAGAGTGATGTGGTCATAGATACTCTCGAAAAAGAGTAAAAAGTGAGTTAATGGATAAAAAAGAGTGAAATAGGGAACTCATGAAATGATAGAAAGACGATTAGAAAAAAAAAAGAGTGTGTGAGGATCACGAACAGAGAATTTAAGAGGAAAGAGGGAGAGAAAGTGGGAGAATTAAAAAAAAAACTCAAGAGTAAAACAAAACATCAAATGTAAAGCCTGTTCTTCGCGACCTTCAGTAGGCAGCTCTTGTGTGTGTGTTTCGTCATTATCTCGTCAATGGATGATTCCTAAAGGACTTAAGAATGTTATGGCTATGTGCACAGCTATAATTTTAACAGTAACGCGATGCTTGGCTGTTGATCTTCAAATCAAATCTCCTTTATTTCCGCAAAAGCTGGTTGCCCGTATATGTTTTTAACTAAGGTTTAAGTCATAGAGTGAAAGTCCAATGTTTACTCTAGATTGAAATATTTTTTTTTTTTGCTACAAAACGTAGCGCTTCAAACCATGGAGCTATTGATTTGAATCAGCAGTGCTAAAAAGGAGCCTACATAAAGTATATTACATAGGTTATGAACACTTCCTTTAGTTTGCACACCGGATTCACCAAAAGGCTTGCTATTTATAGTTTTTTTCCGTCATTTAGGGTTTGATATAAGAATACCTCCGACGGAAAGTTTGGAAGACTTTGACAAAATGCTGGAAGAATGGCGGATCGAAGCAGGAAGTGACGTCACCTACACCTATCATCATGTTTGTATCAATATTTTAAAAATATATCTTTAAAGTTTAGAGAGTATATTGAAAATAATACTGTTCAAAATGAGACAACCTACTATCTATCTATCTATCTATCTATCTATCTATCTATCTATCTATCTATCTATCTATCTTTCATTTGTTTCATATTGTCATTTATACCATAAAGCGTTCCTTATCGCATACGATGAAGGTTTTGTATCAAGTTGTCTTAAGTCCCGGCGGAGCGTTTTGTAAAGAAATCCTTTATTTATTCTGTTAAACGAAATTTCAATACAATGTCAGCATGGTTTATATAAAACTTCTTAACATCCGCTGGCCAGACAGCATCTCGAATAACAAACCAGCAGCCCCATTGAAGTAGATATCCTTCAGAGACGGGGGAGATGGCTGCGTCACACTTTTCGCAAGCCTGAATCCAACGTAACAAAGCAAACCCTAACCTGGAACCCCCGAGGAAGGAGGAAGATTTGACGGACCATGAATGGATGGTGCAGATGTTAATCAGATTGGCAAGACGTGTGGACAGTTGACTAGACTCGCCTAGAACCGAAACGCATGGAGGAGGAGATTTGGTGGCCTATGCACCAGATGGGACCACAGGCAGAGATGAGATGATTCTCATGTGCCCTATACGACGCTCAACCAAATCAAAGTTATTTTAAATATATACCCACTTCATTCGGTAACGTATTAGGTGTTGTGTTTTCTGAATCTTGAATGGTATTTCAGAAAACGAACAGCACCAGTAACCACATTACACCTACAGATGACAGCAACCCCTGGTGGATCAAGTTCAGTCGAGCGTGTCAGTCGATGTGAGTACATAGACTCTATATTTGAGCCTAATTCCTAATTTCTTTGTCTATATTGATCCGTTTATTATAACTATTATCACTATTGTATTGTGCTTTAAGTCTTTCAATGCGCAAGCCTCATATTTGTCTACTCGTATTGAAGCTGTTTATGGAACAAAATATTCCTATGAGTTCATTAATAAACTGATTTCTTTGATTTCTTTATATTTTTATTTCTATTTTTAGTGGTATAACTATTAGAAAAGAAATATTTCCAGCTGGAACTGATGGGAGACAACTGCGCTTGGTGAGTTTAAATAAATTGAGTACTTAAATAAATTAAGTTCAAGTCTCATTTTCTATCTACATCAGCGTTTCTCAAACTGAGGGACGCCTTTCCCCAGAGTGGAGGCTCGACGCGGTTTTACAAGAAAGAAATATGTTGCCAATGTTTAAAAAATAAAATCATTAAATTTAGTGACTTCGTTTCATCTTCCGAGTAGGACTTTTGAAAAATAAAGTTTAGTTGGTGTTTTTTTTTACATACACAATTTCCGGTAACGCCAAAAGTGTGGTCTGTTTGGCGTTTCCGCGCTGTGTCTTATGCAAGTCGACGGAGGTAACATTCAAATAAAGTGTACAAAAAATCACAGGCGAAAGCCACCAATATAAGTAAGTCGACGCTGATAGCGAACGTCGAAAAAGCTGCCTCTCCTCTAAAGCCGCCAACATTATTCTGTTTACATTTCGCTATTCTTCGTAAAATCCTATTCTAATTTTTTAATTAGTTGCGTCATTGTCTGTGAGTCAAAACTTTCCATTTTTTGAAAAACAACTTTTCCGCCACCCGCCAAACTCCAAATGATGCCATACCAGGTCCCATCCTTTTTGTCGGCGTCTCGACTAACGCAAAGATGATCTTAACGACAGTCACGTCCAGTGCAGACGTACGTGCGCTATAAGTGTATTCAACGTCCAAGACACTTCAGTAATTGCCCGTAACACTTCTTCTTTAACTCAGTATGACCTTGCTCTTTTTTTCTTTCTTAACCAATTTTCCTGGTAAATAGATTTTACGCAGTTCAGAAGACTAAAATGAAAGCGTTTGTAACATTTTTTTGTTCGACCTCGGTTGCTTCATAAGTAAAAGTTTGAGATATACTGATGACGGTTACATGCACAGGGTTGTGGAAAAGAAATCATCTTAACTTAAATAAAGTGGATTGTGTCTTCATTGAACCTGCTTATCGTGTGACTCTTTAACTGCTTATCTTGTGACTCTATTTAATTGCTTGTGACTCTTTAACTGCTTTTCTTGTGACTCTATTTACCTGCTTATCTTGTGACTATATTTAACTGCTTATCTTGTGACTCTTTAACTGCTTATCTTGTGACTCTTTAACTGCTTGTGACTCTACCTGCTTATCTTGTGACTCTTTTTACCTGCTTATCTTGTGACTATTTACCTGTTTATCTTGTGACTCTCTACCTGCTTATCTTGTGACTCTCTACCTGCTTATCTTGTGACTCTCTACCTGCTTATCTTGTGACTCTTTTTACCTGCTTATCTTGTGACTATTTACCTGTTTATCTTGTGACTCTCTACCTGCTTATCTTGTGACTCTCTACCTGCTTATCTTGTGACTCTCTACCTGCTTATCTTGTGACTCTATTTACATGTTTATCTTGTGACTCTATTTATCTGCTTATCTTGTGACTCTTTAACTGCTTATCTTGTGACTCTACCTGCTTATCTTGTGACCATACCTGCTTATCTTGTGACTCTATTTACCTGCTTATCTTGTGACTCTTTAACTGCTTATTTTGTGACTATATTTAACTGCTTATCTTGTGACTCTTTAACTGCTTGTGACTCTACCTGCTTATCTTGTGACTCTTTTTACCTGCTTATCTTGTGACTCTTTTTACCTGCTTATCTTGTGACTATTTACCTGTTTATCTTGTGACTCTCTACCTGCTTATCTTGTGACTCTCTACCTGCTTATCTTGTTACTCTATTTACCTGCTTATCTTGTGACTCTTGAACTGCTTATCTTGTGACTCTTGAACTGCTTATCTTGTGACTCTATTTACCTGCTTATCTTGTGACTCTCTACCTGCTTATCTTGTGACTCTCTACCTGCTTATCTTGTGACTCTATTTACCTGTTTATCTTGTGACTCTATTTACCTGCTTATCTTGTGACTCTATTTACCTGCTTATCTTGTGACTATTTACCTGTTTATCTTGTGACTCTCTACCTTCTTATCTTGTGACTCTCTATCTGCTTATCTTGTGACTATTTACCTGTTTATCTTGTGACTATTTACCTGCTTATCTCGTGTCTCTATTTACATTATTTTGTGTCTCTAATTCCCACCTTACCCTATGTCTCTATTCAGACGCAGCCTATTGTTTCTCTCTATTCCCCAGCTAGGTCTGCCAGTGCTGGGCTTCTCCCCCATCAACAACACGCCTATTCTCCTCCACGATCACAACGAGTACCTGAATGAAGCTGTATTTCTCAGGGGCGTGTCTATCTACAAACAGATCCTGAGGGAGTTGGGGAGTCCCTAAGTACAGACAGTGTAACGCTCCTGAGGTGATGCAATTAAACCTATTTCAATTAAACAGATTCAATCCTTCCATTTGATGACAAAACCGATGCAGTAGCGCCGATATCATGAAACGCTCTTTGAAGGAACAATTACACATTAGGCAAGCAAGATGGCTCCGCGACAAAAGACAGTTCTAGCAATTTGTGCTGACGAATTGTTTTAGGGTTATTTTTTTAACCACTGTTTTCTTTAATTCGTAATTGTTTTATTCGATATTAAAAATAAATGAGCCACTAATGAGTTATATTTTCTTTTTTTTTCCACCCTGTTGTTATAATAAATTTATATGGTATGTCCACTAATGAAGAAATTATGTTTATTCAATGAAGTGTCTGTTAGTCAAACACGAACGATTGGGAAAAAGGGAGGGGGGGTGTGTGTGTGTGTGATAAGGATGGTAGAGAGGAGAGAGAAAGTATTGAGACAGTGTTAGAGAGAAAAAGATATTGCAACAGATCTAGTAGTGCTATATAAAAAGTATAATTATTATTAAGATTACCTAATTTTAACACCTCTTTTAGGATGAACTTTGCATAATAATTTTATTGGGACCTCGTCTAGATGTTGAATCGAAAACAAACAAACGATAAGAGCAGATTAGCAGAATATTTTCAAATATTCACTTGAATAAAATAATGTGCGAAATGAAAGCTAGACGAAAACGAAGCTTCGTACTTGAAACATCACTCCTGTTTCAATGAGAAAAGGTTAAGCTGATAAACGTTCGCTTTCATTCATTGATTCGGTTGTATGCTCCATCATGAAAACCAAACAAGGCACTTGCACATGGCCTTAAACATCATTACAAAGTAGCCATGGTGATGATTGTTTATACAAGGGAAATAATTCATTTTCGTCTGGTTTGTAGTCGATGCCTCATGTATATATATAGAAAATGAGGTTATTCCTTTCAGAAGTGTAGTTGGTCGGGGATGAAATGTCATCCACCTCCCTAAATTAATTTTAAAAAATCTTATTTATAAAAGACTTAGCCATCTATTTTTTCTCGACCTGGGATGTTGGAGCCATTAAAATTTCCCACACATGAAGTCTGGGACCCATATAGGCCTAAGTATCACACACACGGAGTCCAAAGTTTCTGAATTACAAAAACAGGTAAATGACAATTCAAACAGAGTATTGGGAAATGTTAAACTGACTGATAGGAAATGCTAAACTAAGTAGTACGTCTTAGGGTATGGCCTTTTTGAAAAATAAAGCAACCATTTATTTAATATATTGTATTTACCATGACATGGTGTTCTTTAAATTTATTTGTGATATAATAGGTGATGGTTTATTTGTGATATGATAGGTATACTGTTCTGTCCAAACCGTCAAATTTATTGCCTATTAACGGTCTCGTTCTCCCACCTTTGAATCCTGTTCCAAAGTCTCTTACAAAAACATTTCAATACACATCTATTTTTAGCTCCCTACCTGTAATATTGAACATATAATATGCTGGGATCACAACAACCTAAAAGGTTCAAGGCTGGAGAGAGACTATTGTAAGTTTATTGGTTGAGCAGCTGATTACTTTTCAAGAATACGACCAGAGAAAAGGATTATAAAAACTAAAACATGCCAGGTTAGACAAAGACTTTAAAAAACAAAAAATCAAAACGGTAAAGTTGGCACTTGCCAACTAACTTTCTTTTTTTAATTTTGCTACCATGAAAAGATTTACAAATAGAAATCAATTGACTGCAAAATATAACGTAGGCCTAACCATAGACTGAACGTACCACAGTTGTTGACTAGATTTGTTAAAATTCTATTTTTTTTTAGAAGGAACGAAACAAAAAAAAAATGACAATGTGGCATAATTGAACAAATCAGAAAACTTCATGGAAGTAAAAGACTAATTTGTTTTAATTTAGTTTGAGAGTTTGAAGGCATTAATTAGATAAGACTTTTGAAGAATCTTCTGAGACTGACTTGCTCGAAAAAGAGGAGTGATCAAATCTAAAAAGAGGCACGCAAATTGATGACTGAAAGAGGGGTGATGTTTGTTGCTTTTATTTTAACTTACAAAAACTCACTTTCTTCCCCCCCCCCCCCTTTGCATAATGATTTTTTTTATATCAGCTCTGTCTGTCTGTCTGTCTGGTAAAATGTTAATACACTTTGTTTCTCTCACATCCATTCTCGAATGAAATCGAAACTTTGCACAATTATTTGTTGTGCTTATCAAAAATTAATCATTAAAAAAAATAATTGTTAATTAATTAGTGCTATTTACTATTTTTTTGGTATCGAAAATGGAAAATAAATGCTACTTATTGAGAGTGGCAGTATATGTGTAGTTATTTCCCTTTTACCGATTTTCCCCACTTCTCACTCATTCTCTGATCAAGTTGAAATTTTGCATAATTATTCACAGTCGCTGAGAACTCATGAATCGATAAAAAAATATGAGCAATTTATTAATAACTTTGTTGACATTAATACATTTTGATGTATCTAGAAAAAAGAAAACTTATTCCTGCAATACTGAGATATAAAGCAGTCATTTTGCAGTTCTTTATATTTGATAACCTTTGTTAAAAAAAAAAGATTTTTTAAAATAATTAGCTTGTTTTCTCTTTAGTTGAGCAAATCTGGGGCGAAACCTAACGACATTTTGTCTTAAGAAATGATTGTGTAAAAATAGAAAATAAAACAAAGTGCAAGCAGACTTGTTTGTGTTTGTGATTTAACCATGACTGTATTTACAGTATATTGTTTGTTTGAATGAGCTGAATGTAACCACTATCAAATCTGTCGTAGTTGTGGTAATAAATAGGGAAGTGTGAGTGCCATTAGGGGAGATAAACAGCAGACTAATGCGCAGACGTGTATAGTTTATATGTTTTATTTCGGGTGTTCGAGATCACTTGTGTTTCTACACAAATTACTTTTACATTGAAGTCAAAGTTGTTTATAACAACTTTTATATTCATTTTTTTTTACAATTTTTACTTTTTTTTTCTCTCAATTTCTGTTTCTAGAAATTAATACACCTACAAACATTGTTTTATCTTTTTTTTTTCCTTCTGTTTTTTCACAGACCTATTCATTTCATATTATTTTTCTTATTTAAAATATTAAAAATACCTTCCAACTCTTTGCCCTCTTTTCTAAAGACTCAAATTATAGATACGCATAGGAATTTTTTAAAACATAAATTAAAAAAAAAAATGGGTCAGAGGCTAAAAAACGCAATAGGAGAAGGTCGATAAACTGAACAGCTACACCCCCCCCCCCCCCACTCTACCTTCACGATGTGGCCCAAGGTCCCTGAAGTTTTCCAGCCAGATGGCAGCTGTCAGCTGACCACTACAAAGTCAAACAGTTTTAGTGAACTTGACTGGGACCCGCGGCTAACGGTGGACCTCACAACCTCAGGCGGGGCACAGGCCAACGTAGAGAGCTTGCTCTAACCCTTATCTCTGATTGTACAGATTAACAAAACGAGCGCGTGCTTCCAATGTCAGAATTTAGTATAACGCCATTGACACATTTTTAATCACAAAGAATCAAGGCAAAAACCAGTTAGTAGCCTAATAATCACAAACGAAATTTCGCTAAAATGTGTTCCAAACAATCAACACAAGTTTACATAATATGTCTTTTTATTAAAAAAGTAAAGAAAAACAAGCCAGATTTAAACCCAGACATTTCTTTGGGCTAACTAAGGGCCAGACCTAACTCATTTATACCCTAACGTTTTTGTCCATTTGACCATATATATTTCCGAAATGAGATTCTTATATGTTTGTAAAATGTTTGACATGTTTGGGATTTTTCCAAAATGTTTGACATGTTTTGGATTTTTGTAAAATGTTTGATATGTTTCGGATTTTGTAAAATGTTTGACATATTTCATATTTTTTCAAAATGTTTTACATGTTTCGGATTTTTGTAAAATGTTTGACATGTTTCGGATTTTTGCAAAACGTTTGACATGTTTCTGCTGTTTGTAAAATGTTTGACATGTTTCGTATGTTTGTAAAATGCTTGATTGGTTTCGACTGCTTGTAAAAGGTTTGACATGTTTCGGGTGTTTTAAAAATGTTTGACATGTTTGGGATTTTTCCAAAATGTTTTACATGTTTCGAATTTTTGTAAAATGTTTGACATGTTTCGGATTTTTGCAAAACGTTTGACATGTTTCTGCTGTTTGTAAAATGTTTGACATGTTTCGTATGTTTGTAAAATGCTTGATTGGTTTCGACTGCTTGTAAAAGGTTTGACATGTTTCGGGTGTTTTAAAAATGTTTGACATGTTTGGGATTTTTCCAAAATGTTTGACATGTTTTGGATTTTTGTAAAATGTTTGATATGTTTCGGATTTTTGTAAAATGTTTGACATATTTCATATTTTTTCAAAATGTTTTACATGTTTCGGATTTTTGTAAAATGTTTGACATGTTTCGGATTTTTGCAAAACGTTTGACATGTTTCTGCTGTTTGTAAAATGTTTGACATGTTTCGTATGTTTGTAAAATGCTTGATTGGTTTCGACTGCTTGTAAAAGGTTTGACATGTTTCGGGTGTTTTAAAAATGTTTGACATGTTTGGGATTTTTCCAAAATGTTTGACATGTTTCGGATTTTTGTAAAATGTTTGACATATTTCATATTTTTTCAAAATGTTTTACATGTTTCGGATTTTTGTAAAATGTTTGACATGTTTCGGATTTTTGCAAAACGTTTGACATGTTTCTGCTGTTTGTAAAATGTTTGACATGTTTCGTATGTTTGTAAAATGCTTGATTGGTTTCGACTGCTTGTAAAAGGTTTGACATGTTTCGGGTGTTTTAAAAATGTTTGACATGTTTGGGATTTTTCCAAAATGTTTGACATGTTTCGGATTTTTGTAAAATGTTTGACATGTTTCGGATTTTTGCAAAACGTTTGACATGTTTCTGCTGTTTGTAAAATGTTTGACATGTTTCGTATGTTTGTAAAATGCTTGATTGGTTTCGACTGCTTGTAAAAGGTTTGACATGTTTCGGGTGTTTTAAAAATGTTTGACATGTTTGGGATTTTTCCAAAATGTTTGACATGTTTTGGATTTTTATAAAATGTTTGATATGTTTCGGATTTTTGTAAAATGTTTGACATATTTCATATTTTTTCAAAATGTTTTACATGTTTCGGATTTTTGTAAAATGTTTGACATGTTTCGTATGTTTGTAAAATGCTTGATTGGTTTCGACTGCTTGTAAAAGGTTTGACATGTTTCGGATTTTTGTAAAATGTTTGACATGTTTGGGATTTTTGTAAAATGTTTGACATGTTTCGGCTGTTTGTAAAATGTTTGACATGTTTTGTATGTTTGTTAAATGCTTGACATGTTTCGGATGTTTGTAAAATGTTGACATGTTTTCAATGTTTGTAAAAATGTTTGACATGTTTCGAATGTTCCATCAGAGTGGAAAATAATCAACATCCTAGTCCAGACATCTCACAGGACATCGAGCATGGTATGAGAACTGAATTAGTGCGCATAGCGCACGACCTTTCAGACATCCAAATGAATTAAATTTATATGTAAGTGCAAACAAAGATTGCAACAGCGAATATTTTACTACTGAGCCCAGATAGTTGATTTCGGAAACGGCGTCATATTTAAAAAACAAACTAAAACAACAAAACAAAGAAACTCAAAACTAAAAAGAAAAAAAAAAGAAAAACCAAAAACACCAGTGATTATTAGCACAAGTAAATGATCGAAAATACTATGTGAATTCTTAACACAACTTTGTACAGTGTTATTATGCGTAATTTATTCTGCAGTATCTCAATTATATGTTGGCATGCGGGTTAACGTACCCTGTATTTCAAGACAAAACCACAAACTTCAATAGCCATAGCAACATAGCTCAGTATAAATATAAGCACTTGAGCAGTAGTTGAGCATGATTCTTTTATGATGTAACTAAATGTCTAAATCCATGAGACAGGAAATGACGTGTACAAACATATCAATTTATAATATGTATAGTAACGTGTAAAAAATTTGATTGGTTACCCAGATTGTATCACGTGACGTTGACGTTAGCCAGATGGAGGCTGACATTGATTTTCACATAAAAGACTAATTGGAAACCATTGAACGGGGCTGGGCTTAGGGAAACTTTTATCTGCGATATATTAAAACCAGAGACTCTGCCAGGTTTTATAATTGTATTCAGATTTAGATCTACTTTTTAGTGACGCTTGTAAAACATTAAAGATCACGTATAAACATTTTTTTTTTACAAAGCTTAAATCATCTGTCTGTCTGTCTGTCTGGTAAAAATGTGAAAATATTTGTTCTCCCATTTCCCATTTTCGGATCAAGTTGAAATTTGGCAAAATTATCCTTTACCTATGATAATACACGAATCAATAAAAAAAAAATCGCTCATTAGTTTATAAATTAGTACTAATTAGTTAATGGCAGTTAATGGCAGAAAGTGAGAGTTTCAGATAAATGGCAGTAATTATAGTTGTTCTTTCCCTTACATAAGCTTAATTGTATTTTAAAAAGTCGCTCTCTTTTGCTTGTTTGACTAGAGTCTGGGTCTAAAGGATTAACTAGAAACATGTCCCTTTATGTTTTCTTTTTTGTAAAATATTTAAAAATAGTTTTTTTCAGGGAAAGAACTAAACATTTACAACCATGTATCTCAAGATTATTTGTACCTTTTCTATATCAAACAAAGATAATTTAAAATCACTAATTAATCAATTAATGCACAGAAGCACAATGCACCCCGTTAGGGACAATGAAAGTTTCACCTTAATCCGAGCATGGTAAGGGAGGCGAAGGGGAGAGAACTAATGTGTACAAAATGCTTACCAGACAGACAGAGAGACATATTGAGTTGATATTAGCTTGGTACAAAGTTATTTTGCATCCTTTATTATTTTTATAAACATGACATGTAACATTTAATAGGAGTACCAAATTACAAATATCATCTCTCTCTTTCTCTTCCCTCCCCTCTCTCTTTCTCTTCCCTCCCCTCTCTCTTTCTCTTCCCTCCCCTCTCTCTTTCTCTTCCCTCCCCTCTCTCTTTCTCTTCCCTCCCCTCTCTCTTTCTCTTCCCTCCCCTCTCTCTTTCTCTTCCCTCCCCTCTCTCTTTCTCTTCCCTCCCCTCTCTCTTTCTCTTCCCTCCCCTCTCTCTTTCTCTTCCCTCCCCTCTCTCTTTCTCTTCCCTCCCCTCTCTCTTTCTCTTCCCTCCCCTCTCTCTTTCTCTTCCCTCCCCCCCCTCTCTCTATCTCTCCATTGGCTTAGGCATAATTCTATGTAGGCTAAGTCTTCATTTTTTTTTTGGTCTAGTTTTTAATCGTAATATTCCAAAAACATTTTTTTTTCTAGAATATGAACTACACCGTCTAGTCTTCTGTAACATATAGCAAGCCAGGAGCGTTGATGAGGTTTTCAATGCGTTCACCGCAACCTTCAATGAAGTCCAGAAGGGATCTAGTAAGCAATGCAAAAGTACAATTTTAAAAAATAAAAATAAAGGAAATTTAAGAACCTTCAGATTTATAGGGAAGATGATGTAAAGGTAATCTATTTCTGTGACCCATGGTTAAAGAGGGTGTCATTCTTGACCTGGAATCAAACCCGAGACAAGAAAGCCAAGCGTTTTACAAGAATTTATCGAAAAAAAACAATCTGTAGTGACAGTCGCAGTTTCTTACAGAATTACTTTTCGTGATTAAGCAATGGCATAGTTGTCAACTCTATGCTTAGCGATGCCGAGTCAGACCCCCCCCCCCCCCCCCCCCCACACACACGTCCCATTGAAGTCTCAAAAAAGTTTAATGAGTTTTGGTTGATATCTTTGGTAGTATTTTGACACAGCTCTTCAGCGCTAAAGGGCGGCTTCCCTCCCCGCCCTCTCTCGTATCAAACACATTTCTCAGCCCAAGTGAAAATATGCCCTGACCCTGTATCGGGGTTAGAGTTCGAGCTCCGTATTGTTACGCGTAGCCATGAGGCTTAGACCTATGCAAAACATCCAATGGCATATATAAATGTATTAGTTTACAAAACAAAATAGTTTGAAAGCGTGTACACGCATTTTAAATATAAACATCTTTTTTTTCTTTTTTACAAGTACGTTAAAGTAATCAAAGAACTTTTTGTGCTATACTGGTAAGCATGAATAGACAATACTTCTCTTCAAATTTGAACTTTAACCCTGAGTTCATAGGTTAAACTATCACTCGTCTTGACTAGAATATCACTGGATTTTGACAAATTACTCTGATCAGTTGTCAATCCTTTTTAAGAAATGGAAGGTGTAGAAAATGCATCAGTTAGTCGATTTCGGGAATATTTACGAATTAATACAATGCAACCATCTCCTAATTATGGTAAGAAAAATAGATAAGATCTAATTCTAATCATAATTTCATTGATGATTGTTGTGATTGTCATTATCTCAATTGAATTTGAATTCAATTGTCAATAGATTGAATAGTGAATATTATGATGAATATATCATAATCGTACTAACTTAAGTAGACTTTTAACTAAGTAACTTAGTAAGATACTTCACTAACTAGTAACTTCATACAAGTGAATAAATGATAGTGTCAGTGATAGTGGTAGATTAGATAGTCATAATTAGAATATAAATATATTATAGACATTGATCTAAATTATATATTAATATATTATAGTAATATTTATAATCTAATTATCAAATTATAACTATCTAATTATGATATAAATATAATTTTTTATAGATTAAGATAGTACTAGAGTCTAATACTACTAATAGATATTTAGAGTAATTGGGTAAAAGAGCATTACAATGCCTTGAGTAATAATTAAAAAGGGTCCCCCAAAAGCATCATCTAGTCTATATATAGAGTATGAAGCTGAAGAAAAGTTGGTGATTGTAAGTAAAATTATTTTATATCGGGGGGGGGGGGGGGGGGGGGGGGGGAGAGAACCTAGAAAAGTGAAACTATAAGAATTCTCTGGCCAGAAGTATATGTTTGTGTGTTGGAAGACGTAATCTTCTTTTTTGAAGTAACATCTGCATTATATCAGATAAGATAAGGAGACCATTCTAATTCATTGCAAAAACCTATAAACAGTGAGTCAAAATTATGCTAGGGGAGCATTAAAATGTGGGATATTATGTGACGGTTTTATGCCACAATAAAAAGGCTCCTCCTGCCGAAAAACATTAGAGAACCTTTGAAATATTTTTTGAAAAAAATTGTTGAAAAGTCGATGAATATTGAGAGATTGTACGTACAACAATTTTTTAAGGCGGGGGTGGGGGGATAAGTTTTACATGTAGTCAAACTCACTGACAAAAAGTATATATGGTTTAGAGGGGTAGCATTGTAAAGCAGACCTTGCCCATTAGATAAAACTCGAGGTGGGGGAGAGAAAAGTGGTAGGCTACATGAAATTGATAAACAGTTCAGAAGTGAGTGCATTTAGGAGGGTGTTTTAAATCGGGCCTTTCCAATTGAACATATATATATTAGAATATACTGGCCAAAAAGGGGATAGCTGAAATCGCAGTTTTCTTAAAAAGTGTGAAAAAAAAAATAATGGGGGTGGGGGGTATGGCCAAATTATTTTGTGAACATTACTATTTGCTGAAAGTAAAATGTGCCCAGGCCCAAAAATATAAAACCTATATAAAGTATTTAGAAATAAGAACTGAAAAGCAGAAGAATAGACAGATTGTGTAAAATAAGACTATTTTTACGATGGAGCCAGTTTGGGGTGGGGGAAGTGAAAAGTGATACTTGAATTTATGGGCCGATTCAAGTTCATTAGTAAGAAAAAAAAATGAGACAGCCTAGTGGTCCATAGCAAAATAAACAATATATAGCATGGGAACAAATCAGTGGACGGGCTGTGGGTAAGGCATATAGAGTCTATAGACTATATATTAGACTCTAGCTAGATCTATAGTCAGTTTAGAATAACTAGTCTAGAGATCTATAAAGATCTAGATCTATGGAGTAGATTGAACAGTCACAGTCTTACTAGTCTTAGATCGATCTATATATTTTCTCTATAGTAGATTTTAACTTAGACTAGATGACTGGATCTAAATTAAGCCTGTATAGTGTATAGATTCTAGATTATTCTATTAGTCCTTCATGTAATTTTTATTATTTTCCTTATTATTGACAGATGCTGCCTTAGAATTTCTTAGTAAACAAGCAGCTGAGCTTGGTTTAGACTTTCGTGTACTTGAAGTAAGTTAAAGTTGTATTTTATAATAGAATAGAAACAAATTTATAAACACTTTTAATACTTATATAGTTCAGGCTTGTATTTTTAATTTCTTTTTTTACTTTTATTTTCTCTTTGATTAAAGAGTGGTATTAAAAATCGACCTTTGGGGCTAATGACATGGAAAGGCACTGACCCTGAACTCAAATCTGTTTTATTGACATCACATATGGATGTAGTTCCAGTGTTCCCAGTAAGTGAAATAGATAAGTATTGTAATTAATTGTAAACACCCATTTAACAATCTTATTTTATTGAAAACCTTTATTAAAATATGGAAGTAAAAAAATTTTTGAGTGTAGTAACCAATTCCAGTAAAATCACCAGATTCTGGGAGAACATGAGACCATGGTGGAGGCTTATCAGGCACAGTAGTTAAATAGCGTTATGGCAGTGTACTTGAAGAAGCAGAGAAGACCGGGAAGAGCTGGGACACCTTCAAAAAGCTACCAAGAGACTGTGGAGAGTGGTGTGTTTTTGTCGAGACCCTATGTTCCACGAGGAACTCAAAGGAGTGATGATGATGAGTTAAATAGCCCTATGCAGAACAGGCCATTGTCCGGTTGTTCTTACTTTGCATAGGTGAAGCCAAACCTTGACTCACTGTGCCCCTACAGCAGGAAGAAAGGAAGACAAAACCATGTCTCTCTAAAAAAAATTAACTGTAATTTTTATTACAAACTAGCATATGGATAAGTTGCAAAAACCTGTTGGGTCCAAATTGAATTCCAGTGGAAGTAACTTTTTCATGATTATGGGTAGCGAATCAATACACATTTTTCCCAAAATGCCACAAAAGAGATTTGCTAGAGCGCATTGAAGATGCTGGAGATGCATGGAGACTTTCTATACAAAACAACATATAATAATAAAGAAAAAACCCAATCCTCTATCAGAAGTTTAAAAGTTCAAATAGCTCTATGTTCATATGATCCAGGTGTCGTGAAGCACCATATGTTACTTCCTAAACAACCTACACTTATAAAGTTATCTTTATTTTGGCATGTTTTGTAATCAATTTCTGTTTTACAAGTGTTGTGTTGTGATAAATAAATGTATTTTTTTGTTTGCATTGATTCTAGCAATATTGGACATACGAACCATTCAGTGCCCATAAAGATGAAAAAGGAAACATTTATGCTAGAGGAGCACAGGTAGTTTACTTCATATTCACTTCACAACTAGCCAGTTTTTTTTAGTAATGCAGTTTGGCATTCTTTTTAATTGAACATTATTAGAAAAAATATTTTTTTTACATTAACTTTTAAATAAAGATAAGTTGTAATGGTACATTTTATCACAGTTCTAAAATTATTAGAATTAAGCATCAAACTAAAATTTCAAATAAGTCCACCTATAGTTAATTTATGTATTTGTAACCTTTTTTTTTTAAAGGACATGAAGTGTGTAACAAGCTGGTAAGCTTTTTTTTTAAATTATTCATTTTAACTATTGAATGTTTCTGATTAACTCTCTAAAGAGTTTTTAATGAATTCTTAATAACGCCTTTTTTTCCTCCCTTTTCTTTCTGTCAAATACTAGTTAAACTTTGGTGTCAGGATTGAAGTCACACTTGCTTATAAAAAAACATAAACATAGCAAGTCAATGTAGCCAGAATTACATTGGATTCAATTTATTTATTTATTTTTTTGGCTTTTTTTTTTTTAGCAGAATTACACTTTGAACTACAGAATTTTTTTCTTATTTGAATGCCATCAATAAAAAATAAGATAATTTTATATACTATTTATTGTGTAGGTATCTTGAAGCTATAAGACAACTAAAAGCTGAAGGGCAACAGTTTCTGAGAACTCTCCATCTTTTGTTCACTTCAGGTGGGGGCTTTATACTTGTCATAGTCATGTCTATCAATATATATTATACCTAGACTGGACACGCTGATCTCTTAACAGTACATAAAAATGTTGTGATAAACTTCAAAAAGCTGAAACAAGCTAGGTGTTGTTTTGTAAAGTAGCTATAAGAAGTAAAATTTTTTTTCATCCTTAACCTACTAATAATACTAATAATAATCATAATGATGTTTAGTCCGAGTAATTGAATATTCTAAATAAAAGCACGTTCGTCTCAAAATGATTATTTTGCAATTTTTCAGAATCTAGATCTATAAAAATATTTTAATGTAAATTATCTAAAATCATAAGATAATAAAAATCAACAGGCTTGGGTAGTCCAAACATTATGGAAACTAAAAGAATATGGCTTTATGTTTTGCATGAAAATATAGTTATGTTATAAATAGCTCATTCCATTTAAAATCTGTAAAATGGGATTGCATTATTTCTAAACTATGAAAACTAAAGATCATTACTTTTCTGAGACAGAAAATAGCGATTTTCCAAGATTCAGGTCAAAATCCCGTACAGCATGAAAAAAAGTTTTGCACATAATGATCGAATACGAATTGTGTCTTTGTCCACTTTAGGTATAAAATATATATAGGTCTATGAGTATGAATATATATAGTTTTGTCAGCTTCAAAACATTTTTTTTATTTCCAAGTGTAATCTAATTGTTTCATTTATTTACTTAGATGAAGAAATTGGTAGCCATCCAACTGAAAGTTTTTCAAAGACAGAAGAGTTCAAAAATTTAAATTTAGAATTTGGATTGGATGAAGGTTTGTCCTTAATCATCATTGAAATTAATCTATTTTTATCTTGTAAATATCATATTGCACCAGTTTAGCTAATTATTTTAGAACTAATTATGCTACACAGCCTTAACTATGTATTAACTTTCAGGTCTTTCCAAATTTCAAACATTTAAATTACTGTCAATGTGATTTTTTTCTTGAAGAAAAATTTCTCAATTAATTTTAGAGCATTCATATTCACCATTCTCTATTAAGTCATCTAGATGTCCCAATATCCATTTAATAGCTTGCCTATTCGACCTTTTAAAATTAATCAGCTGAAAATTTGTTAAAATAACTAATTTTATAACAATTAAATCATGTATATTCAAGCAGATTTTCTTTTAAAATATATCTCTAATCCAAAGTATAAATTATAAAAGCTCACATTTTGTATAACATTTATTCTCAAGGTCTGGCCAACCCAGGGAGCAAAATGAGAGTATTTTATGGTGAACGATCTATTTGGTGTAAGTTTTTGACCATCTTGTTTATGGTACAACCATAACATTATCAATATGTAGCAACATCTGCATTTTAAACATATTTTGTAATTTTTTTTTCCTAAGCGGATTTCATAAATCTATAATATTGAATATTCTAATAATTTTTGTTATTTACTGATTTGGACATTTGTCTGACGTTGTCTTATCATTTATCAAAATAGGGATTAAGGTTGTGTGCAAGGGCAACCCTGGACATGGTTTGGCGTTTATAGAAAATACCGCAGCCAAGAAACTAGTAAGAAGAGGATCTTTTTTTTTTATCCCCTTCAATAGTTTCATTTAGCTAACGAATTACTCCCTGGTATGTTTTAGACACATTTTAATCAATTTGTCAAGTAATTTTTAATCAGGTTAATATAATGTTCAATGGGTTAAACAAATCAATCAATCTTTATTCTAGCCCTTGTTATCAAAACAATTTAATATTTCTTGAAAGTAATTTGTTTGTCTGAAAATGTAGAAGATGAATATTAACTTTCATGGATTTAAATGTAGTTTAGGGGCATGTTGGCTGAGTGGTTTAAGTGCTAGGCTTTGCAAACCTAGTCTTGGGTTTAAATCTTGGTGAGGACTTTGATTTTTAATCTCTGGATTTTTAGTAGTCCCCAAGGTTCACGCAACTCTAATGGGAACATGACATTAGTTGAAGAAAAGTAAACGTTGTTGGTCCTTGTGATGTCCAATGAAATATGACCTTTACATCATCTGCCCTATTAGATTGCATGGTTTAAAAAGGGTACTTTACTTTTTTATTTTCATAAGGTGTATTTTAGCTTATGCTAATTAGATGCACCAAATTTTTTATTTAATAGTTTTCTATTTCTGGCTTATTTATTGAAGTTTTTAAATTTTCTAATCCTCAGCAATACATGATGAACAAATTTCTGGCAATGAGAGATGAACAAGAGACTAAGTAAGTGAACTTTCTTCACTTTGTGAGTTATTCAAATGTTTTATCACAAATAGTCACCTGGCTGAGGCATATCTGGTTGTTCTGATAATGCCAATGTCTTGTGGCTAACACCCAGATATAACCGCTATGTAAGTTTTCAAGTCCCCCTAGTTTTTAAAGCTAGTTGCATTTATTTCATTTACACTGAAAATGATTGCAACAGCAAACTTCGCCTAAGTTGTCATCTCTGCCATTCAAGCACCACATTGCATTCCAACTATTTCTAGTTATTTATGTCTACACATTTGGCATAACACATTTATTTCTATAATGATGTAATGAGTCAAAACATTTTTTTTTTCATGCAAATCTCTTTTATTCACCGTCTTATCACCCATCTAAAGTTGACTCATAAATACATTATCAACCTGGCTAACTATTTTCAGATATGTAGTCCTAACTGGGATTGTGTGTTGTCTGTTTGATACTATTTTACTTATTTTAAATGTGAGTCCAAACACATCCAAGGGACACAACAATTAACTATTTACTTAATAAAACTTGAGAAGACTTCAACTGATGTCTAATTACAGATGGGGATGGTTTTCCTGTTGTTTTAATAAGCAGTCTATTCACCATACATCTCGCTACAGGCTCTAGCCATATTCTTCTCCTATCATGTACCCCCTATTCTGCAACATCATTCATCTGACTGGCTAGTAACTACTTTTTACCATCATTAAAAACAATACACAATATATTTATGTATAAAACTAACCTTCTCTCTAAACTAAAGTAGGTCACTACAATTTGTTAATTCTTGTTTATTCCAAGAGAATTTTCATTAAACAAAAAAAAAAGGTTTTGTGTAAAGCAACGTTTTAGAGAAAGTTAAAAAAAAATTCAACTACATCAGACATACATTTATAAAGCATGCACACTGCAGACCTATTTTAACTAATTGGTGTGAAATCCAAGTAGGAACTTCAACATTGACAAGACTCATTTGTAAACTCTCTTGCCAATGCAAATGAATTTCATAACAAGCACATGAACAACAATATATGGTCTTAACAAAGCTGTTATTAAATACTGAAGAACACAGACTTTTGATTATTTTTGAAGGTACTCTACTAATTTCTCAAAGTTTTAAATCTTTTGTATATTTTAAAGCATGGTTAAAAACCACAGGATAATAAATTAAAAAATATAAATCTTTTAAATTCTTTCTTGCTCAGACAAATTAGTGGTGCTTAAATCAAAAATCACTGTCTACATTTAACCCTACCAGCCCTGAGCCCCTGTAACAAACTTTCCCCTATATCCTGAAGGCCCCCCCCACCCCCGCCATCCTTGCTTACTATCTTTCAAGTTCTAGATCTAATGAAAATCAAGATTTTTTTTTTCTTATCATTCATTCACAGTATTATTCAATTGTGATAGAAACCTTTTTCTTAATAAAATTCTGACCCCTTAGAGTCTAAATCAACTAAAATATTGATGAACTTTAGGCTTATTACAAGCCTAGACCTATTATGTGCGTGGTTCATGTTTATTGCAAATTTTCATGTAAAACCACTCCAATTCAATAATAACACATGGGGCAGCCATTTGCAAAGCTAAACTTTGGGTGTTAAAACAATTGGTTGTTTACTTTTAGATACTGACTTATTTTTTCATAAAATGAGCAAGTACTGAAAAAAAAGTGCATTGGCATAGTGGCTTTTTTTGAAATTACAGAAAAAGTGGTACACCGGTCTGGTTTTAATATGGATTCATGAAACATTACATTGATTCTAATAAGACAACATCCTTCAGTTCAAGGGTCAACAAAATTCTTCAAAACATACCAAGTAAAATATTAACAAGTTAAACATTTTTTTTTCTATGTAGGTTGAAAAGTGATCCTAATGGCAAACTTGGCTCCGTGTATACTGTCAATATGACAATGCTGGAGGTAATGAAACATATTGACACACTGACAACTTTCTTTGGCATTTAGCCTCCATTTTTGTATAGATTGTTTTAACAATTAGTTAAGCAAAAGTTTTAACTTTTTAAATATTTATAGGAAAGTTGTTTTTTTTCAGTTTATAGAATTAAAATATTTAAAGGTTTATAAATACATTTTTCAGATATTTGTAAAAAAATATCTTGTTGGGAAATACATCTCTGAAAAGATGTTAGAAAATGAAATTAGTTTTATGTAAAAAAAAATAAATATTTTCTTATTGGTAAACAAAATTAAAACACATTATTATTATTACAGCTCACTATATTCATCTACTAAAAGTTAGAACTGTAAAATCAATTTACATTCTGTTTTATAGTAATCATTAATATTGCATTTTCTATTCTATTTTGTGAACGTAAGTATTCTGAGTATAATTATCAACGATGATCTAAAACTCATTACTCTGCACAGCCAGGGTCATGATTGTTTTAATGGAAACACTAGTCATTTCTTATTAATATTATCATCAATAGTTCTCGTATCCCATAAGCTGCAAATGTTGTTTTTGGTAAGAGAAGAAAAGTGTTTTTCAAATACTTCAAGACGTTCGCAGTGTTCACTTCTCCCTTACCGTTCTCTCCTCACACACGTGCGTTGAATTATCACCAGGTAGACTTGAAGGAGATGAATACTTAACCTGGCGTTTTAGTGATTGTCTAATGAAACAAACATATGTTTTTATTTAGAAACATCAGCAGTTAAAGAATCTCCTATAAATCTTGACATCTTCATAACATCATCTGACAATCGGTCCAATTCCTAACCTTCATGTGAGGCTCAGATAGTGAGCCAGGTAAAACTGTTATCACTGACAGGAAAAAGGGCTAAGGCAAGGAACTGGCACCTTAACCTGAGAGGTTCAGGGGAGAAGTGGCTTATTAATTTTGGATGGCTACCCACCAGGAAAAGGAAAACTCTGAGTTTAAACTTCAAAAGTCAGAAGCCAGTGACCTTTAGTCAGCTTGCAGAGCACAGTACTACCCCCTGGAAGAACTTGAGTTGCTGCTGATCCCACACGGTTATTTGGGCAATGTCCTGACTATAGTGCAGGCTTTAATCTCATTTAGCTCTATATTACATGCACTCAGTCTCATTCTTCAAAATCGAAGAGCTTTGCCATTATTTACATGAACCATAGTTGTTCTATGACAGAAGGCCGCCAGCAAACATCAAACTAGACAATGTTATAGATGTATGCAAGTGCTTTTTGTCCAGCCACAAATGATAAAACTTAGTTCAAACTTAATTTACATTTATCATAGGAACTCTTTTTTTGATAAGTGAAGAAAAACCAAACCAAAATGACAAGATTGATGTCCAACTTTTCTGCTCTCTTGTACTTTTCCAGCATGACCACAGTAGAGGTCATTTTAAATTAGGGCTTCATTGCTGAACAATACAAAGATCTAGTCGTGTTAATTTTGAGGTTATTAGGAAGTAAAACATTTTCTGGACATTTAAGTGTTTATTTTATCTCATTTTTAGAGTTCATCTCACCTAATAGGCTGAAGTAAACTTTAGATTTAACTTACTTTATTTTGAATGAAAGGGACAGTTGGAGGCTGCAGGACCAAAGTTGAGACTCAAAGAAAAGCCATTATCGAGGAAAGGCCCAGAAGACAGAAAGAAAACTTAGACTGCTAGCTGGAGCAGAAAAATATGCAGGTCGCAACTGGGTCTGCATAGTCATGTGAATCACTGCACGCATCTTAAATCTTAAGCATCGAAGACATGGCCATTATTATTATTGACTACTGAATAAAAAAATTCTTTATATCAAGTTTTTGAATTCATAATTAATTTATGAATTAATTTTGTGTTTAACAGGGAGGTGTACAGCCGAACGTTGTCCCAGCAGAACTGAGTGCCAGTAAGTAAAGTAAACACAACGAGCTTGTGTGTCTAACCTTTCTGCATGAAGTGTAACACATTTACACACACACACACACACATTCAGCTTTCTGATTATTTATAAAAAAAAAATTTTTGTATGCAACTTTAAAAAAATTACTATTAATTCTTTATATTTTTATGTGTGGTTTATAATAGTAGTAGACCAAAAACTGTCCTTGAAACACTGTTCTTCAACAACTTGTCCAGCTTTTGACCTTTCAACTAATTGTCTCTCTTTCATTTTATTTTCTTGTGCATTTTCATTCATTGTTGGATGGTTGACATGATGTCCAATATCTGATATGAACTGCGCAGTAGTTTTCATATTGGGCAGCTCGCCATATAGTTTTTTCTTCTATAGATGCCTTATGGGGCCAGTGTCTTGTTAGGGCTTCTTGATGGATAACATAGCTTTAAAGGACATAGTCAGCATTCTCTGTTGGGCTAATTTCACTAGTCTTCAATTTTTATCTTCTGTAATGTGTTGTTTTGAGACGAAAAATTATAAGTTGGTCTTATCTGTATAGCTTGAAATCTTGATAAGAGCTTTCATTGATTTATTCACCTTTAGAATCATTTTCATGAGGCCTTGACATATTACATCTCAATGAAATGTTCAGGTCTTCTGTTGTGTTTTGTATTAGATTTTAATAATTTTATTGGTTGACCAAAATTGCACATTGAATTTTTATTTAATATTTTCAGCCTTTGATATTAGGATCCCACCTACTGAAGATTTTGAGGCATTTAAAGAAAAGTTAAAACAGTGGTGTCGAGAGGCTGGGCCAGAAGTGACTATGGAGTTTATTCAAGTGAGTAGTGGTCATTCTGATCATTTTATAGACTTTTTTTAAAACAGTGCAGCTGATAATTCACACTGAAGGTTAAATTTCTAGATAAATTGTCCTGTGTTGGGGAGCTGATCAAATGTAAATAATTTTTATGAATGTATTTGATCAGGAAGGCTACATGAAGGAGACAGTAGATGTCACAGATAAAAATCCTTGGTGGGCTGCCTTCAAGTCTGCTTGTGACAAATTGTAAGTATTCAATTATTCACTAAATAGTTTGTAAGCAATATGAACAGATTGCAATTAAACAGGTATGGTTTTGGAACATATAAATGGTACAAAGGATGATCAGTTTGCCTTGTTCTGCATGACAGTTAAAAATGGTTTGTATGTTGGCACAAACTATTGTCCAAACTACCATTATTCCTTTGAGCCTCTAAGGATAGCATAAAGTGTCTCACAGATAACTTTCTGTCACTAATGTTATGTTGATTCAGGCTTATGTGCTATACAAAGTCAATTAAATAAACATAATACACGATTGACAAGTCTTTAGTTTCCCTGACAATAACATTAAGAGTCGGGTGAATCAGAGTGTCACTTGATATAATTAAGAAATTTTATTTACAATGCTATCTTTTTATTTTATAACAATTTTTTAAAATTATAAATTTATTTATTTATTTCAGAAATGTTGACTTGGAGCTAGAAATATTTCCAGGGGGCACAGACAGCAGACATTTCAGAAAGGTAAACATTTGTTTCAAAAGTGATTGTTTTTAGGCTAAGGTTGCAATAAGTTACCTTTAAGTAGTATTGAACTTGAAGCTACTGTGGTTTGCAGTTTCTTTCTCACTAAGGCCGTGTTTCCCAAACATAGAAACAGCTTATTACAATTGAAATATGTTGTAGGACTATAACTGTTATTTAAAGGACTTTGTAATTTTATTTGTTTGTAGGCTGGACTCAGTATGATTGGTTTCTCTCCCATGTAATTTTATTTGTTTCTAGGCTGGACTCAATATGATTGGTTTCTCTCCCATGAACAACACCCCAGTCTTACTGCATGATAATGACGAGTTCCTGAATGAACAAGTGTTTTTGAAAGGCATTGACATTTACAAAGAAGTTATTCCAGCTTTGGCCAACTTAAGAACATAGTTATTCTAGATTTGGTTAGTGCGGGAAAAAAAAAGGTGTTTTGGCTTTGGGACAATTTAAAAACTTGAAGTATCTGGATGTGGTTATGTTGAAAATAATACAAATGAGAAATTATTACTTTATTCAAACAGGGATAAAGTATATAGGCATAGTTATTAGTGTCATGCTATTGACCTAGCCAAATATTAAACAGATCAAAATATTATATTGACAGACAGGCTTGATATTATATATCTCTAGACAGAAAGTATAATGAATACAAGTTTAACAATAATAACCAGACAATTATCTTAGATGATCTCTGCATTACAAATCACTGCCTTATTAATTTTAACATAAACTGTTGGCCTCCTTCAGTTGTAGAACAACTACATTTCATCTCCGAGAGCAATTTTTGAGTTTAGGGCTTTGAATAACTAGATGTCTGCCTACGCATTAGGTATGGTTGGAACAATGTCACGCACACAGTAGTTCTCACCCCTTACTCAGCTGATGTGTCCAAAGGAACAGCAAATGGCTAATACAGTTTGGAATCATTTGCATTCCAGGTTATAGCAATTTATGTTTCAAGCTGTCTAAGGTTCGACAGCTCCTAATTGCCCTATAAAATGTTACTATATCTACAATACTCAACATAAAGGAGTATAAATAATGGTAATTGAACATATCATTTTTTGTTGTTGTTGTATTTTTATTATATTGTTACAATCTCATGTCATAAAATATTTTGTCCAACAATTTAAATATTAATTCAATGCACTGCATTTATTTATAATTAATGTATTGAAAATCAAGGGTATTATATAGTTTATTTTTTGGAGACTTGTATAGGCCAGTGATCTGATGATATTAGTCACCTAATTCTGTGTATGGATGTTGTTGTTTTTCGAGACCATGGTAAAAAATTATTGACTGTTTGCTGTTGCTTTGAACAAATAAATTGTTGAAAATACTTTTATAATGTTGATTCTTGCAAGTTGTCAACAAATAGTGTAGAAATGTAATTTCATTTACTTGACTGAAGCCAAACATAAAGGCTGTTACATTTAATTTGATGACTTTCATTGCGAACGCTGCCTGTACCTTTTAGAAGTTTATTGGCTAAATTGGTGTCTCTTGGTGCAGTCCTAGCAAAGGAAGATAGCCCCATCCCCCCAGCCATCACCAGCTTATTCAGCTAAGTATGAAAACATTGAAGGTAAAATCATATTCTGGGTGGCGTGGGAGAGTCACCCTGTTTTTATTTTGGTTACGAAAAAGACTTGACATAAAAACAATGATACAGCATTCAGAAGAAATATGAGAATATGGATCTAGTGGAGATTATCTTGATAAACCAATGTTAAGGACGGTGAACTGAGCTTCAATGTTACCAACGAAATAAAACATGAAAGCTTATATTAATTGTAATTGGATCAATTATTTTGAATCAACAGTAACAGATCTATACTAACAAGAATAAATCTGTGAGATTGAACATTTTTCGACTGATTTATTTTTGTTATGGGTGATGAATAATTGTACATGGCCTTGCAAAAATAATAAAAGATTTACAAATGGAATAGCTTAGAAAACTTCCTTCAGCTGTGATAAAAAGTAAAAAAAAACAATTATCATTAAACTTTAAAATAAAATCAGTTTATCATATATTCTGTACACCGGACACGCCAAAAGCTAGAATTTTATAGTTTGTTTTTAGTTTGTTTGTTTTTAGTTTATTTTTACTTTGTTTGTTTTTCACCATAGATGAAAATCTCCAAATAAGCCTAACTAAAATGCAAACATTTTGCGTAATATTTAATTTTTAGTGTAAAAAAACACTCATTTGGGGGCCCGGGGGATTTTCAAATTCTCCCACCCTACCTACGCCCCTGTATATTGTTATTGATACAATCCAAACATCTTTGCCGGATCATGTGGTAGTCGTGGTAGATTGATAGGATTTGTGCCTTGAACAATCAAGACACTAGGATGGCTGCCTGGTCGTGCGGTTTGTGCACTGGACTGTCGTTCGGATTTATCGATGGTCGAGGGTTCAAATCCTGCCCGTTCCCATCCCCTGTTGTCCTGTGGGAAGTTTGGACTAGGAAGTAAACTATCTTCAACTCTGAAGGAACATCCGAAACATGTAAAACAACAAACAAACACTAATTTATCAAATGCATTATTATTATTATTTATTATTATTCAATCCATCTAATAATTTATTGATGCAGATAATCTCTTTTACAACTATAAAAAAAAATTAAATGCATTAAAAAAAAATCATATTTTCAAAAGTATATTATTTATCAAACAAATTATAAAAAGTAAATCTATGAATAGATGCTAAGGGAGACAACTTAGGAAGCGTGGTGCTATTTTTAGCTTCATCATTTAGTGGTCTACCTGAGAGAAACCCATTCTATAGTTTTTGCGTTAAAAAAAAAATTTTTTTTTGTTTTGAAGTTGAAACAAGTGTGTGTCATTAGAAGTACTGGGAGTAGGTAAAGATGCCCGGATGTTCACTTGCGTAACAGCAAACGTGACAGAGTCGTGTATGTTTACTAAACAACTTTCAACACTTATGTTGTAAAAACGTCTCGATGATAACCGGTTTAATTGTTGGCCAGAAGAGCTAACGCCAGAGTTCATTAACATTGACTGACGTTAGCTATTAAATCAAAGTTTTACTGCCAAAACAGCTCACAGAGAGGCTGGGAAACAGAAATAAGGTCACAGAGATATTGCCAAGGTAGCCAGTGTTATATAAAGGTTCTCTTTATGATAGTAATAAGGAGCAACTCTAGGCTAAAACTACGCACAACGATATTGTATATAATCCACAGATAAGTGCGTGCTAAATCTTTGCCATAACAGAGCTTTCATTTCTACAGTCTACGATAAGGTAGCCCCTCACAAATCCAGGCGTCTCAATCTGAATTTGATGAAGCCAGGGGGTAGGGGGGGGGTCATCTTTTACCATCATTGTCTAGAACTTTATTGACCTACCCACATGTTTATAAAAGGATTAAAACTGGTACTGATGTAAAGCGCCTGCTGGATATAGGAGGAGCGCTATTTTTCCGTGGGTTACCTTGTATACTTGTAGCAAAGTAATTGTGTGTGCTTGTCTTGATTGACCTGCATATGTCTTGCGTGAAACTGTGTTGAAAAACTAGGTAACATTTGTTGTAAGTCGAGGACATTCATGCGCTTTAGAAGTTACCCGACTACATTCATGCGCTCTAAAAATTACCTCAAGACATTCACGCGCTCTAGAAATTATTGAACGATATCTCTTGTGCTGAACAAATAATTCTTTCTTCCTGCGTAAATCTAATGTTAGGTAATTAGATTTCCCGCCACACTATGACATCTGCATCCACAACCGTTAGTTTTGTTTCTTTTACTTTTTCGTGTGTTCCTTCTGAATGAAAGATTATCACGTCATAGTCCAAACCTCTAGCAGAACCACTGGGGTTGGCAGCTGATAGGGTTCGAAGCCAAGCGGTTTATGGGCTCTCAGCCACGCAAAATAGGAAGGTCTGATGGGGAATAATGGGGATAGAACTATATTTTTTTATATAATGTTAAATAATTGTAATATGTAGTTATTTACTATATGTAAATGTGTGTAATGGGAAAAAAGACTTTACAATATAAAACACCCGATAGTTGTTGATTACTTCAAAGAAGACCTGCAAGAATTGAGTGTAATGACAATATTACTTATATAACTTTCCCTTTCTGACCATGCGATCTATAAGGCAGATCATGTTTCTATGGCTCACGGTTAACGAGGCTGTCATGTATCCAGCACAACGACCAATCTGTCAGGTACCCATTATAGTTGAATGGACTCAGAGGTGCCCTGAAAATCCCAAAATTAAAAACACCGGTCTTCACAGGGTTTCGAACCCGGGACCTCCCAGTTCTGAAGCCAATCAGTCACCACCCCTCATTACTTGTATAAGGTGTTACTTAATCCGTAGATTCAAAAGTCTATTTCTTAATCTATTACATACAGGATGACTTCATTTTTTTTTTGACACACTCAAGTGGTGACTCAACCATTTAGTTAAAGGAAGCAAACATATTCTTGAACTCGGATCCACGGGTGTCTTGCTACGCTGTTGTTCAGTACCAGGAAATCTACGAAATATTGGGAACACAATAAAAACTGTGTGTATGTTTCCACTTGTTTCCAACAAAATCAGATTCATAGGGGTCCATGATTTCTAAAAGATATACAAGTAATCTTTGCGGTTCTGATATTATTCTTGAGAGTCAGAGCTAATCGCCAGGCGAAAAGGTAGCAAGCATTCTTGAAAGTATGCCAGCTAACGACACATAACCTGCATTATTTACTTTATTTTTTTAAAATTATTTTTGCAAGATAATTGTATCTTAATTGAGCCGTTTATCTCATATTTAAACTTTCTTAAACCTATCTATGGGGTCAGAGGTCACCCTTCTTATCCTTATTTTCACCCGCCCCCCTTTTGATATATTGTATTTTTATGGATTTGTAAAATAGCAATACCATTTCAAAACACAGACTTGGGTTTCGTGTCTTCAATTAGTGTTGCATTGAAAAAAGAAGGGACATAATTCTACATTCTCCTAGCAACGCTAATGCTACGCTTGCTTATCACATATTTCGCTAGCACTTTAAACATGTTTATTCGCTTTTAACAAGGTAACGTTCATGTTTTTTTTTTTTGTAACATACTAGCCGACTGAACCCGTTCTTCTACAGAAAGAGATTTTGTACTTGACTGTTTGATACTACTCAGAAATGAAGATTACTACAACTTGTTTGGTGGAGGGTTTGGAACTCAGGACCTCATGACACAGTTTTTGACGTTGCAGGTCAGTGCTCAGGACTTCTATGATGATTTGTCAGCCATCTCTGCCGGACTGCATTAGGTTTGGACAATAGCGCGTAGTAATCTCCTCTCTCTGGAAACGTCCATAAGTCAAGTCAATATTTAAAATAAAATAAACTCCTGGGTTCCATTACATCGGGCATGACCTTTACAAAGCTTATATCACCTCATTCTGCCTGTCTGTTGGTCTGTCTGGTTTGAAAATTCATCACGTTATTTCTCCCAGTCATTGTCGGATCAAATTGAAATGTTAAGCAATTATATTAGTAACTAACAAAATATGAATCACTTAAAAGTAAACAAGTGTTCAATTAAGTATTAATAATACATTATTTTGTTTGGTTTTGAATAAGGGAAATAATTTCTACATTATTGAGAGGGCTGTAATTTATTTCTCTTAGCTAAGCTATGTTTTGTTTAAAAAGGATTTTTTTTAAAATAAGCTATATTGCTTGTTATTGTTATCATTGTGTTTTTGTCCAATAAAATAAAAATGATCTAGGCATCAATATTCATGATATCATTACAGAAGCGTTGAATATATTATAACCCTCACTAGTAGGCCTAGATTAAGTTTGGTTTTTATTCAATTACATTTCAGATAGCTTTTTTTTCTTCTATAATACCCACCTAGAAGAAGGAGATATCTGAATTCAAACCTCTGTTGCCTTGCAGCTATTCCCAATCATGGGAAAGGCTTCGGGAGACAACCTTGGGGAAAAATCAGGAGCTGGCGACCATAAGGCAGTTTGCAGCACCCAGTGCTACACCCTGGCAGAACCTGCGGATACATCAGCTGCGTGGAGAGGGGGGAACTGATGTGTGGGCGACATCGTTCCGACCACAGCCAATGCCAGCCATTCATTCCATTTCCATGAGATGATCCATATTCACTTCGCGACTGAAGGAGACCATTGATGAAGATTTTTAAAAAAAGGGGTACGCTGGGATTTGTGCTAGTTTAATAACATGTGCATTAATGTTATCTTCGCATCAGGCAGTAGAGGGTTAAAACTATAAAAATAACAAACACTCATATAAAATTATTCGTTGCTTTGACTGTGACTGTAATAAATACTGTCAGAAATATATCCATAACAAGATGGCATACTCGGCATGCTGCCAACTATGAAAGGAATGTCACCACAAATTGCACATGTTCATCTTAGCTTATTTGTACAGTCCGTGCATATTGCGCATATCTCTTGAGTCGGAACCAATCAAATGCTAGCTTTAATTAACGCGCGCGCTACTAGCATTAATGGTTAACTAGCTGAAAAACATGGCGGTGACTGCTTTTTTTTCTAAATGGTACACACTAGGCTTACAATTTAATAAACATGAAACATCTGAGAATCAGTCATAACCTTAAAATTATTCGATATTAATTAAGTGAACCAAGAGACAGACGCCCCAAAGCCAGACCACGAGTACGGTGGCTTGCTGACGTAGAGGCAGATCTACAACAGCTCAAAGTCCGGGCATGGAGACGTAAAGCCCAGGATAGATCAGAATGGAGAGATGTACTAAAGCAGGCCAGAACCCTCCATGGGTAGTAGTGTCAGGGCCCTCCATGAGCTGTAGCACCAAGGTCCTTCCATGGGCTGTAGATTGTGGATTGTGATAGCTTGGAATAACAAGTTTCACTTTCAATAGTTTTTTAAATAACAACACCAACAACAACACTATTGCTCACGCACGACGTTGTCAATGATGTGTCATACATGTGTCAGCATAACGCAGTGCTTCCTTTGTTATTTTTTGTAAGGGTCCCCCAAGCAAGAAGATGCCCTAAGGCAGTGATGCCCAACCTTATTCATCCTGCGGGCCTTTTATATTTCCGACACTCGTGTCGCGGGCCACATGACCGATAAGTTACAAAAACGAAATGATATTAGACCTGAAACTGTTTGATTAGAAACTTACATTAATAATTAGACATTGGAATTTTTTCTTTTTTTACGCGTCGGAAAGTGGCTTCATTTCTCTACTTAAAATGTGAGCAACATTGAGGCTAGTTTTACCACCAACTCATTTTCTTTTCTCTTTTTCATAACTTTCCCCATCAATCCTCCAATCTCTAGAAGTAGTTAAACAATCTTTTATTTGCGGCTCATACCAAGCGTGCCGTCATATTTGTTCATAATACTGTTATACATGTGGTTGTTTTTTTAAACAGCCACATTTTATTTACAAATCAAATATGTCGGCATATTATCATGTTTCAATAGCAAAGATCCGTTCGCTTTTTCTGGTAAATTCTACATTTAGAGTCCCATTTCGTAAGCGAAAAATGATAAAGGTCATGTTACAAACCTATCATACTTAGAAGAGTGAGAGCCCTAACATTTGTAAAAATACATTTTTCAACCTTTTTTTATAAAGAGGGGATTGTCTACAATTTGTGCTGACGTCTCAGCGGGCCGGATAGAACCACGTCGCACCACTGCCCTAAGGTATAGCTTATGTTTCGTGTAGGTAAAACCGGAACTGCTCAGCAGTAGATTTCCTTTTGGTCTCTGATGTGTATACCGCGGACTTTGCAATATATCTTCATTTAGCAATATATCTCCATTTAGCAATAAAGCTCCATTTAGCAATATATCTCCATTTAGCAATAAAGCTCCATTTAGCAATTAAGCTCCATTTAGCAATTAAGCTCCATTTAGCAATTAAGCTCCAGGAAAAGAAAGACATTTGCTCTTTTCAGGCACATTTACGTGGTGACTAATTGTACCCAGAAAACTACACGCACCAAAATAATTTTCATGCATAATAAAACCGGATGTAGATCCTAATTGTTTATTATTTATACATAAGATCCATTTCGTTTTAGCTCTGGCGATCATCTTTTAGTTCTGTAAGACTTTGCATTGGCTAGGCACATTTTTGCAAATACTCCTTCTTCCCTAGCGCTATTAGAGCATGGAATGGGTTGTCAGCCAGGAAAACCAGTATTTTTAAGTCATGAATAAGATAAGATAGGGAGCTCACAGTGGACATTGGATACTTAAGTAACCTTTTTGTTCAGTAAATCAAATATAAGTTCTATTTACTGCTTAAAATTGAACAGAGCTAGATATATCGTTGTATTTAAAAAATTATAATAATTTTTATTTTTAATGAGGGTTAGGGTTTATCTATAATATCTTGTTGGCAAGCTTACATTAAATATTTTCAATAGACTTTCTAGATCAAATATAGATTATTTTACTTTTTAGAGTAAACTCTAGATTTTTTAATAATTTAGACCATGATGATAATATTTTGGAATAGATCACGATCTAGATTAATATCTAGAGTTAAGTGAATTGGCATAGCTAGAAAAATAGCAAAACATAATAATAAAATAAACAGCCAAACCAAAACAAGATCAGTAAGTATGGTTCAATCTGCTCATAGACACTTGTACAAGAAAACATAATTATATATAAACTTATTGTATACTTAAATGTACTTACAAGCTTGCTAAAAAACTTAGACATTCTCTTACATACAGTAACATACAGTAACATACTTATGAGAATTTTAGAAGGACTATACATTTCACGTGTCACTCTGGTCTGGTTAATCAGTGACTTAAACTCTGCTCACTCGTTGGTTTCATTAACTTTATTAAGCTAAAATAATTACGAATCGACATTCTTATATGCTTACGTACTTAAGTGGTTTCTTTTATGCTGACATACCTCCTGATAGTCCTGGTCAATATTTTATATTTCTACTATTGTATGCTGACAGTTTGAAAGATTCAACTGACACGATATCGCGATGTCTATCACTCAAACTTCTTCAAGTAAGTGAACAGTCTACTTGAATTTAGTAGTCTTGGAAATTGAAATTGTATCTAGCTATCTCAGGTAAAGACTAAGAATAGATGTATGGTGTTATGGCATAGTAAAAAATGAGTTCTTTGTTTTGTAAATAGGGGAAGTTTTGACTAGAGACAATGGCGCGACATTAAAAACTAGACAAAGTTTTGAGGAAGAATAGCGAAATATAAACAGACGTATACAGACTACTTATATATATATATACAGGGCTTTTTTGTGACGGTACGTATCGGTACGGCGTACCGGCACTTTTTTTAATGTGGGGAAAAAAGTATTACTTTTATTGTATTTAACGTATATAATTAATTTATTAATAGTTAAAAGTTAGGCGATCAATCACCAAGAACCGGCACCTAATCACTGAGTACCGGCACCATTTTTTCTTTTACAAATATATATATGACGTCATGACTTGTGATATGGCAACGAGGTACTTATCTAAACTGCCCACTAGGTTTGCCACGTCGCAGCTCCTCAGAGCAGGTGGGAAAAGGATTGTGGTAGAAGCGCATTGACACGCGATGGGTGTAAAGCGGTTTTGAGAATAGACATAGACCTACTATAGTTGAATGGTAGGTCACTTAAACGCAGTCACGTATTCACTGATAATTCTTATATAACGTAATTCACTAGAGGAGTCCAACGTCGGCCTCATCAGCGACGAAGAAAGGGCAGCCCTCGGCAAAGTTCGCCTAGAAGATGACCTGTCAGAGTCTTCTGTTGGAACTGAAACCAAGACACCGAGCGTGAGTAGTTGATGTTTAGTCCAAGTGTGAGTTTCTTTTGTCTGGGGGTAGTACTTGTAGAGCACTGAGTAGCATTATCTATTCCAACAGTGAGTAGTTTTTGTCTAAAGTAACTGTAAGCAGACTTATTGCCCTTGCCACCATTAGTTTAGAAAATACAATAAACATACATTTAGGTAACCGTGCAGAACCAAGTTAAAACAATAAATATAAAATATGCCTAAGTTAGCTTATCTGTCCGATGTTGTTCTCTATCAAGGCAGACATTTTTTTTTTGTTTGTTTTGTATCTGACAACAGGCTCGAGGCCAAAACGTCCCTATTTTTACTTGATCCGGCAGAGTTACCTACCTTCATGTTTATTGTATTTGTCATACAGTCGTTCACTTTCGCAGAAGTTTATTGAAATTGTAGTTTTTTAACTACCATTAGTGTTATGTATGTCAGTATTTATGATTCGATACAAGTGTGTATCTAAAATGCCGGAATTAGGTTTAAGTATTAGTTATGTATTTGTGCCAAAGTGTACGAAACGAATTCCTGAACTGATGTTGTATTTGACAATTTGTTACTGTTGCAATAATGTGTAAACATATCATTTGTGATTTCTGTTACAATATTTCAAAAAATAAAATCAATAATCCACTAACGAAATTAAGGAAATTAATTTATGTGAAGCAGAACTGAATGAGTGGATAAGGCCTTAATTAAGTTTCAACCTAGACTATTCTAGACACCTATACGATAAATATTGTAATAACGCGAAGTATGAGTCTGACCTATGTTACCTAACGAACTGTCTCGCTGATTTCGTTTCCTCTCATAATCTCTCTGACAGTTGGTTGTTGAGAAACAGGTGGTCAAGTTTATCGGACCTCCTATACCAGGTGAGTTCAGAGCAGAAATACTGAAATCTGTGAAGATTGAATAAGCGTGTGGTTTGCACATTGCAGTGTCAACACGAATGACCAGGGTTTGAGTCCTGTTAATATGACGAACCGTTTTACTGCAATACCTGGTTGTGTGGTATATGCTCGGTACTGTCTTCGATGATGTCGATGTTCAAGGGTTCGAACCTTGCCCGCTGCTTTTACTGTCGTTCTGCGGAACGCTTAGACTGGGATGTAATCATCTTTAAAATTTCTAGAAACATCCGAAACATGTAAAACAAACATTTTTACTGAATGTAGTGTCACGAAATGTTTCTTGAGGCTACCTGGCTACCAGGTTTATGAGCTCAGAAAAGTATATAAAATACAAGCCAACTATTAAATGTCCTCCTTATAATGGAGTCAAAATAGAAATTATGATTAATTTTTCACTTGTTATTAAAATGAATTAAACCAGTTGAAGGCAGTTCGAATGACTCAGTGGAAGTGGTTTGAACATATTTATAAAATGCAAATATCTTTATACAGGCTATTTGTATCACGTCTGATTAATGGTCCCTCTGGTTAAGTCTTACTTTATTGTTGTAGGAATTAATTTCATAATTTTGTTTCGTTTATGCAATGTTGATCAACTATAAAATAGTACAATTACAAAATTATAAAAAAAAAAAAAAAAAAAAAAAGGTGTAGGATGTATATATATATAGATATATAGACTGCACTTTGCTAGTGGTTTATTGTACACAAATATTTGTGTATAACGCTTTCAGTAGAGGTAAATTATTTTGTACGTTATACGTTTTTACAAAATGTATTGAGTGTAAATAACAAAAAAATGAATATGTTTACGACTCGTTAGAAGTCTTGAGCTTAACTAGGTCTGTTTTTTAGTCAACAGAGACGGTATGGGCAGGTATGTGGCCCCACCAAACGGACGACCACTGACATTTAACGGTAAGTGGCTTTTATTGAGAGAGAGAGTGAGAGAGAGATAGAGAGAGAGAGAGAGCGTGAGACAAACAGACAGAGAGAAAGAGACATACGGACAGAGAGATGGAAAGAGAGACTATCTGATAGTTACGCAGTTAAAATGAAGTATCAGGACTGCTAGCTCTAAACGCTATTACGATCAATTTAAAAACTACTAACGAAATATAATACGAATTACACACCACTATATTAAAAATAAGTTATTTGATGAAGAACTGGTTCACTTCTCTTAGTGGGAAGCGTGGTCGAGGGGCTAAGTGCGCTTGAACTTGGCCTTTCCCTATGAAAGGGGGCTCGAGGTTCGACACCCGACTCAGGCAGAGTTGTGTTTACTGAGCGCCTAAAGGCAGCACGGGAAAACCTTCTACTACATAGCCCCTTCCCCCCCCCCCCCCCCCCCCACCGGTCCACAACTGAGATTGGACCAAAGTGCTCTGAGCATGCTATAAGCATGAAAGTAACGCTATATAAAAGCCATAATTTTTTTATTTTTTTTATTTACAAGAAACGTCCCAAATATCTCTCTGGAAATTGTACGTGTCAGTACTACATTCCTACTACAGATATAGCTTTGACAAGAAAATCGATGCCTATTAATAGCTATCACACGGCACGACCAACGCATAAAAGGACACAACAGAATGAGACACCATGTGTTCCGGAAGCTAAAAGTCTGGACTAGTGAAACTCGTCCCTGTGGAGCATCACGCGAATGCTGGTCGTGCTCTTCATAGCTGCAGCTCTTTCGAGAGGCCCAAACAAGAATTTGGGCTCGAAATGGAGAACCGTTTGATCTGAAAATAACTGCGCCGTTTCACCTCAGATATAGGATTACAGATCTGAACTCTCCGACATGACTAAATGAGAACGAAGAAGAAGAAGAAATAGTACAATCTCAGCTAGACAGAACTTTACGAACTATTTTAATGACCTTTTGTAATTTATGGTGAACTTTGCAAGCAGCTACGGTGTAGCTTACATTACATGTAACTAACGTAAACTATATTCTTCACCACTAGGGAAGAGATTTGCAATTTACAAAATGCAGCATAGTATCTTTCTCTCCTAACTGACGATACCAGCGTTGATTCCACCATTATGTGGTAAATAATTATGGAGAGAAAGAGTTAAAACATTGTCATTCTAACTTTGTATTGTGTCGCTTTGATGTATTGATTCTATTCCAGATGTTCCCACACCTGGACCAGCCAACTACGCCTTTGACTTCAATTTCGTCACTCACAAGTTCCCCGTGTTTTCCTTGGGAGAGAGACCCCCAGAGCCCAAGAGAAGTATCAACAGAAATATCAGTTCTATTTAAATGACTGAAGAAAAACTTTTTACCCATTTGTAAACATTTGTAAACATTCATTCTTCTTAACCGAGGAAGCCCACGTTCGAATCCGGATGTAAACTACACATTTTTTTATTCGAAATTCGTTAGCTAGGGGTGTGGTGGCTGAGTTGTAAAACGCTTGGCTTTTGAACCTCGGTGTCTTGGGTTCAAATCTTGGTGATGACAGGAATTTTAAATTTCGGGATTTTTTAAAGATTCTTAAGTCCGCCAAACTCTAATGGGCACCTGCCATTTGTTGGGGGAAAGTAAAGGCGGTTGGTCATTGTGCTGGCCACATGACATCATTGTTAACTGTTGACCATTGAAACATGAGCTTTACATCAACTGCCCTATAGATTGCAAGGTCTGAAAAGAATACTTTACTTTTGTTGTGTGTTAAAGCTTTTCTATCCCACACTCATGCTCACATAAGAGATTGGGCCAGAACGCACTGAGAATGTTGAGGAGCATTAAAGACGTGACATACATAAACAAGGATAAAAATAGTTTGAACTCAACCAATGACTGATACGCTCAGAATGGGTGGTAAAATTTGCGCTCAAAACTATTGAGCCCAAGGAAATAACTCATTCAAAAGCATCATTATCTCAATTAACAAAGTAATAACAAAACTAGTTTATGTGAGAGTGTTTATTGGATCTAGCTGCTAAATTTCACTTTGATTTGAGAGATCAGATCAGAGAGGGGAATAAATTGCCTAGTATAACTTCAGTTTATTTTATTTTAAAGTAGTATTACGATTTAGTATTGCTGGTGTTTGAAACCTAGTTGTCAATAGAATCTTTAACATTAGGTGCAGACTTTTTGAAAAATACATTTCTTTAAGATAAACAGAAGCGAATCCCAGGCCCCAACAAGTACAATGTGCAGGGGAATGCCGTGTGGGGGAAATGCAAAAAATTTCCAATGGGAATCAAAACTTTTACTTCTGGTGAGTAATTTTCATTTTTGAATTTTGTAATTACATATTTTATTAGAAATTTATATACAGGCAAAAACCAAAGCGCAGGCGACCCATTGTAAGACCCCGAATGCGATGGTTTGATGATGTGGAGGCAGATCTGCAACAGCTTGTGGTTAGGGTGTGGAGACGAAAGGCCCAGGAGAGATCTGAATGGAAGGATGTGTTGAAGCAGACCAGAGCCCTCCATGGGCTGTAGCACCACTGGAATGGAAGGGTGTGTTGAAGCAGACCAGAGCCCTCCATGGGCTGTAGCACCACTGGAATGGAAGGGTGTGTTGAAGCAGACCAGAGCCATCCATGGGCTGTAGCACCACTGGGATGGATGGATGGATGGATTAGAAATTCATTAGAAATTATTTCATGGACACCGCCTTACGTGGTAGACCACTTACAGATAACTAGGAAGTATAGTGTCGAATGACGCATCGCTTTCAAGGGAAGTGGATAACCGTCCGGCTAGGGCCTTTAGTGCTTTTGGGCGCCTCCAGGCAAGATTTTGGCGAAATACATCGCTCCGCCTGCCTACAAAAATCAGTGTCTACCAAGTAGTAATTCTCTCAAGTTAGTTTCAACCATTCTTTATAGATCTGGGTACTACACAGAAAGCTGCTGGGAATTCTTGAACGCTTTTACCAAAAATGCGTACGCCCCATCATGCACATACGGTGGCATGATTGCTATACAAGCAGCGATGTCCATGCAAGCGCCGGTATGGACATTATAGTACGACAGTTACGCTTGGCAGAGTACGTATTCCACATGGGGGAAGAACAAATGGCAAAAGCAGTCTTTTTTTGGTGAAATGAAAGGGGGTCGACGTATGGAAACGCCAGCTTAGTCGCCAACTTGTTTTAACTGAAGAGAGCTTAGAGCTGCAAACGGCTTCGGAATAAGACAGCTGGAGATCACACACAAAGGCCGCTGGCTACACATTTTAGGCCAAAAGAAAATCCACCGCCCAGGACAGTCGTATATGCAATACGAAAAATCTAAATCGACCTCGGCGAAAAATGGTTATGTCTGCTCTGGATGTGGCAAAATATGTAAGTCGCAGCCGGGTCTCAGTATCTTCGCTAAATACTTCATTTCTCATTAATCTTCGGCCTTCTTATTATTATGTAATATTTTATGTTATATTTTAAACGTTGCTTCTTGTTGTTTGTTATTATTTTGTCAGACGTCAAGCCCTCACCCGGACCAGCAGCTTATAACTTACAGAGCCAGAAGCCTACGGGACCAAAGTATTCTATAGGCAGCAAGGATGAGAATGTCATCAGTGGACTGATGAGTAAGCTGGTCTTCATCCCAGGTAGCAACATAACAAGTTATAATTTCTTATTTAAAAATGCCTCCTTGGCATTTAGGGTTAATTTTGTTTAAACACATTCTCTCTTTTTTTAAGTATCGCTATTTTCTGGTCTATATTGTCAGGGTTGTGTTAAAGCCTTAGCTCGTTTGTCAGGGCCCCTGACATTCCACAGGCACCTTCGCGCTTATAATAAATAATTGACTCCCTGTTAACAATGTAATTGTTTAATGACATGAATATAAGTAATAATGACAATTGATGGAGTAATGACATTGAGTCTAAAATATTATTATATTGTGGTGATAGTAATTAAACAATAATTCTGCACCTTGCTATCACACAACGCAACACAATAGTACATTCAACACTGGCCCACTGCCAATAATAAACTCCAATCTAATCTTGATAATCCCATAACTAACTCCCTGTAGAGACATAAGAAAAGACAAATTGAAATTTCTAGTCCCAAAAACGCTAAGGCAGCGAAACAACTGCGAAATGCAGTAATGCCTTAAATGCTCACCCTAAACAGGGGTACACAGAAGAATCTCAAAGACACGTTACACCAGCATAATAACAAAACAACTCCATAAGTTTAAAGGCATGACAACAAAGAAAGTGCGTTCAAAAATTGTCCACCTGATAAACATTGGTGCTAGAATACCATAACCTACGCTCTGCCTTTGAGCGATTAATTATGGAAAGTGTCAGAATATTGTCAAGACTAGCAAGTTTCTTTGACCAGGACAGTGCCGGTCTTAGATAAGAGGAGGCCCCAGGCGAAGTGAATTTGGTGGTCCCAAATAACATAGAAAAAGAAAATATATAAACAGCGAAAACCGTAATATATATTTCAAACCTAGTCAGCAAGTGTACTCTAACAATAACATTGGGCACAAGTTCTGCTATTTCTTCTCTTTTAAAAAATCTTTTTGAGTCCTGTGCAAGGCATCCACCCATCGGAGACCTTATGTAACTACATAGTTTGCCTATGCCTAAGGCCGGCCCACACCAGTAAAAAGTCTGCCATAGCAGCATTAGCGCGTGCAAAACAAAAGCCTACCTCATTTTCTTGGCTGGCGTATAGTGCTTCCTAAATAGACCTTTTTCACTTTAACTAAATTCTTGTTGTCTTTAAGGATGGCTGCCTGGACGTGCGGTATGCGCGCTGGACTAACTAATGAAGACGGCTGCATAAACTGGTCTCTACGTTACGCCGTCATCCAGCGCGAGGTTTGGACATTCGAAACATGTAAAACATTTTACAAACAAACATTTTACAAGTATCTACATTTCTATGTCTACTCTCCTTTTAAGGAGGCTGATGCAGAAATTCAGTCTCTTTTATAATAATGGTCAGGCCACAATTTCTGCAAGCCTTGAAAAAAGAAGGATATAGTTTTTACTTGAGACATTTATTATCGTCTTATTAAACTCATCTGACAAATCACTAAACGAAATGAAAATCTGAGCCCATATTAAATTTGCAACATTGGGATCTTAACAAGAACAGACTTATTTCTTTTTGTCTTTCTAGATCCACGAAACCCAGGACCAAACTTCTGCCCGTCGTCTGCTGAGTGGCTACAGAAGCCTAAATCTTTTGGTATCCCCTATGAGAAACGTAGAAGGCCAAAAGCACCAGGTTAGAAAATGTTGACTAAGATTTATGAAGTCTTAGGATAAGGTTGTATGTGTGTGTGAGGGGGGTGTTGTTTTTATACTAACAAGTGACTTGTTTATTAATATTTTGGCTTCTTAAATAACTAGAGTAAATAAATTAAACTAGAGATGCAGTTGTTTTATAGCGAGACATGTAATGACTTCTAGTTTGGGCAAGCGGTATGCGCGCTGGACTGCCGTTCGTGCTTATCAATAGTCCCGGGTTCAAACCCTGCCCTGCCCCGTCGTCCTGCGGTAGGTTTAAACTAGGAAGTAAATTATCTTTAACTCTGAAGGAACATCTGAAACATTTTACAAACAATTTATATAGTTTAAAGTATCAAATTAACACGCACATGGAGAAGCGTGCGACGTAATTATCTTCAAAGAAAGAATGTCCGTATTTATTATATAAGATAAACTATTTAAGAGAAGACCACTATTGACGTTGATATTAGATAAGATAAGCTATTGAAGAGAAGACTACTATTGACGTTGATATTAGATAAGCTATTAAAAAGAAGACTACTATTGACGTTGATATTAGATAAGATAAGCTATTGAAGAGAAGACTACTATTGACGTTGATATTAGATAAGCTATTAAAAAGAAGACTACTATTGACGTTGATATTAGATAAGATAAGCTATTAAAGAGAAGACTACTATTGACGTTGATATTAGATAAGATAAGCTATTAAAGAGAAGACTACCATTGACGTTGATATTAGATAAGATAAGCTATTAAAGAGAAGACTACTATTGACGTTGATATTAGATAAGATAAGCTATTAAAGAGAAGACTACTATTGACGTTGATATTAGATAAGATAAGCTATTAAAGAGAAGACTACTATTGACGTTCAAAATGATAATGGTGAAGTTCTAAAGAAAGGACTCTCTTCTGTTATTGGATGATTGTAGTCAGAGAAACTACAGTGCTTACTCCTTTTATGTATTGTGTTTAAACCATTTAATGTTCAAATTGTTTCTTCGCGAGTGTGTCGGTGTATAATTGATTCACAAACTTGCACAAAAATATGGAAACAGATAAGTCACTATTCCATGACGATGTCACGGGGGACATTTATCTCGGAAATCAGTTCTAGATTCATCTCTTTTTTTAAACTCTAGGTCCTGGCCGGTACAAAGTTCCAGACACACTAGGTGGACCTAAATGGAAAATGGGAACAAAAACGTCCAATGTCAAACCAGTAGGTAGGTAGGTAGGTAGGTTTGTAGAAAGGTAGGTAGGTATGTAGGTAGATCAACATTATACCAATAGGAAATGTAAAGTATCTCAAACCTTTCTTTCTGCTAAAGTAGATTTATGGCAAACGGTATTTAAGGCAATACGAACACCTGTAATCATTTTTTTTACCCGAGTTATATGTCAATACAAATAAAGTTTTTACAAGTCACTCCACAAATACTAATTTGTTTTTAAATTAGAGCTAGTTATGCACCCTACATTCTAGAGTCTTCTAGACTAATCTAGACCATTACAATCATATAGATCTACTACATAAGTTCTAAAGGCTTTGAAAATATATAAATATCCTTCGTGGTCCAAGATGAGCCCATTTCTCATTTCCTGTAAAGTCCAATCCTCGCTTTAAAAAGCCGGCCGCATATTGGCATGGGTGGGTTAGGTCAGTTGCAGATAGGCCTGCTTCTTCTCTCAGCTTTTTGTTGGTTCGGCGCCCTTCCACTCTGGCCACTTACCTTCAATATCACACTTCTTGAAGGAGCTCTTAAAGGTGTTTTTATAGCGCTTGTAACGACTCCCCTAGGAGCGCTTTCCTGCACATTGGACCCCGTACAGAAGTAAATAATAATCTATGCTATAAAGTAGAATGTAAGGAATACATGTACGTGCCGAACAGAAATCAAAATCGTTTGGCCAGTCTTGATGAAACTTTGCACAAATGTTCTTTGGGTGCTAACTGGAACCGTGACGTATGTATAGTAGCCTTACAACAAACTAAAGACCCTCGAAAAAAAAGTTGACCAACTCTATAAAAGTATTAGTATTTGATGAATCAAGGCCATGTTTACCATGTATAGATCGAAAGGTTCTAGATCTAATTTTTAAAACTACACTTCGCACAGATAGTTTTTTTACTTTGACACATAAAAATACAAAAATATAGTCTATTGATTTCATTATTTAATAAAATTAACCTTCAAATTTGTGTTTCAAAAGCATTTTTACGTAAATTCGTTCCTTAGATCTGCGACTGAAGTAGTCATGACGATCATTCTTTCATTAGACAAGACCGTAATGTGACACATCTCTCTATTCCTAGGTCTAAAACTCTAATTCAACTGTAAGATGATAGAACTTCTCTTTGCAAAGATAGCTTTATACTTTAACACATAAACATACTAATTATAGTCCATTCATTTCATATTTTAGTGAAATTAACAATCAAATTTGTTTTCCTAAGCATTTTTCATACATTGCTAAAACGTATTGACATACATTTCAATAGTTCCATTCAGGTATGCGCAGAGCGAAGCCTCCACGAACGCGCATAAAGAACTGTATCCAAGCCAATATTTAACTAATCTAGTCTAGATCTAGGCTATCTCTAACTCAAGATCTAATTCAAAGATGATAGATCTACTTTATACTTTGACACATGAACATACAAAATAAAGTATATTCATTTCATATTTTAATCAAATATATGTAGGCCTACAAGCAAATGTTTTATTTGAATAAAATGGATTTAGGTCGATTACATATTTTGACATTCACGCATTCGCTATATTTATAACATTATTATTACAAAACACTCTCTGTGACTATATCGACAGTGATACGCAAATTAGGACCCGCAGGCCGCGGGTAACATATGGCTAGTAATTATTATAAAATGAATCATCGTATGGGAAAACATGAATCTCTCAAATTTTTGTGTGTGTTATGTTATACATTATACACGTGAGCCTAAACAAAATAAAAAATATCCAACAGATATGCCAGGACCTGCGCATTATGGTTTCAAGTCTACCATTGGAGAGGGACCTAAGTACCACATTGGTCGAGTAGCTCCTGAAAATCTTTCAAAGTGTAAGGCAATAACGTGCAGGGACACTCAAACAATGACAATGTTTCTGACATAAGACAATGCCATGTGTATTGATGTGTGATGGTACACTATTAAGTATTGAATCTCTTTCACCTGTTAAGTACGGTATGTCTTTCTGGTGGAATGTTGATCTGGTCGTATCGTATGCCCTTTGGACTGTCATCGCTATAGCCCCGAACTCAAAAGCCGCCACAATGGACCTCATTCGCCAATCGTAAACAAACAACATTTAGCCACGTGATTCTCTATCTCTTATATACAAATTACGATCTAATTTTTAATACACAATGGCTATCACGTGCCAGTTTTTTTTCGTTGTTCTATCAATATTATCACGTGACTAAATGTTGTTTGTTTACGATTGGTGAATAAGGTCCATTGCTTATTTTTTTTATAGTGGCGAGTTATTAGTTCTGACTGACAAATGTTTTGTTACATTTCCTTTCGTACTTCCAACATTATTAGATATTCCAGTTGCTTCATACATTGCCATTATATTATATATAACAAAAATAAAAATAAAATATCATAGCAATCAGCAACTTCTATCTCAAAACTCTCAGTCATTCAAACATACACACAACAGACACACACGCACATTTACCAAAAGTCATTAGTCTCTTGTTGCACGCTTATGTCGTGGGATGATGCTCAGTACTTAACGCCCATGATACTCTCTATACGAGAAGTTTGCGAGAAGTTTACTGCCACTTTACAACCCCTTTACAACCAGTTTACAACCAGTTTACGACCGATTGATTACACAAAGCTACCATCTCCACGTGCTACGTACGTCATTAATACTAAATTTTAAAAAAATATATCAAATCCCTATTTTTACCCTCAGTTATAACACCAGGAGCTGACATGTACAACAGGGCTGGGTTCAGATTGGACGAACCCGGGTTCACCTTGAAGTACAGATGGTTCGATTCCAAGCCGAGTAAGATATCACATTAAAACCTGGTACTAATGAGCAGTAAAAGTATAGGCTTGTTACTAATGCTTAATAATAATGATCTATAACAGTTTAAGTTGTGTAGCCTACTTTTACCTATGGGCTGAGCCTGACCATTTGTAACGTATTTATCTATTTATCTTTAACTAAGCTATAGCTTTATTGTCGTATGAGATTCGAACCTTAACTTTTCCTCTCTCTTTTTGCCACGATGTCGTAATTATTTGGCCACCTTTAGTTGTAGAACGACTATGGCTCATCTCGTAAAGCACTTTTGCATGTGACTTGGGAGCCCTTTTTTTCAGAGAGACACTCCCGTTCACATGTATCGCAGGTTCAGGTTGCTTAGCTTGGGTGGTAGAGGAGCCCCGATTGCCCTGCCTTAAATCCGGCCCTGCTGTCGAAAGCTAGAATATTAAAGATGTTTGTTAGTTAGACAGATTATATAGGTATTTTCACTTCATAGGTGATCTAGGTTTCCAAATGTTCTGTCTAAGTTAGTTTGGAAGTCCGTTACTTAAATTGTAATTTAAGGCAAAAGAAGTACATAGTCAGGGGAAGTAACATTGAGACATTAAGCTGAAATGTATTTGACAAAAAAAAAAATCAATTTCTAATTTTTGTTGAAATACTTCGAGACGCTAAAATATATTTTTTATAGGAACCAAATACTTCGCGTCTTTATCACGACATTCTCTATGACCGATTATGCTACCAGGGCAGGCCTTAGGTGTAGGCAAACTAGGCAGCCGCCTAGGGCCTCCAATTGGTGTGGGCTCACATAGGACTCTTTACTAATTTTGTCATTATTTTTTAGAGAAGAAACTAGATCGAGACTATCAATAACATATAATTAAGTCGCAAATAACAGGGCAGCCATTTTTGTTTTTTAACTTTGTGTGAAAAAAAAATAATTTTTATCAATTCAATAGTCAATGAAGTGATTTTTCTGAATTTTTAATATGTGCAATTTATTAAAATAGTTCCTGTATGATTTAGAGCTAGACTAGTCGACACAGAGCGCTTCTATGTTTTTCGATTTGAGACTTAGAGCTAGAGTAGTCGACATAGAGTGCTGCTATGTTTTAGATTTGAGACTTAGAGCTAGACTAGTCGACATAGAGCGCTGCTATGTTTGAGATTTGAGACTTAGAGCTAGACTAGTCGACATAGAGCGCTGCTATGTTTGAGATTTGAGACTAAGAGCTAGACTAGTCGACATAGAGCGCTGCTATGTTGGAGATTTGAGACTTATAGTTAGACTAGTAGACATAGAGTGCTGCTATGTTTGAGATTTGAGACTTAGAGCTAGTCTAGTCGACACAGAGCGCTGCTATGTTGGAGATTTGAGACTTAGAGCTAGACTAGTAGACATAGAGTGCCGCTATGTTTGAGATTTTGAGACTTAGAGTTAGACTAGTCGACATAGAGCGCTGCTATGTTGGAGATTTGAGACTTAGAGCTATACTAGTAGACATAGAGCGCTGCTATGTTTGAGATTTGAGACTTAGAGCTAGAGTAGTCGACATAGAGCGCTGCTATGTTTGATATTTGAGACTTATAGTTAGACTAGTAGACATAGAGCGCTGCTATGTTTGAGATTTGAGACTTAGAGCTAGACTAGTCGACATAGAGCGCTGTTATGTTTGAGATTTGAGACTTAGAGCTAGAGTAGTCGAGATAGAGCGCTGCTATGTTTGAGATTTGAGACTTAGAGCTAGACTAGTCGAAATATAGCGCTGCTATGTTTGAGATTTGAGACTTAGAGCTAGACTAGTCGACATAGAGCGCTGCTATGTTTGAGATTTGAGACTTAGAGCTAGAGTAGTCGAGATAGAGCGCTGCTATCTTTGAGATTTGAGACTTAGAGCTAGACTAGTCGACATAGAGCGCTGCTATTTTTGGAGATTTGAGACTTAGAGCTAGACTAGTAGACATAGAGTGCTGCTATGTTTGAGATTTGAGACTTAGAGCTAGACTAGTCGACATAGAGCGCTGCTATGTTGGAGATTTGAGACTTAGAGCTAGAGTAGTCGACATAGAGCGCTGCTATGTTGGAGATTTGAGACTTAGAATTAGACTAGTCGACATAGAGCGATGTTATGTTGGAGATTTGAGACTTAGAGCTAGACTAGTAGACATAGAGTGCTGCTATGTTTGAGATTTGAGACTTAGAGCTAGAGTAGTCGACATAGAGCGCTGCTATGTTGGAGATTTGAGACTTAGAGCTAGACTAGTCGACTTAGAGCGCTGCTATGTTTGAGATTTGAGACTTAGAGCTAGACTAGTCGACATAGAGCCCTTCTATATTTAAAATTTAATTCATATTTCTTAAATTTATTCTCTAATATCTTTCTTTGGGTCCTTTGGCTGCCCTCACCAATAGGAGGCCCTAGGCGGCTAAGACCGGCCCTATAAACTATGTTCCGTATATAAGCATGTACCTTTCAACAAATATTTTTTAAGCTTGTGATGAAGTTCTTTAGTTTATTGTGTAAGCCGTAATATATGCCAGAACTCGTTCCTACCGGCCACTACAGGCAGCGCCGTGTATCTCTTCTGGTTATAAGTAAAAATGTTTTTTATCAAAACATCACAATTCTAAATAAACACACTGCCTTTATTACTTACTTAGACTTAGGTCCTCCCGCGCCGTTCGGCGCATTGGGCGGCAAGCTGTCTCCATAAAGATCTGTCACTGGCAATGTCTGAAGCCTCCTCCCACCTGGTGTCCACTGTTTTGAGGTCCTCCATGAAGGTGTGTCGCCAAGTAATACGAGGGCGTCCCTGTTTGCGCTTTCCTTGTTTTGGCTTCCATGTTATCGCAACTCTTGGTGTGCGTAATTCATTTTGACGTAGAACATGTCCCGCAAACCTCATGCGACGCTCAGTCACAACCTCACCAAGTGTTCGACTCCCAGTTCGGCATAGGATTTCCTTGTTTGAGACCCGATCTGTGTAACTGACTCCCAAAATCCGTCTCAGCCATCTCTTTTGAGCCACATTTAGTCTTTTCTCAATTTTGACAGATGACTTCCACGGCTCACATGCATATGTAGCAGTTGGAATGACGATTGTGTTGAGAAGGTGTATTTTTGTCTCGAGTCCAATGGCTTGGCTAGTCCAAATAGGCTGCAGCCTTTGGAAAATGCTCCCTGCCTTTTCTATTCGGCACTCTACATCATGGTAAGCATCTCCATCATTTGTTATGATGCTGCCAAGGTACGTGAACTTGTCCAGCTCTTCAAGCTTTGACTCGCCAAGTCTGACGGGGACACCCTTTGCCTTATATCCCACTCGCATAATTTTAGTCTTATCCAAGTTTATGCGGAGGCCAATTTTGGGTGCCTCTCTGTCTAGGCTCTCCGTCATTTCTTGAATGCATTTATTTGAAGCCCCGAGTAGTGCAACATCATCAGCAAAGTCCAAGTCCGTCAATCGGAGCTGTTCATGCCATGGAATACCAAAGGCAGTCTGGTTCATTGCTCTCCTCATTATGTAGTCGATGGCTAGGAGGAAAAGGAGGGGAGATAAGATGCACCCCTGTCTCACACCTGTCTCGATTGTAAAAAACTCTGTTGTTCCCTCTTCTGTTTTAATGCAGCAACTAGATTGACTGTAAAGGTGTCGTAGGATCTGGACGAATTTTTCTGGGATACCGTATTCTCTAACTATTTTCCATAGTGATTCTCGGTGGATACTATCAAACGCTTTTTTGAAGTCCACGAAACTGATCGTTAGCCGTTGTTGGTACTCAAGACTTTGTTCTATGATATTTCGTAGAACGAAAATCTGCTCTGTACATGATCTGTCTCTTCGGAAACCTGCTTGTTCTTCTCTGAGCCTTTCATCTACAGACTGTTGAAGCCGTCTCAACAAAACAGTGCTGAAAACTTTGCCCGGGACAGAGAGGAGAGTAATGCCCCTCCAGTTGTTGCAGTCTGCCAAGTTGCCCTTTTTTGGAAGCTTTACAATCACTCCCTTTTGCCAGTCCTCTGGGACTTTTGAAGCCTTTATTACACGCCAAATAATACTATATATACATATATATTTATGTGACTACATTACGTATATTTATGTGACCACGTTATGTATATCTTTGTGAGAACGTTATGTATGTCTATGTGAATACGCTATGTATATATATGTCTAAGTAATGTGTGTCTATGTGACTTCGTTATGTATGTCTATGCAACTACGTAATGTGTGTTTATGTGACTATATAATGTGTGGCTAGGTGACTACGCGATGTATGTCCATGTGACTACGCTATGTCTGTCTATGCGACTACTTCATATATATCTATGTGACTACGTTATATATATATATATGTGTGTGTGTATGTATGTATGTATGGATGTATGTATGTGTGTATGTATGTATGTATGTGTGTGTGTGACTGCGTTGAAAGGTATCTATGTGATTACGTTATGTAGTCCATGTGAATATACCTACGCCTGACGTATGTGACTACGTTTCTGTCAGAGAAGTCACCTGGACCATGGACTTACAAAGTAAAAGAGGAAATGGTCAGCACTAGAACACCCGCCTACACCATCTCTAAAAAAACAAAGCCGACCTACCCGGCCTCTCTCTACTCCGCAGGTAAACTTCCTAGATTATCTGTCCAATTCACTGGTCTAGTGTAGCTCAGAGTTCCTCAGTAAGGTCAGGTCTGAGGTATAGGATAAGAATGAAGTTGTCATTGCTAAGACTCGGGTTCAAAACTTTAACAACATGTTAAAGCATCTAAAAATAATAATTTCCATACTGAATATTTAAAATTGAAACTAAATATACCCAAATTTCCGAGAATTTTTTCTGGTACCATCTTTTAACCTGACTAAAACATTGTATTTGTTTTGCTGCAGTACTATTATATCTAGGTACTACAATGTAAAGATTGTAAACTAAAATTTTATATTAAAACCTTGTTTTTCTTGCAAAACAATGGACTACTAGACACATGTATCTAGATTGACACTTTTAAGAATTGTCTCTGCTAAACAGTTGAATGTTATACATCAGTTTGTCCTTTTTACAAAGTCTGTCTGTCTGTCTGTCAGGATTATTTAAAAGAGTTTTTTTATTATCTTTCCATTCTCGGATCATGTTGAACGTGATTGTTGTTATATATTGTCAATGACCACACACATATCAATTTTTAAAAAAATAGTTAATGCATTAATGCATTAATGCTCAATAATTTTATTTGAAACAGAAAAAGGGAAATAGCTCTTGCAGTATTAAAAAATGGTTACAGTTGAGCAGTTCTTTCCTTGGATTAAACAAAATAATTTTTTTTTTTTTTTTTTGGGTTTTACATGTTACGTCGTAGCCACAGAATTAATTCTCTGTGGTCTAAATTTTTGTACCTTCAGTTGGGCCTGACGGTCCAGGTCCAGGTCCAGGAGACTATAGCTTGCCGGAAGTTATTGATTTGAATGGAAAGTCGTTTGGAGCGAAACACGCAGAGTCGGGGAAAAAAAAAGGTCAGTATGACGTCACTGTATGACGTAGCTTATGTTGTGTTCTTACAAGTTTAAACTGTTGCAGCATTAGGCTAAGGAGTTGACTTGCTTAGAGTAAGAACCACTGCTGTTTACCTTTCAAGAGCTCCCAAAACCTCGGTCAGACACAAACACACACAGGCCGCCATTATACATGGGGCTACCCCATAGGTTACGTGTTCAAAGTTGAACAGTTGTGCATGGATAGATTAACACATGGACTAGCGAAGGATGTGATTATCTTCATATTATTTTGAAGAAACATTTTGTAATCTATAAGATAAGATAAGCAACAACCAAAAAAGTGTTTAGCCTTATTATCTAAGTAGAAGCTTCTATAGACACCAGTAGTCTGTGATAATAATTGCAATGTCTTAAGTTGTCATCTGCTACCAGAAACTCAAAAGCATAGTGATCAAAACTTGCGCCCTGGGCAAGGTACATTATTACCCCCCAATTTTCAATGAACATCCCATAGAAATATAGGCTGCATCGTGCCCCCCCCCCCCCTTGCTCTACTCCCACTATGCCTCTGTACTCTCCTTCTTTGCGAGTAAAGTGAAAGTAGGGACTGAGTTGATTCTATCACTTTTGGTTGGTGGGCACTTTTGTTACGCTTTTTGCCTTTAAGCTCGCCAAAACGAAAACTCAACTTTGGCATAGGGACATAGTATAGGTGGGAACCGTTTGATCGTCTAAGAGCTGAGCCGAAGGCTCTTCGAGCTCTAAGTTTGAAAAAAAAAACCCTGTTTGAGAGTCAAACAGTAAAAAAAAAAAAAACTATGTGAACACACAGTTCTGGAAGAGACCCAAGTCAATGCCCGTTATTTCTGATGCATCTGGTCCCCGATCGCATGGGCTAGACATGGCCGAAGGCCGAGTGCACCGGAAACCTCCGCCTTTTTCCTATGTTGTACCAAGCTAACCGTGGAGGACTCGCCATTAGTGTAAACGGTCCCTGGATTACCGACAGGATCGTGAGGGCTCTCTTTCAACTCCGCTCCGTGCAATGGGTAAACTCTCGCCTACCCGTGGCCATCCCCACGGGAGTTTTGTTTTGCCATTCATTTAGCCTAGTTACCCCCTCAAGTAACTGTTTCCACCCGAGTGCCAAGTTGAGGCAGAACAGCGTACCCTGGTAGGTGTTAACCTGTTGGCAGAATGGAATCATCCAGGCAACACGGCACTGTAAGAATTCACAAATCAGTATTTTTTTTGTAGAAGAAGGCAGTGGAAGGCTAAGAACACATTGTAAAAGACACCTGCCGTTATATTGCTATTAAATGTGAACTGAGGTTATTACGGCGTCTTCTAATAACTTTGTAAAAAAAATAATTTCTCTGGAAGGTACTTCTTCAATTCTTGTGATGTCGATGTCTCGCGAAGATAAACTTGTTTACTTCCCATGATTTACTTAAGAGTGGCAAGGGTCCTCATTAAGCTAAACATTCACACTCCCCGATACGCGTGCACATGCGCGGAAATCACACACACACACACACACATGTAACAAAGAATAATGCTGCCCAGGTAGCAGCTGTTGGTGTCAGTCTGACATGTCAGTCAATCCTGGTATACACTTAACTGACATCGACGCTCTGACATCGCACACTTACAAAGTATGGCCTCTGACACTTCTGACATGTCGCTGACATCTATATGGACATCATTTATTACTATTACAAAATGTCTTTTTAATTGTGAAAATTTTTTAATTGCCTAATATTGTGTATACTAAAATATTGGTATTATTAGAAGGTTCTCAGTATTTCATTAGTTTCCACACACTTGTAGCAGTAAAGTTACTTGCAAATCAATACATAATTCTACTTCCAGATTGTCCTCAGCAAATTGTAGCAACTCTTGTTCTTAAAATCGTAAAATCTTGGATAGTTCTACAATTCAGAGGCGCAGTGAGGGGGCACGATGCCCCAGGCGCCACCATTATGGAAGGGGGCACCAAAAAATTTATTGTAGATATTTTAGTTAAGTAATACTTTCTAAGGTTATTTGTATTATATTATTATTATTTCTATGTATGGCTCATGGAATTGAAAATGGGTGGGGGCTGGGGCGCAAATAAAGTTTCTTGCCCCAGGCACGTTTTCCTCACTACGCCTCTGCTACAATTGTAGACAAATTTGTAATAAGTCGGTGTAAATTTTCTTAGGATCATGCGGTAAAAGTTTGTTTTTTTTAATCTCTAAAAGCAGAAGCAAGAGTTGGGCCTTGAAAGTGACCAGTGGACGTCATGACCACAATTGAGTTTTGATCTCTTTCGTCATAGTGCCCCTCTTTCATACATCTCCGTTACGTCTTATTAGAGCGTCCACCTACTTGTCTTATTAGAGCGTCCACCTACTTGTCTTATTAGAGCGCCCCCCTACTTGTCTTATTAGACCGCCCCTACTTGTCTTATAAGAGCGACCCCTACTGGTCTTAGTAGTGACGTCAACATTACTTGCATGTCAGGCATTAAACTTTTTTTTCTTCTAAAATAATCTTGACGCAATTATTAATGCCGTGCTACTCTTCAACCACCCAGGACCCGCCCCTGCAGACTGCCAAGACCTGGACTTGATCAATGTCAACAAGCGAAAGGCCCCGAGTTATTCATTTGGCGGGAAATATGTGGAATATGTCGGTAAGTCGGGCATACATTCATTTCTGCTCTTGAAGTCTAACAAGAGTTATCGCCATGTTAGATAGTACTAGTATATAATAAATAGTGTCAAACCTGCGGTCTTCAAAAGTATTGGTGGTCTATCTCTGGCTTTATTGAATCTCTAATCTAATCTGCCCCTTTCGTCGTAGGGGTGCTGTGACAGTTCTTGTAACCAAATCCCTCCCCTTTTCCGGATCAGCAGCTGTACATAGCGGGATCAAATCTTATCTTATATAATACAGACGTTACTTCAAAAAAGAAGATGATTACGTCCTACGCATCATGCATTCAGTCATGCATATTAACCAATGGCTTAAATTCTGCCACGTCACTGGTTTTCCTGGCTAGCTCAGGCAACCCATTCCATGCTCTAATAGCACTAGGGAAGAAGGAGTATTTGTACAAATTTGTCCTAGCATAGGGGACGAGGAATGTGCCTTTATCTTTGTGTCTTTCTGAGTATTTTATTAAATTTTGTTTTTGTATTTGAAGATTATGGATCAGTGTTTTATGTATAATTGCTACTTTTGCTAAATGTGAATATTCGTTTGTTATGAATCTCACTGCTCTATTTTGTATCTGTTCCAGTTTCTTAATGTTTTCTTGAGTTGAGGGGGTCCCAAACAGAGGATGCATATTCTATTAATGGATATCAACAGAGAGACCGGTCCATTCTTTTACAGAATCCAGCAAGCCTTTCTTTGGACGACTCTCTGTGCTCCCCCCTCCACTGTACCAAGGGGAATGAGTTTTGATATTGAGTCATTCCTTACAATCTGATCAAACCAGTTCAACTTTTGTCTTTTTACAGTAATTAAGAGTTTTTTTCCTTTTAACAAGTCAGAGTGTTGACTAGTGAAAGAACAAACTCATGCGCCTTCTTCCTCTGGTTTGATACCCAGCATTTATTGAATCCACATGGTTTGAAGCACACCTACTTTAGTAGGACAACATGACCTCATTGAACCAAGCTTTCTCTTTCTGAAATAATGACATGCTGAAACCGCAATCTACATATACGACTACTCTTCCTAGTTATGTTTATATAGAAACACTTCACTGTATCTGTAAACACCTGCGTTCTTTGATTGTTTACGATTGTTTATGATTGTTTCGATAGACGCCTAAGTAGTCTCCCTTATGACCCTGAAACGTTCATTGATGATGCATATCTTTGAAGAAATTTAGGTCAGTGACTTTCAAGAAAGTAGACCGGAAACTGCAAGATTTTTTTTTTGTTGACATGATCGACTCCAAGGCGATTTATAACCTGAGCCAACTATGATTCTCAGTTTTTAAAATCCGATTTTTTTAAATTAAAAAAATGGTTCATTAAAAAAAAAAAATGAAAGAATTAAAGAGACAGTGTTACAATTTAAATCAATGTGCTTAAAGCTATTAAAAAGTTACATTGAAGTATAAGGCTTGTCCTCGAGTCTTAAGTTTAATAAGGTGTACAATACTTCTCGTAGCATCTGCGACCTACATATTTTGGCTGACCGGTAACTTCGTCCCCGGTCACTTCCTCCCCTGGTCATTTCATCCCCGGTCATTTCATCCCCAATTAAACATTTTTCTTATTTATTGTTTAATTGTGCTGTTAAGGCTTTGACTTTAAGCCACATATGAGTATGTAAAATGATTTTTGATATTTTTTGACATTTTACTATGCGTTTATAGTGTTTTCTCTTCCACTTTGCATTCTTTATGAGAAATCTTATAATATATTGTAAATCTGGGTGTGTACTTAGCCATAGCGCTTCTATTGAATGTGGGGAATGTAATATTATAATATTATCGTGCGCATGACATAATGATCAAAGGCCAAGGTTTGGTGGAAGTAGTGAAAATCATTTGAGAGATAGAAGTGCGATTAGAATAATTATGACCGTGCCGCTGATAACTTATCATCAAAGGCCAAGGTGTGGTGGAAGTACTATCATGTTTCACTGTATTTTTCAATCGCTCTTTCTTGAAATTGGGCGCGTTATTTTTAGCCTTGAAATAAGGTTTTATTATTTTTTTCTAATAAAGGCTGACTTCGCCAATCCTCAGGATAGTGTCGACTATATAAGTTTTGCTTTAGTTCCTTTTAAACATTAAAGTTGTAAAATGTGTTATAGGACTTTATTTCTATTTCTATTGATATTTCATTTCTATCTATCTTATTGATGTAAATGAACACAAAAACACTTTTTTATATTACCTCTATATTTATACATATAAATGTTTTTAATGGCATTTAATTTTTAATTTTATTCATATCTAATATATTACACTTTTTGTCATTTAAATAAAAAAATGAATATATTAAATACTGCACATTTCATGATTTTTACAATTACTATTTGTTAGATAAAATGATCAGATGATAAAATTAACAGGCAATGAAATGACCAGGGGATGAAATGACCAGGGGATGAAATGACCAGGGGATGAAATGACCAGGGGATGAAATGACCAGGGGATGAAATGACCAGGGGAATGAAATGACCGGAGGATGAAATGACCGGAGGATGAAATGACCAGGGTATGAAGTGACCAGGGGATAAAGTGACTGGGGATGAAGTGACCGGGGATAAAGTGACCGGGGATAAAGTGACCGGGGATGAAATGACCGGGGATGAAGAGACCGGGGGATGAAGTGGCCGGGGATGAAATGACCATATTTTGTCACATCCATAACCGTTGTCCGCATGTAATATATTTAGGTTCTCTTTTTGCCGTCTACGTCTGTCCTCGGTAGTTCATTCTTACTTTAGTTTCCAATGTGGGACTTAATGATCCGGTTTAGTGAATCTAGTTGTAGATTTGTAACTACGATAATGCTAAACGGCATTTAGTCAAAAAATAATATATTCTTATTATTTGTTTACTATTTATAACAAACGAAATATAAAGCAACCCTATCTTGGGGGAAAAACCCCACATTTAAAACTATATTACAAAAAGTAATTAGTTACCAATAATTAATTAATTATTTTATTAATTCATGTTTTGTTAGTTACAATAAATAATATTTAAAGTTTCAATTTGATCATAGAAATAATGTTTACAATTATCAAAGGGGACTAAACCCAACACACTTAGCTACATCTCTGAATACTGAACGATTTCCCTTGTTGGTGTCAAACAAAATAATTAATTACCAGTAAATAATTTACTAATTGTTTTATTTTTATTGATTTATCTATTTTCTTAGCCAATAAATAAATGTGCGAAGTTTCAACTTAATACAATAATGGTTGTGGAGAAATAACGTGTGCACAATTTTGACCAACAGACAGAGTTTGGTGCACCCTAAGGATCCCGAAATTCAATATCCCAGTCTTCAATGAGATTCGAACCCTGGATATCCAGGCTCGGAACCCAAGCGCTTAACCACTCAGCCACCGCGTTCCTGATGTTAACAGAGGTCCCTGTGAATGTGTGTAATAGTTTCACGTGACTTATTTATTTATGATTCTATCAGACGCCATTTTGTAACCTTAGAAAGCTTTTCGCTTTTACGGTAAAAAAAAAAACAACAAATGTTCTTGTTAAAAGCGTTCATAAAGAAGTTTCTTAGCCCCAGGTTTACTGATAGGAAGATACAAATAGTCTTGAGGAATTATTTCGAAATTTATAATAATGGCAATGTCTTCGATTCCAAAGGTCAAGGATGAGTTCGGTGTATCACTTGAATACGATAACCCAGTTGCGACATGCATATTTTTTCCGTGCAGACAAAGTCGTTGTCTTTCCGTCTTCTGCACCTGTCTTCAATGATGGCTCTTCTTCGGGTTTCAAATGTGTGTCCCGCTTCCTTTGTGTGAGCTCTCCAACTGTCTCTCTCAGAGACCATCTTCTGTCAGCTACTTTCTTCTATGCCGGTGAGGGCGAAATGGCGTCTGAGTTGATCTTTATAGCGCTTAATTTCATTAGGTCTGTTGATAGTGTTTTTGATATGTGAATGTGGGTTTATATAGTGCGTGTCGTGCCTGGATGTAGGCTGAGTCTAGACATGGCTATAAGTGTTCGAATTGCATTCCTCGTGGGGCTCGGTGGTCGAGTTCTAAGGTGCTTGTTTTCCCAAGTGAGAGAACTTGAGTTTGAATCCCATTTAAGACTGAGATTTTGAGCTTTGGGATTTTCAGGACGCACCTTTGGAAAGGTGAAGGCCGTTGATAGTTGGGCTGGCCCGCATTGCGCCATTGTGTACCATTGGGTGCAATGAAAGCAGATGAGCTTTAGATTTTCGGCCCCCATAGAGTTCAAGGGTACCTTTAGTTTTTTATAGTGCCATTATATTAAATGCGATGAAAGCAAACGCATTATACTGTAAGCCTAGAGTTTATAGTTATTTCTATTCACTATATCGATGATTTCAGAACATCTAAAGCTGACCCAACCAATCAGTTCGTTAGTCAGCGGCTGGCTATTTCAAATGTAGTTTGGAATTGCGTATCTTTAAGTTAATTTAAGATTGCAGTCCGCGCATGTCTTAGTAAAAAACTTTAAAATTGGCACAATACATATAATTTATTCATGTAGTTTAATAGGTAAAAAAGATTATGCATACTTGCACGAGTTAGTTACGGAATATATATACAATTACTTAGCATACCGTGGCATGCCGCTATGAGTAGGTAAAAGCAATCTCTAGACTGACAATTAATTACCGAAGTTACCATCATGGAAGTCATGGTAATTACCCATTTCTGTGGAACGCAAAGATACTGAAAAGCGTGCGAGTCTACAGGAGAGTAAGAGTGTGTTTGCGTTTAATTCTCTGTGTGTGTGTGTTTTCTTTTTTTTCTTAGACTTAAAAGTTTGGGAGGACGGGAAAGAAAAAATAAATTAAGTTGCCTAGCAACCGAGCAGACGTTAAACTACGGGGACATCCCGTTGACTCCAGGAGAAGGTAATTTATAAAATTAAAGAAACCATCTTCTCGTCCTCACGAATTAGTTCCCTTGTATCGGTTATCTTCCATCTGTATGTCATATACATGTCTTCCATATTTGTTTTAAATCGGCCTACATGTAAACATTATTATAGTCTGGCTGCGTGTCTGTCCGAGAGTACGGCGGCGGCGAGGATGCACTCATTCCCCTATGTCTTGAAGGTCCACCTACTAAGTTCAGACTAGACTGCGGGGGTAGGGAGAGTGGGGAAAGTAGAAAAAAAGGGGGGGGGGGTCGTCGGGTGGAAAGATTTAGGTCAGCATCATTACCTGGTAGACTATGTTTGACAACCACAGGTAAATAAAATAGTTTGAGGTTTAGACACACTGATCCCAGTCCAGTGGCGGAGAAAATAATGTAAGAAACTACAGCCACTATGACATCAAGGAAAGGGAGAGAAGCGCTATATGCTAGAACGACATTGTTATGATTAAAAGAAGAAAAAGGTGACGTTTCCCCCTTTCAGACCACGTAATCTATGGAGCAGACGATGTTAAGCTCATCTATTTCTTTGGCTAACAGTTAACGAGCAGGGTGTCATGTGGGCAGCACAACGACCAACCGCTTTAACTTTCCTCAACAATGCACTTAGGGGCGCCCTAAGGATCCCGAAATGTTAAAAATCACAGTCTTCACCGAGATTCGAACTCAGTTTTCCAGTTTCGGAAGCCAAGCACTTAACCACTCAGCCACAGCGTTCCCATGGTTATGATTGGTAGGCCAAAAACGTTTGTACTCTTTGTACTCATTACTTTTGTACTGGCAAAAAGTAATGTGAATAGCTCTTTTACGTGAGCATAGGAAGGTGGCCAATATTTACACAATTAAAGAAATATTTAGCAATTGATTTAAATAGATAACTAGCTTTTTTTTTAAAATGATATTTTCACCATCATTTGTTATATTTATAAAATTACAGGGACTGCATTCTACTAAAAAAAAAAACACACACACATACTTACATAATAATAATAAGGCTCGCCTTCGAGTCCGAAAAGTAATGAGGAAAGCACTATTACCCGTGGCTACGCAGCCCCAGCTATGACCGTTTGATTGTCGTCTAAGCTGAGCCAAAGGCTCTTCGAGCTCAAAGTTTGAAAAAAAACCTGTTAGGTCGTCCAGCCTGAACAGTAAAAAAAAAAAAAAAAACCTGTGTGAACACACAGTTCTGTTTGAGAGCGACCCGAGTCAATGCCTAATGAAAGCATTGCTGTTTCCAATGCCTTAGGCCACCGACTCATGGCCGAAGGCCGAGAACACCGGGAGCCTCCGTCATTTTCCTTCACTATACCAAGCTAACCGTGGGGGACTCGCCATTTATGTAACGATCCTTTGAGGAACGGCGCATGGATGTGTTACAGTTTTGTGGGGACTTTTTTACAACCCCGCTCCTGCAAGGGGGTTATGTTTTGCCATTCGTTTCGCATAGTTACCCCCTCAAGTAGCCGTTTCCACCCAGGTGCCACGATGAGGCAGAACAGCTCACCTGGGCCAGCTATGACCTACGTATTATTTGTATATGAGGCACCTAGCATAACCGCCGGTTGACATATTATATATATATAATAAACGACTGGTGATGGGGGAAAGAATCTGGTATAAATGTTTAAAATGATAATTACAGGCATTTCAAATTAAATTTTAAATGTAATAGTTGTCTATATAGAATTATCTAAATATTATACATATTTTTTTAATGACACCTTATTTACCAAACATAAAAACAGGAAGTTGCGTGATGCAGACTATATAAAGAATTACTTACCCTTAGTCTTCGGTCTTCTTTCTGGTGAAGTTAGAATTGTGTCCTCATGTCTAGATATAATTATCATTTACATCTAGGTCTACATTGTCCGCTTTTTAGTGGATAGACTTTGTGCTTTAATAAACAAGTAATCGCACATATAAAAATTTATAACTTTAGATGCAAATTTGAAAGAAAAAAATATTGTTTCCATCTGTTTACTGAGAAAAAGTTTCTTGGACCTCAATAAAAAAAAAATGCTTTTCCTTTGGAAGATCACATTTAAAAGAAATCCATGGTGCAAGCTTGCCAGAAAGGCTTAAAGAAACTTTAAAGCGCATCCATGGGAAGCAACTGAAGATAGTACTTTGCTTTTGACTGAGAGACTTGGCCAGGTGCTTGCTGGGAAGAAACGTTTTTTTCTTTATTTTTGTTTCTTTGAAATTTTTTTTTTTCCACGCCATCGCTCTGCGCATTTTTTACCTGGCAATTCCATTGGCAAAACTAAGGGATTGTCTTCCGGTTTTGACACGCTCTCCCGGGCATGTTTAAATGTGCTCACCCAAGACTTAGTGCACTTTAGCAACTTGGATAATAATTCATATAACCTTGTCTAATTAGGGTGATGCAGTGTGCTGAGATACAAACTCGAATCAATTCGACACCACGAAACGGCAAGATTAGTAGATACTTGTAGATAGTTTCCAATGCTTAATAAATTACTCGCTTGAACAATAGGTGTCATTCATAGCGATTAGTCCCACTTGCAATGTAAAATGTCTCACTTCTAAGTGCAATATGTCCTACTCGCTAGAACATTATGTCCTACTCTAGGACAATAACACTCAAGCGCTCGGGCGATAGGGCTCACATTTTAAGACCATATATCCATGTTAAATCATAATATGTCCTACTCAATGATATTAAGTTCCACTAGATAGGGCAATGATTGCTAGATGGTCGTGGGATATGCGCTCTGTACTGTCGTCTTAATGGTCACGGGTTCGAACCTAAATCAGATTAAATCTTCAATTCTCAAGGAACACACGAAACATGTAAAAAAAAAAATGGTCTTACTAACATTGACAGTAAATGCCACTTTCTCTTCCTATGTACATTTACGTATTTCGTAGAATTGACCTACTGTCCGACTGTTCAGAAAGATTTAAGCTAAAAGATTGGTGCAAGAATAATAAGATCTTGTAGAGAATTTATAGTGTTGAGATTATTGAATAACTCAATGACACAGACTCTTCTCTGTTCGTCTGATCTCTTTTGTGGGATGTTGCTGCTGTTGTTGTTTTGAATTGAAAATAAAACATTGTAATCAAAACGAATTCCCAATACGGCTCAATACATCAGCCTTAATCTAAGTCCTAATTTTAATCCATAAAATTCAAGTCTATTAGAATGCTTGCCAGTGGTTCTCAAAGTATATATTAATTAAAATTAACATATGTCAAGCAGACATCTGTTTCATTTGTACAATGTTTTGAAAAATATATAGGTCGATCTTTCGTTACCATTTCAACTGAAATTCAACCCAATGCTTTTTTATCCACTAGACGCTAAACACTGCAACAAAACATAATAACTTCAAAGAGCTCACTTGCTCGTGGTATATTTGAACCGCTTCCCATCAACGCCCATGCTTTTAATTTATTTTAGCCAGTTACACTTGCACTTTTGTCAAAGCGGATTAAAAACGAAAAAGTACCCTCAAAATATCCTCAACTTCATATTAGCTTCCAAACGTTGACCAGCGTTTTTTTTTCTGCTGGAGTCTTCGTACGAAACTTTTTATCATGTGTATTGTTTACGGTGGGTAGCCCCAATCACACGGTGCGTTGGTGGTGACGACCTCGCTAAACATACAGACGGTGAAGGAAGTAAACAAGGAGCCACATTGCACAATAAAAATGAATGAAGCTGCTAAAGTAGATCGGTCTTCGGGTGTTCATCCAAGTTTAGACTTCCCCGCGATTAATGATAACTTTTTATATAACGCTACTTTCATGCTTATAGCAAGCTCAGAGCGCTTTGGTCCAATCTTAATGTGGACCAGTTGGGGGGGAGGTGGGGGGGTTTCTGGGAGAATGTTTTCCATGCTGCCCGAGTCGGGTGTCGAACCTCGAGCCCCCTTCATAGGACAAAATTACGATGCATAGAAAACTTTCGAAATCACGTGATTTACTGAACTATCGATGTTAATGTTCTCAGATTTCAAGGGCAGAAAAAAATTGTCAGCATGTATCTGTCATTTCTGTTGTTAATATCAAGTGTCATTTCAAGTGCAAATGACAAAGAATTAGGCCTGTATGATGCCACCATGCTTCTTGTGTCATCTGACCCATATGATATTGCCATATAATATCGTTCAGAGATGCAGTCTTCCAAAGAAATATTAAATAGATATTGGCTGTTTTTTTTCTATCAAGTTTTCCAAACATCGTCAGGTCATGTATGTTATTTGTTATTTTGCCTGCAACAGTTTGTTAAGCAGAGCGGTCATTCAGAAGATGTGATTGATACAAATGATTTAATAAGTCCTATGAAACATGGCAGTTTGCCTTCACTGCCTGCTAGAAAAAGATGCCCCGATTTATGACTTTTCTACTCAGAAGGCCTGAAACTTTAGCAAATAAATGTTTATAGATCTATGTGCTGTTAATTTCATCATTTCTTTGAAAGTAATAGTAAGGTAACAGGGGAAATAACTTTAAAGCTCTATCAGCTCAAAGGCTTACGCATCGTTAAACATATTCATACCAAGATTAAAAGTTTTTCCCAAACTTTTTCCTTATCGGAACACTGTGCACATTCTGGGTATTCACCAAAATACTTTGCCTTATTTTAGAGAGGTTAATCATTGCAGTAGTTCGTGAAACACCTATTAAGGCCTAGCGGAACACTAAGGGTTCCGCGGAACACAGTTTGGGAATCACTGGATTAGAGAATCAGAACTAGATACTCAATGACATAGGAGTCACGCGTAACTACAGAATGTTAGTGATAATTACAGATCGGTAGAGACGTAGTGTAAACCGGAGAACCAGTTGCCAAAGCGCGCGACTTACCGAAATAGATTCCGTGTACTTAGAGGCAGATGGCAATAATTGGCAGTTGTTGCCCCCTTTTTCATTAACGGTAAGACTGAATTAAGTATGGAGCCGCTGCTCACTGGCATCATGCATGACGTCTGCTGCGAGGGGAAAGTTTTAAACACAGTGTACATGGGATTACCTAAGGTGATGGGGGGGGGGGGGCCCTCATAATTGGGGGGGGGGGGGGGGTGGATGAATGAGGTGTATAAACAAATCTGATTTGCACGTATTAACATCGGAGCAGAGGATCGCTGTTTGTGGGGGAAAGGATTCTGCTTAGATATCTCTTTATCTTGTGCACAGAATAGGATATCAATCAGGTGTAATAGAAGGAACACAAGATAATAATAATTGTTCATGTTTTCATATGGTTCAGTGTTTTATGTATAATTGCTACTTTACTTTTGAGTCTTCTGTCCTGAAGGCTTTCTAAATTTAGTGTGTAAACGCTTAGACAAATTTTTGTTAACCATTCTGTTTTAGAATAAGAAACACATTTTTAAAATTACTCCTAAACAGAATAAACCCAACAAACAAACCCACCTGTAGACAATGCTCAGATTTAATTAAACTTATATGGACCCCCAATACCACAAGAAAAAACCCAGCTCTTCCTTCTTCACCCTCTTCTCCTACGTTCTCTTTATTATGTTGAAGGGTTCTGACGAGTAGACCAATTTGTCCGATGAACTGCGCAGTACTTTCCAGACCAGGCAGCACTCCGTAAAGGTTTTCTTTCTTTTGAGGTATTTTGGGGCCAGTCTCTTGTTGGGACCTCTGGATAGAGAATTCAGGACATGGTCAGCATTTTCTAGTGACAATCCACAATGGCGAATTTTACAAGTCCTAATTTTGAGGTTCCGGGGAGAAATATGATGCGTTGGTCGTGTTGGGATAGCTTGTAATAAGCAGCGTAACAGCCCAGCATCACCAAAACTCTAAACGGCAGTGGGAAATAGCATTAAAGAACTGAACGCTTCTATACTGGCACAGACTCAGCAGCAAAAAGTTGGCTAGAAGAAAGAACCACCATTCCGTTTGCTTGTAAACTTTTAACCTTGCTAATTGTTGACCTTTGCACTCTACTGCGCCATTCATGTTTTTTTCCGACATTTTGACAAACATGAAACGGAAATGCGTCAGACATTTTTTACTTCCGGGAAGTTTTTATTTGAAAACGTTTTCATAATATTTATTTTTTTTATTACTTGAAACTTTGTATAGTTTCTAGTTTTACTACTATTTCACAAAAATACTTTTTTCCTATTAATATTTTGTCTTAGAAAGAATGGTATTAGGTTAACCACAACTGTATGTAACCAATGTCGGTGGAGCGCACTCCTGGACTTCATCTCGCCTCTGGTGTTCACCTTGTTTAAACTATGGTGCCACCATCTCCAGGTGGGGGCTAAATCATAAGCTTTGTTATTGATCTTTGCTTGCGTGCAGCTTAGCAGACGACATCTTATCTTCAAGGGTGTCCACTGAGCTTTTTTTCCTACAAAAAAAAATGTTTTCTTAATGTTGACCCGTGGTGTTAATCTTTTTTGTATTAACCGGATATGACCTTTTCAGCTGCCGGACATGACCTAACCAGTTGCCGGATCTGACGTGGCTAGTTCACAGGAGGGATGAACGGACATGCTTTTATATCGAATATTTCAACGTCTTTTTCTTGCTAAAATAAGTACCCCAGTTTTAATGCTACTAAAAAATACGCTTCTTTCGGCTATGCACAAGTTGTAGCAGCTAAAAAACATAATACACTTACACTTTAAAATTGTAACAAAATTATTCCCAGTTTAAAAACAAAATAAAAATATAAATGATATTTAAAACTTTAGACAGTATAGCGCTATATATTATGGTCAACCGATCAGTGTAACCCGAGGCTACTTTAAAAGACAAACAATGAACCTTTTTTGAATTACATCTCTCTCTCTCTCTCTCTCTCTTCATATTGCAAAAAAAAAAAAAAAAAAAAAAAACATTAGATATAGATAGTTTTATGAATCTTATTGTTTTCAATTTTAATTAAATTTTGATATACAACCACCAATGTAGATAAGGACAAAGAATGTAGTCTGGCTGAAACGTCTCTTATCAGAGAAATTCTAATCCATTATGGGCTTCTTGTAGGGACGTATTGAGTTTGCAAAATCTGTTGTTCTTTAATGTTGTTTGTAATAACGTTATTACGACCTTATAGTCATCTATTAAATACTTTGCGCGCGTGCGTGTGTGTGCGTGTTAAAGTACGCTGTTCTAAAACGAGGCTTGTTTAAAGCCTTTAATTAGCCTGATGACGTTGTTTTTTTTTGGTTATCTTACAAGAAAGACAACTCCACCTCACAGCAGGACATTTATATGCTGACCTCCCCTTGAGGTCTGTCTTGAAAGAAAATAGGTTTGGGGGGGGGGGGGGGGGTTGCACGCTTGTTTTCCAGCGTCTGGTTTGTCCTCGTGACTCAAAGATCGCTTTCAGTTTTGATTTTCTAATTTTCTTGTTCTTCTGCTTCCACCTGTCTATCTTGCTATCTTTACCGAACTTTTAAGAAGCTTCTCTATTTTCAACCATGGTTGTTTCTAGCTAAGCCATGGACTAAAGGGGAGGGGGGTTTTAAGCTAGAGTGGGGGGGGGGGGACTGTTTGTGTCTGTTTCGTTCATTCAAACGTTTGCCCCCCCCCCCCCCAAAGCCTCAAACCAAATTGACGTGTTTATGAAGGGACGTAACTCTGTGCAAGAATTAGGGTCAAAGGTCGGGAACGATTTATAATGAGGAAGCCGAAAAAAATATGGTTTTGGGGAGGGGGGGGTTGTCTAAACAAGGTGAAAACCAGAAAGGAAATGGTTGTAAAAATGTTTAGAAATGTGTTTTATACTGATATTCTTTCTGAAAATATTGAAACCTGCCTTTTTACCTGCCTGGGTGGACCACTTCGGGGGCCGATTTTGAGTTTGTGTATCCACACAAACTGTCTTTGAAACCTAGTTTTTTTCAAAGTCACTTAACGATGGAAATAGCTTATATTTTCAAACTGGATTATACAGGGTGGGCAAGACAAAAGCGTTTTGGTATGACAAACAAAACAAAAGAAGACTGATGGACATCACGTGACCCCACCCTCTCGAGGGCTCGATTCAAATATCACGTGCAAAATGACTCGGGAATCTTTTATCTTGACCAGGTTTTCTAACGATTGACTGACATTCCCATTGGCTTCCTAGAATGCGCTTCAGACTGTCGTCCAATGGTCACAAGCTTGAACCCTGCTCGCCAACATCTATTGCCGTCTTCCAGGACATATTCCAGGACGTTTTCCAGGACGTTTTCTAGGACGTCTTCCAGGACGTCTTCAAGAACATCTTTCCGGACGTCTTCCAGGACATCTTTCCGGACGTCTTTCAGGACGTCTTCCAGGACATCTTCCAGGACGTCTTCCAGGACATCTTCCAGGACGAAAGAAACGCCCGAAACGTGAAAAAAAAATTTAGATCTTATACGAATTAAACGTAGTTTGTTATGTAAATGAATAGAATTGAAATTGTGATCCATTTGACCTGTCCACACCGGCCTCCAGCACAATGTAGTCTTGCCGACGTATGCCATTATGGAGCGAAGGCAGCTTTGATGTAACTTGCGTTCGAGGAGACTCAGATACCTTCGATAGAGTACCCAGGTCTCAGAGCCACATATGTATAAAAATTTAACCATTAAATGCTATACAAAAATTGAAGATAAATTTTTCGAGTTAACACGTTTTATGCTAGCATTTGTAATACTATAAACCCCTGCATTCTAGTAGGTCGAGCAAAGATGCCTCACTAAGTCAGTGACCTATGACCTATGACCCTCTCATCCACACCGACTCCCCTTTCTCTACTTCACCTCCAATGTACCAACTAAACCCACATCGCTAGGTCAGCCTGACATTAACCTCGACGCGATTTCCCTTGGAAACAACAAGAATGGATTGCTGTGACTCTACGATCTCGAGTAATAACATTTCTCATCATTAACTCTTCTGTCTTTCTCTACCGGCTGTTGTTCGTGGCAGAAGCAAGGTGAAAAAATCAGTGAGAGCATTTATTGAAATCAGAGTTGGCAACTGTTGGCTGCTGTTTAGTTCTTTTTTTTTTTTCGACCTGGACCAGTAATTGCCACATCTGCAGTCGTGACTCGAAAATTAAGTAAATGGAAGGTTTAGGGTTAGGGTTAAATATGAAACCAGACGATACTAAGAGAGAACAGATCTTGGTTGTAGGTAAAAGCACATTTGTAAAATTTGTAACATACTCTATTAAGGATGGCTGCCTGGTCGTGCGGTTTGCGCGTTGGACTGTCGTTCGGACTTATCGATGGTCGAGGGTTCAAATCCTTGCCCGCTCCCATCTCCCGTCGTCCTGCGAGTGGTTTGGACTAGGAAGTAAACTATCTTCAACTCTGAAGAAACATCCGAAAAATGTCAAACATTTTACAAGGAAAATGTTTTATAAACTTGCTCATTGCAATGGTCTTAGAACTTGATGCATCTGTAAAATGTGGTATGTTTATTAAGGACATTGAACATGTGTGGTGCTCTGTGTCGGAGTGTATGTGTGTTGAAACAAAATGTGGAGAAAAATGTCAAGAAAGTGTACAAACGGTTTTGGATATAGTTAAAAATTGACAAAATAATTGCGATAATAGTCAACAAAGATAGCAGTGGACACTATAAAGCTGAATCCACTGCATAAATGTGTATCTGGGTGTAAAATTTAAAATAGCTGTAAACATTTTAAAACGGCAATGAAAAAAAAAGTACCAAACACAACAGTAGTTCTCTCCTATTTCATGATGCCAACGTTGATATGACTTCCATTAAACTAAATTGGTTTTTGGATTTATAAACTTTAAGTTGTGTTATGTAAAAAAAGCATGCCTTCTCCTATAATTCAATATCAAGTATAACATTTTCTGATAACAAACAAAAAAGTGATTGAAGTTAAATCCTAACAGGATAGTGAAATACAAATGACCAAAATGAATTATACTATCGGAACTAGAAAAATTAATTACGGAGAGAAAGAGTTAAATAACTGTAAAGGATAATGTTATAGCCAATATTGGATGGGGCCATAACGAAATCATGTATTTTTTTTTTTTACACCTAACTATCACGTAAACGCCGTTACACAAAAGACGTCACGTGAGTTTGGATTTATTTTGGATTTATAACAGTTTACGACGACAAATCTGTGGTGTTCAGTACCTAGACATAACTTGGCAGGTAAACCTTAGCAATGATACTTGGCTTAGAGTAGGGTTAACATGGGGGGGGGGGGGGGGGGTCTGGTGCAGTCGTACCTATTAGACCTTGTTGAGCACAGGGAGCGATTGTTCTTTTAAGTGACAAACGGCGCCCTTTTGAATATTCGATAATTTAACTCTTTCTCTTCTAACTGACGTAACCAACGTTGATTTGACCCCATTAAATTAAATTAATTATTGCTTTTATAAACTTTAATCTGTGTTATATAAAAAGAGCATGCATTGTTCTATAATTATATACCTAATATAACATTTCATGATTACATACACAAAAAATATTGACATTAAATCATAACAGGATCGTGAAACATAAATGAGCAAAATGAATAATTGCATCGGAACTTGGTAAATAATTACGGACAGAAAGAGTTAATGCCTTAAAATAACACGTGAATTTTTTTTATTTGCAAAAATCTAAATTTTGTTTTTTGCAACATACAACAAACAAAAGTTGAAATTTTATAAACACGAAACATTCCATGTAGTACATCTAATTAAAACGTTATGCTCATTAACTCTTTCTCTCCTAACTGACGATACCAACTTTGATTCCACCAGAATGTGGTAAATAATTACGGAGAGAAAGAGTTAAGAATTCAATGTGCTCTCTTCACAACACGAGACCACTAAGTCTTCCACTTTTAAAAGCCTCACATTTTTGTAATTCAAAACGGGAATTGTCCCGCCTCTTCAAACTTTTCACACAGCCCACTATTCCTCTACTTAAAACCAAATGGCCATATTCTATTGCGACTTTTGGAAACGTATCCTACCTTTAATCTATTTGAAAAATTGATATAAGATTATTTCAACCGCTAATTGGTGTTATAAATCAAAATAATTGTACAATCCAATTTAAGTCTTTACTCTGCATTATGTTCAATTGAAATGGCTGCCTACAGTGCCTGCAAAGACAGCAGGGTTTCTGTCCAGGGCTTTTGCAAGAGAGGATTTAAGCCTCTCAAGCCCTCGCTCAAATGTAGTTTGATGATGATGATGATTATGAGTGCCTGGTCGAGCAATATGCGAGCTGGACTGTCGTTTTGGTCGGTTCGATTGTCTCGGGTTCATCGTTAAAGTAGACCTGAACACTGATCTTTGACGTCGCAACCTGTGGGTGGTTTAGACCAATAGCTCTTTGCCACATCACTGGTCAGTATTCATGCCTCGTATTGGTCAATTGGTTTTCGGTTCATACCTGACTCTTCATCCTGTGGGAGGTTTCGACTGGAATGTTTATTATCTTCAATTCTAGAAGAACATCCGAAAAATGTAAAAAAAAAACAACTATTAATGTAAATCATAAAATATCGTTGTTCTGATTATTTATTATTGTTTGATAAAGGTGCGGTGGCTGAATGTTTAAGATTTTGGTTTTTGAACCTGAAGTCCTGGATTCGAATATCGGTGTAGACTAGGATTTTGAATTTCGGTATTTTTAGGGCGCCCATGAGGCCACCCAACTCTAATGGGTACTGTGTGGTTTGGGCAAGTAGATGGAAAGATAACCTAAATGTCGTGTGCCCTATAAATCGCAAGGTCTGAAAAAAGGAACTTTTTATCTATTGTCTGAACGAAAAAAAAATAGATACGATAGCGGGAGGAGGAGTTTCATTTCTAGTAGAACTTTTGAGGCTGTCGGTATTTGATCTCTTGCTTGATAACATAATATTAAATGACGTTCAGACTTTCATTGCAACTTATCACATGCTTTGAAGGCAGCTTTATCGGAAAAAGGAAATACATGTTTAGAATTACGTGAAATACATGTAGCCATAAAAATTTCAAGATAGTGAAGCAACAGAGCTGGAAAACCAGGGACAAAAAAAATGCATTGTATTTTTGGGTTTTAAATATAATGGATTTTTTTCCTACAGCTAGTTCATCTAGTGGAATTTTTTGTTGAAGACAAGAGAAGCTCTCTTCTGTGTAGAGATTTTTTGTCCGGACAAAAACAATTACTGCCAAATAGTGTGCATATGTGTAACATCGTACCAGAGGTTGTATGTGTGTTTCTCTTGTGTGTGAGTGAAGTAGAGAGAGAGAGAGAGAAAGAGAGAGAGATGTTGAGAATATGTGTAGCTGTATCACGTGACTCAAGTCAATCTACTGCAACAGGTTCCCGTGAAGTGTCTGCAGACAGGTGAATGAGACAAGACAAGGTATTGTGCGAATAGTTAACTCAATTAGAGACTGAATTGTGTCTTGTTCAACCACGTTTTAAGACAGGTGCGTACTTTCTGGAAGTGGCTGAGCGTGTTTCTAGTTCTGCCTCTGGGAAAGTCACTACAGTCAAAGGAACAACGCAATACAATGGCGTCAAAGATTGGGCGAAAATAGTTTTAGATTCCAGAGACTAAGGAAAGGGAAAGCGGACAGTTTTTTTTTTTGGGGGGGGGGGGGGGGGGGTTTGGTTTCTCGACTCGCCGGCACTGCTTTGGAATTTATGTCTTTCCCCCATCTACATATTTGGGTTAATTTTGTTAATGATTTACTTTCTGAGGTTGTCATCTGATTAGTTCGAGTTGTAGTGAGCTAATTAACTTGGTCAACTGCTTGATGTAGACAACTATACCTCTAGCATTCGAGTTGGTTGTCATTTCAGTCTTAGTCTACGAACCGGCTTACACTAATTTCATGAGTCAGTGTTAGTATTTTGCGTCTAGAACTTTGGGAATTCAGACCTTATCATGTGTGGTCCTCCATTGGACTTTCTGGCACCTTATGAGGATTTTCTGGTACTAGCATAGGTAAATTTAATCTATCAGTATAGAACATTTGTTTAAAAAAATCCTTTCAGATCTAGCGATCTATAGGGCTAATAATAAAAAGGTCATCTGAATATTTGACCCACGGTTAAGGAAGGTGTCATGTGATCATCACAGCGATCGACAGCTTTTGCTTTTCCTCAACTAATGTCAGGTACCCATTAGGGCTGTGTGAATTCAGGGGCGCCACAAGGATCCCGAATTGAAAAGCCCAGTCTTAACCAGAATTCGAGCCTGCTGATTGTCTAGTGGTGTATGCTGATTGTCTAGTGGTGTATGCTGATTGTCTAGTGGTGTATGCTGATCGTCTAGTGGTGTATGCTGATTGTCTAGTGGTGTATGCTGATTGTCTAGTGGTATATGGTGATTGTCTAGTGGTGTATGTTGATTGTCTAGTGGTGTATTTTGATTGTCTAGTGGTGTATGTTGATTGTCTAGTGGTATATATTGATTGTCTAGTGGTGTATGTTGATTGTCTAGTGGTGTATGCTGATTGTCTAGTGGTATATGTTGATTGTCTAGTGGAGTATGTTGATTGTCTAGTGGTGTATGCTGATTGTCTAGTGGAGTATGTTGATTGTCTAGTGGTGTATGCTGATTGTCTAGTGGTGTATGTTGAGTATCTAGTGGTCCTTAAATATCTAGGGATGTGTGCTTAAGTGATGTGATTGCTGTATATGCAGTAGTGAGTGCTTCCTCTTCTAGTTAAATAGTAGCTTTCTTATTAAGTGGTGAAACCAATTTCCGTTAGTTAACTTGCTAATTATTCTTGCCCTCCAAGTCCTCGTGATATTACTTCTTCTTGCTTGACCTCTTCCACTTTCTGATTTCTTCAAAGCATTTTATATCGCAATGTTCGGGTTCAGGTAAAAATGTTTTTCCAATTCGATGCTTCTCCCTATCTAAAAGAAGTAAAAATTTGGCTTAACAGACTTGCAACATAGAATAGAACTTAATGTGAATCCGTTTTTTGTAACGTTTTGGAGAGTTACGTCGACATGATAAATTAATTAGTTTGACACTGACAGATATAATGGCATCGTGGTCTGGAATTAAATCATCTGTGTAATTTTATTATGGGTGGCGGGTGACTGTAAGTGTTTGTTGCAATTCGGGCTTACATTGGGTGTCTGGTGTCTTAGATTTCATTGAGTGTCTGGTGTCTTAGCTTTCACTAAGTGTCTGGTGTATAGGCTATCACTAAGTGTTTGATTTCTTAATATGTGAGTTGTCATTACCCATAGATGATAGGGTAATTCTTAAACATTAAATTGATTTTTTCAGTATCTTTTTTGTAACTATACATACAATGTGGTCAAATGGTAGCATGTTTACTGAGACTAATACAGAAGACGTCTTCACCTGAATATATAATGTGTTCATTTAGGTTTGCCTTATCTGGGGAAAAAATGGCATCTGAATGGCAGTAAAATAAAAAACCTGGACAAAACCTAATTATATAATAACTTTCAATAAATGCTGTTCCGCCTGTGAGATGGCAGCTAAAACAGATTCTGGGAGGCTTTCACACACTGATGAAAAATTAATGGGTCCCATACATCTGAACAGAGGACAGATTGGATAGATTAATGACATGCATGCAGCAAGCTCCCAAGTTTTTGTCATTAAGAAAATATTTTCTTGTTGCACTGGCCTATAGACTCTAGAGTTTAAAAAAAAAGTAAAAACTACTTTTTAAAGCTTATAACAACTCACTCTCTCTGTTTGTCTGTCATTCTGTCTGTCTAGTAAAAAGTTAGTACACGTTATTTCTTCCACAACCATTCTCAGATCAATAAGATATAATATGATATGAATGTGATATGAATCAATTAAAAAATTAACAAATTGGCAAGTTAATTAATTATTTTGATAATTGATTGTTGTGTTATTATTATATTTATTAATTATTTTGTTTGATGCCGAAAAGAGAAATAACAGATACCACTAAATATGTAGGTTTTCGTTCCCTAAGATAATTCTCCCACACCCATTCTTGGATCAAGGTGAAACTTAAAAAAAAATATATATATTGTACCAAAGAAAACATGAATCAATTAAAAACATTACCAATTAAATCATTTAATTATTGTTATTAAGTAATTTTATTTGAAATCAGATTAGGGAAATAACTTTTACTTCATTGAAAGATATTGTTCAAAGTGCAGAATTCTTTCCCTTAGATAAGATTTGTGTTTTTGTTAAAGGATTTCTTATTTTTTGCTTGTTAACAAATGCATCTACTCATAGGCTCATACCATGACCCAAAGTGGCGACAGATATTGCATCTACTCATAGGCTCATACCATGACCCAAAGTGGCGACAGATATTGCATCTACTCATAAGCTCATACCATGACCCAAAGTGGCGACAGATATTGCATCTACTCATAGGCTCATACCATGACCCAAAGTGGCGACAGATATTGCATCTACTCATAAGCTCATACCATGACCCAAAGTGGCGACAGATATTACATCTACTCATAGGCTCATACAATGACCCAAAGTGGCGACAGATATTCGTGCTATGATTAATTTCCTACGTATTTGAACAAAGAAAGACCGACGCCAGCTCCATCCCCGTGTGACTAGAGTGGTCATCTAGTACAATGGACGAAATGACTTAAGAACAAAACAAATATGTCAACCGTGGAACGATCTTCCGCCCTCCCATCTCTCCCCACAGCCCAGGCCCCCTACTGTTGTCCCAGTTTATCAAGCATTCAAACAGCAGCTCGTGCCAGTATGTTAATGAGGAAATACTTCTGGCGTGTTCTCGAGACACTGGCGTGGTGGGAAGCACAACTTGTATTTCTAGTTCAGGATCGTTGACCAAATGGTATTGACATAACATGTCAAGCTGATACAGCGAATGTAGATACACTCTAGGATCTATCTACTGGACCTGGCTTGGAGTGCAGGGAAACCCCATAGGGTTCATCTGTCCAAGTTTACAACCACCCAGGGCTGTAACAGAATTCACGTCTGTTTGCAACCACCCTTTCCAACCACCCACCACCAGAAATATGCCGCTGTTGGTGTACTAATGATCTATTACTAGCCTGTAATACAGACAGTCCCATCCAAGTATACCTAATACCATTGCTAGTCCTGTAAACTCAGGATTCATTTCTTGTAATTGATTGTTAAAATGGCCAGACTCCCACCCCTCTTCTCTTCCAGTACTCTTACTTTAAAAATAAGTATCAATTTTAAAGACATTCAATATATTTTTAAAGGTTTACATTGGTTGATCGCGGTAGTCTGTAATATGTTTCGCATAACGCCTATTGACCAACCATCTGTATGGATTTAACGCGAAGCTCTGTAGTATTCGCTAGGAGTTTGACGATTGATAATATCTAGATGCTAAACTAAGAGTGACAAGGTTGTTTTTTGGTGTAATTATTGTGAAGTTATTACAATGTTTAGTGGTTGGGGATACAATTGTACTTTTTTCTGGTGTCTCAATAGAAAGTTACTATTTAAAGTTTATTTTAATTTTTTTAGAAGTGGGGGGCGGGGGGGGGGGGGGGGCAAGGATTTGAAATAATTAGATTCATCTTAGTGTTCTCGGTATTTCCATTCTTATTTAAAATATTTCGTTGCAGCTCTGAGTTTTAACTCTGTCATGCGCACTTGCGTCTCGTTTCTGCAGAAGTAATGCACTGTTTTAGAGGTAGTAAGCTCCCCTTTCAGACCTTGCGATCTATAGAGCAGATGATGTAAAGGTCACCTGTTCTTGTGGCCTACGGTTAACGAGGGTGTCATGTGGATAGCACAATGACCAATTTAACCACCTTTATTTTTCCCCAACTAATGTCAGGTACCCATTAGACCTGGGTGGACTCAGAGGCGCCCATAGTTCCCGAAATTAAAAACCCAAGTCTTCACAGGATTCGAACTCGGGACTTACCGCTTAGCCACGGCGTCTCCCGTTTTGGAAGTACACTAAAGATGAATGATAACATTAGAAGAAACAACGGAGTTCCGCCTATGTCTAGTAGCTTCAGTAGGAGCTGTGCCCAGGGGCAGACCTTGTCATTATGTATTTGTGATGTCCTGAGAATAATGACCTGTTCTCGTCGAGTTAACTCATTTAGGCTTTTTACACTATTTAATTAATACCTTCAATCTTGCTGCTCAAATAATGGATGAAAAAAAACTAAACCTGCAGCAACATAGTTTCACATTAAAGGAAGTACTTTCAATAGTAGGTTGGACCGTGACCTCCGTGTCAAAGGTGCCGGTTGGACAAGCTCTGGGTACATTCCGCACGTGTTCTATGTACGGATCTTTTATTGTGTGGAATGTCTGTCAAAATAAAAAAGTGTATTGACCAATGGTTTGCTCCCCTGCTCCTCTGTAAATATGAAATGTTGGAAAAGTTTGGGTTCGTGTGAACTATTGGATGTAACCTCGAAGCCTCCCTATACTTTTTAAAATCTGTATGGCAGATGGACCAGGTATGTATCGGATGTACACATTTTTAAATTGTTCACGATTTATGTATACGGCTCAGACATGCTATTCGTAGACACAGACATCAGAAAAATAATTGTAAATAGTCTGTTTCTTTTAAATTGGGCAACATTTAATGTGCAAGCTATATAAGTAAAAAAAAACATACAAAGGGAGATAACTATTAAAACGTATACTCTAAAGATTTGAATACATTTTTTAACATAGATTATTTCCCCTGAATATCTCGATGTGAACTATAGAAAGTTACAAACGTCTTTTTTACAAAGCTTAAATATCATTCTGTTGTAACACACTATTCCTACTATTCAAGAAATCAACACATAATACATAAAAACAAATCAACTAATCGGTTATATAATCGCCGGTAATTAATTAGTTCGTCACATGGCGGCATGTGGTATTATCCATTCATTATTCACAGATATCGCTAAATATGTGTAATCTTTTCTCCTTAGCTAATTGTACACGTTATTTCTCCCACACCTGTTCTAAGATCAAGTTGAAACCTTCAACAACTATTTGTTGTACCTAACAAAGCAGGAAACGATTTTAAAAATTAACCAATTAGTACTTTAATTATTTCGTTTGATGTCGAATAAGGGTTATAATTTCTACAATATTGTGAGATATAGTTGTAAGTATGGAGTTCTTTCCCTTAGATATATTTCTTTTTTTGCTTATGTGTCTTGCCCCTCAAACCCTCCCCATCGCTCCGATTTCATGTTACTTGTAAAAAAAAGCTAAAAATTAAAGAGTTTGTTACTAAAGAACGACAGAAACATGAAAAAAACAAATTAAATGGCGACTTTGTTTTGCTTCTCTTTCGGTTCCCCTATAGATTGTGACATCCCTGGTCCACACAGCTATGACGTCAAGTTCAGTCACGTGGTACAACCAGAGGGTAAAACTATGGGCTTGAAGAGATCCGCCAAATCTGGTAAGTAGCCCATCTGTGTGATATCTGTGATATCCGTATGAAGGACAAGAAAATATCTGTGTGATGTGTACATCTGTGTGGCGTCTTTTTGATGTGTGATATCTGTATGATGTTTACATCTGTGTAATGTGTACACCTGTGTGATGTGTACATCATTGTGATGTGTACATCATTGTGATGTGTACATCATTGTGATGTGTACATAAGTGTGATGTGTACATAAGTGTGATGTGTACTTATGTGTAATGTGTACTTATGTGTAATGTGTACTTGTGTGTAATGTATACATATGTGTACATATGTGTGATGGGTATATAGGTGTGATGTGTATAGAGGTGTGATGTGTATGTGATGTGTACATTTTGTGTGATGGGTACACCTTGTGATGTGTTACTGCAATTTAGTTAAATTTAATTTATTAGTTATTTATTCACATATGGCGCTTCCAGGTCTGGCGTTTCTAACCAAAGGTCCGAGAGCAACCAAGGTATTGAAACAGACACCAAGAGGACATATAAAGGAGAATTACTTTAGTTTTAAAAATATATAAATAATTAATGAATAAAAGTGGAGGGGATAGCAATGGTGGGAAGAAAAAAAATAAATCTAAAGTAATTCCAGTATGCAGTGGCGTCACTTGGGGTTGCGGACCGTACCGGGTGTCACAGACCCTAGTCACGCCACTGCTAGTATGTATAAAGATAAAGTGAGAGAAAGAGATCATCTATATAATGTATACAAAATGTCTATAAAATGTGTACAAAAAATGTCATAAAATGTGTACGAAATGTGTATAAAATGTGTACAAAATGTCTATAAAATGTCCATAAAATGTGTACAAAAATGTCATAAAATGTTTATAAAATGTGTAAAAAAAGGTGTATAAGATGTGTACAAAATGTCAATAAAATGTGTACAGAAATTTCTCTAAAATATGTATAAAATTTTTAAACTTATTTTGTCTACAGCTCAGACGCCAGGTCCAGGTCCTTGTGCCTACAACGTCTCGGCCCCGAAGACCAAGTGTGCTCACTCCATGGGCCCTTCAGTCAGCAGCCGGCACACACCTTTCATGTTCAATGGCGTTGGACATAGAGCGATCCTCCGGGACCTTCCCAAGGGCGTTTCTCCCGCGCCTCTTCTGGGATAATCTCCAAATTGACATGCAGGGTACTAAATCCATGAAAATTAAAAAAACAAACAAACTAGAATCTTAGGCTAAAACTTAAACTTTTATGGAAAACATTGGTCAAAACCCATAATCTGTTATAAGCTCAAACACGCTTAAAATGTTATTTTAATTTCATATTGTTATACACAGTAATGTGTTTTCTTTTATACTTTTATATCACAAATGTCTAATAAGTAAAATTATACTGATTACTTATGTATATGAAACATAAATAAACCAAGTTACGTAACTCGGAAATTCGAAAGTGTTTTCTCAATTATATACAAATGTAAACCCAATTTATAACACAAATCTCCACAATGAAGTCACTAATCCTTATATGTATATATACACCGGTGTGAACAAAGATGGTTCAACCAGACGACTTACAAATAGTAATATTATTTTGATTCTTGATTCTGCGCTGCACCTCAGTGTGTCGCCTCATTTTTCCTTGATAACTTAGGTTTTAAATGAATTGCTTTTGTATATGTTGGCTCAATCTCCTTTCTGGACCCTTGTGGGGAACGGGGAATCTGGGGAACAGGTTCCCGTGCTGCTTTTAAACTCATCTCTGCTCGAGACGGTGTTCAAACTCGCGCCCCTTGCTAGGCAGCCAAACTATTATGAGATGAATGCCTGGGCATAAGCTGTGGTCGGAACGATGCCGCCCACACATCAGTTCCCCCCTCTCCAAGAAGCTGATGTATCCAAAGGAACGACAAGTTGTCAGCGGCATCGCAGGCTCTGCCAGGATGTAGCGCTGAGTGCTGCAAACTGCCTAAGAGTCACAAGTTCGTGAATTTTCCTCAGGGCTGACTCTTGAAGCCCTTCAAATGATTGGGCATTGCTGAAAGGCATCGGAGGTTTGGATTCAGAGTTTTACTTCTCCTAGGTGGGTAGCCATCCAAAGCGAACGTGCCCCTCCCGCCCGAAGCTTACTGGTTTGGGCGCCAGTTACTTGCTTTCGCCCCTTCTCCTGTTAGTGGGAACAGTTCCACCGAACTCAATGTTTGAGCCACACGTGAAGGCCAGAATGTTGACTGGATGTCAGAGGTTGTTTGAAGTATTTATAGGTAGTGGACTGCTTCTATACATTACCACTTCCGGCAATGACAACCTTAAGGAACATCATTGCTTATGATTATCCATAATTCTGTGATTACAATTTGGAATTGTTCCTGCTGATGCTTAAAGGGAAGTAGGTTTAATTTTTGGAAAGCTATAATGAGATTTAAGGACGTATTTCCATTGATCCAGAATAGGTCTTTTGGTTGGCACGTTGTAGTTTAATACGTTGAAGGGAGATAAACTTCTTTTGAAAACGTCTAAGCGTGGAATAGATCAAAGTATATTAGTGAATGCTCTATTAGCACTAGGGAAGAAGAAAGGTTTGTAACACTTTGTCACAGCCCTATTGCTTTTGGTGAGATTTTTTTCCTGCTAATAATTGGTTTTAAATTATATTCTTCTTATATGCATACTAAATAGTTTTTTCTTCTCTTAAAATAGGAAAAAAAACCTTTTAAACGTAATTAACTCGCATTTCAGAAGATACTGTAATAATACTCATTTTAAAAAAAAAAACATTTTAAAAAAAATCCATAAAAAACGTTTGCATTAATTTTTGTTTTTTAAATGCTAAATAGTCACGCTCTGGACTGTCGTTCGGTTGTCTCGATGGTCCCGGGTTCATACCCTCCCCCGCTGCCATCCCCGTAGTTCTGCGGGAGGTTTGGACCAAGAAGTAGATTATCTTCAACTCTGAAGGAACATTCGAAACATGTCAAGCAAACAAACAAGTAATTAACAAAATCATGAGAATGAATACAAAATAATTACATCCCTTTTTATTTTTCATGTATAATAACTACATCTTTTTAAAAATACATTATAGTCTCTATGGCACGCTGTCATGTTTTTGAACAGAAAATTTCACATTCAAAAACTTTAACATTTATATACATACACAATACCCATACTGTATATTATACATACCTGTCAAAACCTGTTTAGACATGAATGCAATACAAACAAACACAATTAATATAATCTCAACGCAGGCGTCCTCACTTAATGCAGCAATATTATAGCGAAAAATACTATTTACATATTTACGAATATATCGTTGGTATGTATCTTTACCAAAGAAAAATCCACACATCCTGTAACTGTTTAGGGAAAGAATAGTAAAGTTGGCAGGTAGTCTGTTTCTTTGGCCAACTGTTAACTAACAGGATGTCATGTGATCAACACAACGACCAACCGCTTTTACAATTCCCATCTTAAGTCGCCCTTTAGCCCTCAGAGGCATAGAGGAATCAGATGGCTAATGAAAGAGTCATCTGGCGAGTTCTCATGAAAGCCGCGAGCCACACCTTTGAGAGTCAAAGAGAATTCATTACCGATGACAGGATAATAGGACGAAAAAGAACATTTAAATATCAACCGTTGGACAAAGACTTTGTCTGCGTTATCAATGGCAAAATATCCGGGTCGAAACTGGTGGAGGGCTCCAGCTCCCGTCGCCTCAGCGTGATTCCTCAGCGGAAATGTCCTCACGAGGAATCAGATAGGCTGAGAACGAGAGCTTTATTAGCCTTCAGCCGGCTACCACACGAATGTTCTAGCGATCGTACTATCCGTTGCACCGTTTCCCAGCGGGTATATACGCGCGGTGATGGTCCTTCCACAGTTTGCTTCGGAACATTTAATAAATAAGGAGGATCCCTCCGTGGGCTCGGCCTCCGGCCTTCGCATAGGAAGAGGAACCTATAACGTCGGGTCAAGGAGTCGTGTGTAATGAACAATGGGAGTAAATAAATGATCGCTTTGTTCTGGAGGGAGGGGTTCCTGACAGAGAAGTCGGTGAAGAGCCAACTTCCAATCCTGGCTAAAATCCTTTCCCGGTCAAAGATTCATACAGGCATTTATTTCAAACCTATTCGGACACTTCGAAGATGTCTCAATTGGCACTACGTCGTCAGGCTAAATACTGCAGTCCGTAGTCTTCAAAATAAAAGATATTGTCTTATTAAGAAAGTATTGTTGCATAAGTAGATTTTTTAAATTTAATTTCAATTCGAATGTTATTTGAAAAGGGAGGCTACTCATTTCAATCTTGAACTACATTCTCCGTCACATCTCAACTTAGGAGAAATAAATTAGCTAATTAAAAAAATTAAATAAACGGTCGATTTACAATTTGAAAAAGTGGATCGCCTTCTTATTAGATAATCATCTATTGCATCACTGTAAACATCCTCGCCTTCAGAAAATATGCATTAAATAACAAATTAGCCATGTTAACAATTTATTGAGAATTTATAAACTACTAAACCACTATTATTGTTTACTCTGCGGTATTTTACAAGTTAAAATAAGTATAATACCTATTTGCAAATAAAATTAAAATTTAAAAGAAAAGAATACTTGATACTAAAGATTCCAGTGATTAAATGAATAGCATAAATACTGAGGTTTCCTCTTTAGAAAAAAAAATCTAAAAAGGTAGTTAGTACCTACGTGGTGAAGAAAAAAAAAAGCATTGCTATATTTTATTCATTAACAAGGAGGGAGCATCTGTTCTAACCACTTAACAATAATAGACACACAAATTATCCAAGTTCCTATTGCTTAATTAAGGAAACACTACTCTTATTTACCGTGTGGTTATTTGAGTTGACCACCTTGTAAGGGCTAAGGCAAATTATGGGAACAAAAACTACTAATTTTATTTTATTTTGTTGCCTTCTGGTAAGTTCGACAGGAGGATTCCAGCTACCCGTCGCCTCAGCGTGGCGCCTCCGTGGAAACGTCTAATAGTGGAACTAGATAGGCCAAATACGAGTAGCGAAACAGGCCCTTGCGAGATTCCCTGGGTGAGCTTTATTTTTTTTTATCTCACTCGGGGTAGGGATGGAACAAATAGTCCGCCACGCCGTTCGACAAAGGGGGCAGTCATCAGTGTCCCGTTAGTTGGAGTCCCTGCACGGAACAGTGGCGGTTACAGTATAGGAATCTGAGACAAGCTCACCATGGTAAGTGCTGCTCCCAGGACCGGGGGCAGTGTGCCGTATACGTGGCAAGGACCTGTTTCGGTACAGTCATCATTATGGCCGCTACTACTGTCAGCCCTGAGACAGAACACGGGGTGGGGAAAACTATGTCCAGGCCTGGTTGTTGGATAAAAGCCTTTCTAACAATCAACGGGATAATGGCGCCCTTGCAGGCGCCGATTCCTTACTGCACTTCATTGAATGTAAGTTCTACAAAGGCAATCAAAGTAAAAAAATAAATAAATAGACAAAGCTAATTATTAAACATAAAATCACAGCGATTAGCACACTCTCCTCTCTAGAACCAGTGGTTACATCATTTGATCCCCAACTTGAATTATGGGACTGAGCAATACAGTAGTTGGCAAATGAATTTCGATGAAGGCTGTTTAGAAAATACAATAAACATACAGATAGGTAACCCTGCCGGACCCAGGAGAAACACGGCCGCAAGGCCTTCTTCGCCAAAATAAAACACCAAACACATACATAAAAATAATAATAAAAAAACAACAACCATGAGCTTACAGTCCCCTTTGGATACGGTAGTGCATATAAAAATAAGTTCAAAGACTTGATAAAGTAAAAGATGTACATTTGCAGGGGTGAACGCAATTATTGTGTGCGTGGTATACCTATACTTTGAGTCTAAAGGTGGGGGTAGACTACGAATATTTGATTTGTGATTGTGAATATATAATATTTACAACAAATTATTATTAAATTTTATACATTTTTACTATTTTTATCATCTGAACTGTGAATGGACCTTGTTTTTAATGGCCTAACTGTATACAATTTAGCTCCAGAGTTATGTAGAGGGAAGTACGTTTTAAAGGATTATGGGCACGACATGGCCTAAGTTGTGCCAAAATATCAAAAATCAACTTTTGAGTCTTAAAGTTTTCTTGTATCCATTTCTTTATCTATGCGTCTGTAAAGTCATTTTTTTTTAAATCCGATGCAGGCCACATGTAAACTATAGTCTCGTTCTCTCACTGTTGTCCATGTGTAAATTATAAAACTACTAGAATTACCCACCGGCTAAGTAAGCTTTATATAAAAACTCTTATATTTGCACATTATGATTAACAAAGTTATCTTGGTCGTAAAGTCTGTTCCTTTTATTGAATACAATATATAATATTATTCAGCAGCATTTTTTTAAAACATATTTGTTCTATAAAATAAATGTGTTTCGTTCGACTCGTGTTGAGACATCAAATGTCACGTGGTCAGCTTAACCTTGACCTCACTGATGACCTTCACTGAGCCGCTGTAACAAAACACAACAGTTCACGTTGTGACGTGTCAAAAAGGTCGCTTAAAATGTCACAAGCTAATTGTCACAAGTCACTAAGTCATCATTTGCTTCTCACTGTCAAAGCTGTTGAGACTCTGGTCGTGAGTGATGGCCGGCCGACAGAACCTTTGGTGGAGCTTGTCCAGTCCCAAGTTGAAGGCGCACAGCACAATGTGGACGATGGGGATGAAGACGAAGTTACTGAGCGACGAGAGGGCCAGGGTTCTGTCCGGTCTTGACCAGTCCAGGACAGAGTAGATGTAGCCATCCCCAGTCTGGTTGGTGCCGTCCATGCTGTAGTAAACAGCGCTGAACAAGGTGTAGACGACCCCAAAGATAACAGGGTAAACGAAGTGGAGAACTCTCAGAGGTATCGTGGTCACTACCATGTTAAGTAGAATATAAAGGGCAGCGACTCCGTGAGTATTCAATCTTATTGCAGTTATCTCCCTTCCTATATGTATACATACAAAATAAAAATGAACGATAATTTATAGACCAAAAGTAATTGAAATGTCATATTAAAGACTATTTAACTATGTATTCTATATGTATGGTTTATTATATTAGGAACAAAACTTAACATGTGTTTATACTAAACATTTCGATGGTAATGTACATTATTAATAAAACATAATACAATTGTTAAATGAATGCCCATGACAAATTCATGACTTTGGTTTGGGCATCAGGGATTTAGTTCTTGATTTTAGACAAATATTCTGTGACATAAAAACATCCTTAGTCAGACACACGCATCCATTTATGTCTAAAGTACTTATGCCTGCTAAAAATAGACACATATTGTTATAGGGCAGAAGATGTAAAGGTGATCTGTTTCTGTGGCTCACAGTTAACGAGGGTTTCATGTGGCCAGAACAACGACCAACCGCTTTTACTTTCCCCAACTAATGTCAGGTGCACAATAGAGCTGCGTGTACTCAGGGGCGCCCGAAGATTCCGAAATTAAAATCCAAGTCTTCACCAGGATTCGAAACGGAGACCTCGGTTCGGAAGGCATGAGCCTTATCGGTCAGCCACGGCGCCTCACATAGCTGCTTGGTTTACATGATTTTTACAAATTAAGTACGAATTTAAGAGATCGATTATTCACTTTAAACCATCTCCTCAATGCTAGGAATAGATCCTTCAAAGCTATACCATACTCACAGCTTCTGCGTACTGTCATTGATACTGAAGTACTCACCTTTATGTACAGATGTCCAGTACCAGATACACACCATGACAGCACCTGTCACTGACATGACATACAGCAGCCACATCACTTTCATCAACATTGGGAGATGAGGACCTGACGGATTGAAGAGAGAGAGTTCAACATAGACATTTAGAAAACTATAAAATGATCAGTCTACAGAAAATATGTAACGTATTTTCATGCTTTTAACCCGCGAGTTATAACAAACGATTGGTAGCTGTGCGGGGTACACAAAGGTGCGGGGTATAAAAATTTAACATAACGGGTGTTTTGGTCATACAGGTGGATCTTTATACCTTCTATAGTTTGCTGTGTACAGACCGTAGGCTCATATTTCACTCCCGTGTTGCACTCTATGTATCATTTTGTTGTAACACCAAATGGAGCAGGATTACCTCTCGAGGGACAGACGTCTGATGAGCAACAGCTTTATGTACTGGTAATTTACTGCAAGTCACGCTTTGTACATGCGAGGTATATAAGGGTGCGGGTTGTAAAATTTTGTTTTTTACTTATTTTGTAATTTGTGCGGAGTATTACAAGTGTGGCAAAGTCCAACATAAAAAAAACATATTAAAAGTAATCCAGATCCTCTACAAGGAGGCCACTAGTGCGGTGTACTTCAAAATAACATTGGGGACTGGTTTAAAACTACAGTAGGAGTAAAACAAGGCTGCCTACTCTCACTTACTCTTTTTCATATCTTCCTTGAAAGAATAATGGAAGATGCTCTCGAGAGCTACGAAGGTTCGGTAAGCATTGGAGGAAGAAGAATTACTAACTTGCGCTTCGCAGTTGACATTGATGGCCTAGCAGGGACAGAAGAACTAGGTAAACATTTTTATATGCTTTTGAGTCTTGGCCGCTACTGCAGAACTAGAGAGGAGGATCCTGTTAATGGAATTGAGATGCTACAGAAGGATCCTAGCTATCATATTTAAAGACCGCGTCACAAACCAAGAGATTATAGACAGGGTTACTAGAGTGACAGGACCCCATGATGGTTTGCTGACTATTGTAAAATAAAAAGAAAGAAACTCAATCTCTATGGCCATATTATAAGGTCTTCGGGCCTCGCAAAGACCTTCCTTCAGGGAACAGTACCAGGAAAAAGAAGAAGAGGCAGACAGAGAAAGCGACGGGAAGACAACATAAAAGAATGGACGGGCCTGCCATTGAAAGGGGTTCTATCCAAGGTAAAAGACAGAGAGGAATGGTGAGGGACAGTTAACAAATCTTCTGTGTTGCTCCAAAACTTTAGAACATATAACAGAGGCGTACTTAGGGTGAGAGGAGGAGTGGGAGAATTTAAACATTCCCCCGAATGAGTTTTTTTTACATTTAATATTACGCAAATTGCAGGGGCCCCCAAAGAGGTAAAGCCCCCCTCCCCGGGTCTCCATATGATGGCAAATTTCTATCTACGCTCCTGAAATGTAACGTCATATGGGAAAAATCAAATCAAAATCTTGAGAATGAACCACACTTAAGACATTCTTCTTCTTTTAGCCAGCTTCTTGCTGCTGAGCTGTCAGCTCTTTTGCAGACTTTGTCACAAAAAGTCAAAGGTCAGAAGGTAATAAAATCTTCGAGTTTTCTCAAATGACCAAAGATGAATGTTGAATAGATAATTATAGCTTTGCTTCTTATTTTTAAAATGATTCTTTAGGCCACTGAAGTTCTTGTTTTCATGGCGTTTCATGTCACCCCAAAAAATGAGATTTAACTTCATCTCTTGTTACGCCTCTGGAATGTGGTTTGTTCTCTTATGAAAGCAAAAAAGTTTGAATGTTAGTTTTACCCTGTTTCAACAATGAGTTAATGGAATAGATCTAAGTGTGGATTCAAGGGGCGTGGTTTTTTAAAGTATTCCTTTTAGGGGTGGGGGGGGGGACTTTGTTTTACCTTGACCTCAAAGCGAAGTAAGCGTACAGTTGATGTAACTATCTACCTAGGGACCCCCCCCCCCCCCTCCACACTTCTGTAACAACGGACATGATAAGACATGCTTGTTTAAAGGCGTTCCCAAAAATGTCACATTTAATAGTTTTTTACTAAATATTTGTTTGAACTGACTTTTGAAACAAAATGGTTTCTCACAGGGACGTACTTCTGATACATGTATCTGTTAAATAAGTTATATTCTAAATGTGGCATTTATTTCTTCGGCCAAGACCTGCAGCAGTTAGATAAATCTAAATTCCACACGAGACCCACCACAATCCTCCCGCCCCCAACACTCGTCTTGTGTTTGGGGGTGTACAACATCTGATGGGTAAATGATGTTAATACCGCCAGAGTTTTCTTTTTTCTTGGTTTGTTGATGTCTGTCTAAAATACATTTAATGGAAACGTTGCTTATTAACAATATATCTTTAAAGGGTCTCAGATCAAGTTTACAGGAGTATCATACTACTTATTACATCAGCCTATTTACGAGTCCCGATTGCTTGACAGTTTTGGGTCTGTTCCAACTGAAAGTAGACTGGTATATGAAAGGGTGGAGCATGTTTTTTAGTATTCTAATTCCAGATGCAGACCTGAGAGGATTATTTGGATCAGGTCACCGTGACACGTGATCATCTGTTTATAATTGAGTTTACCTTGTGATGTCGACGTCTGGTAAGTTTAATACCTACCTGGATGTGTAGGTTATGTAATAATAATTTGTATTTAATAGTAATTGCGTCAGATTGTTAAAACTTACTCTTCAAATTCAAACAATCAATCAATCTATCTATCTATCTGTCTGTCTGTCTGTCTATTTATCTACCATTAGCTGTATAATTTGTTTAATTTTGTTTAAATCTATCATGTTTATGTTTTATGCTTTGAGCCTCTGATAATGTTTCTAAACATCGTTTCAACATGTAAGGCTGTGCTCAGGAACCTGGAGTTGAGACATTAACTTAAACAAAACGTCCCATGAGACATGTTCAGTTTCTGCACTACCTGGTCACTACCTGTGTTGACCTGGTTTTCTTACACTCATTCACTCACAGGGCGTGAGTGTCTAGAGCTTAGAGAATCGCATGTATGCTTACAACTGTTATTTATGAGAATCTAAAACCATTCAAATACTGTGCGGGTACGTTGCTATTAATTTAGAATACTTAATATTTGATGAGAATAATCTAGAACAGTTATGCCCATGATACGACCCGCGGGCCAGTTCCGGCATGTGAAGTGGTTCCATCCGGCCCGCCGAAACGACGGCACAAAGTGTAGAAAAGGGTTGATAAAGTAATTTTTAACCACGTTTGGGCCCTAACTTTTTCTCTGATGGATTGGTACCATGACCTTTGACATTGTGTTTAGGAAATGGGACTAGATGTATAATCTAACAGGAAGGTGAACGGATCTTTACCTTTTTTTTTTTTTTTTGGAACATGATAATAAACCAATGTAATTGATTTGTATAGAAAGTGTGGCTGTTTTAAAAAAACAACAAACAAAATATAGCGGCATTCTTGATTTGAGCCACGAACAAAATATTGTTAAACTACGCCTAGAGATTGAAGGATTAAATAGTTGCCAAAAAGAGATGAGAAAATGGGTCGGTGGTTTAGCTAGATAGAATGTTGCTCACATTGTAAGTAGAGAAATGAAGCCATTATTCCGAAGGGTAGAAAAGAAGATAAGCTTCAAACATCTCACTAATTAATGTAAGTACTGAATCCACGGGTTTCTAAGGAAATAGTTTTAGTTCCATTTCATTAAATTTTTTTGTGTCTTTTCGGTCATGTGATGAGATAATTGATTTCCACTCTAGGCCACCTGAAGAAACTTTTCTAAATCTCAAAAAAAAAAAACAAGCGTCAGCGATGATAACAACAACGATGATAACAACAATTACAATCATTATTAGTGAGGACAAAACGTTTTCAGTGATGAATTGGGCGAATCCCATGTTACGTAATTGTCTCACGGAGGAACATCTACATTTCTAGTTTCAGTACTCAGACCCTGCGTCTCATCTATGCAACCGGATATTTAAAAGTTGGTTTAGGTTAAAGATTCTCGAGCTTATAATGAAAATGGTTTATTGTACATTTCCATTTTTCAAATTACCTTTTTATTGATGTTGCCTGCAACAATAGTGTCGAAAATAAAAATGGCCCGCCGGCTGAATAAGGTTTGGGTATCACTGGACTATAAGTGGTTCCATTTCTTTTAATTCAAGCAAATTTAAAGTTTGTTAAATTATGCACTTCGTGTTGCTGTGATAAATTGCCGATTTAGTCTCTTTTTTTTTTTCATAAACTGAGGTTAAATATTTATACGTGTTTATAAATAAAAGTTGGCAACAATTTGTTTTTTTTAAGATGAGGGCAAATGATGTAGGCCTGGGTAGCCTTAAGAAAGGTGAATGCTAAGCTTAACATAGTTTGAGCCTAAACACAGGTGTAATTAAACCTTGAAGGTGAGTTGAGACTAAACACCACTTCTCAGTGACGAAAGCAGTGACAGAAAGTAAAATACTTGACACCAGTCCATGGTGTACCAGTGAACCACGAGTCTCCTTGTAGAACTACATGTACAATTTATACACTGAGAAATTAGAGGAAGGATAACAAATGAATGATAGTAATAAAGTCATGGATTTAGCGCATCTTTTTCATTAAGCATTTACTCGATATAGGAACGTGGTGGCCTAGTGGAAAACGAGTGGCTACGAAACGAGGGGTTTTAAGTTCGAATTCTGGTGAAGACTGGGATTTTGAAGTTTAGGACTTTCCTGAAACCACCCAAGTTTAATTGGTACATAGTCAAGGCAGTTGGTGGTTAACTCTTTAGTTACCCAGCCACGTTTGTTTCATGGACTGCTAAGTCTGAAAGGCAATGTATTACACTTAAGACGCCTTTATCGACACACATTTGAACGCAATAAAATAGTAGGTTTAAGACCACAATATCAAGGCATACGTTGGGGGGTTGAAGGTTAGGCACCCTCGTTAACTGAGGGCTAAAGAAACTGATGAGCTTCAAATCATCTTCCACCCATAGATCTGAAGGTTTGAATTTTTTCTAAAAAATTTTCTTAAAATTTACAAACGTTTTGTCTACGAGCTCTGTAAAAAGCCAACATTCAGGGACACAGATTATTGACCCTTAATGACAACATGAAGAAAGCACAGAATGGTGGCGATACGATTGGAATCCTGAGCAAAGAAGTCGACAATATGTATATATATACATATATATATATATGTAGCATTTATATGTGTAGTATTTATATGTGTAGTATTTATATGCGTATTATTTATATGAGTAGTATTTATATATGTAGCATTTATATGTGTAGAATTAATATGTATAGAATTGATATACGTAAAATTTAAACCACTATTGGACTAATATATTTCTGTTGCAGATTTTCATACATGTAAGCAAACCCGTTAAATAACAAGCTTTTTGGTGTATCCGGTGTAAAAAAATACGAAAGTATAGAAAAGCGAAGCATATTAATGAACTATATGATAATTAATAATTATATGCACTCTTCAGCTCTGTAGAATCAAATTTCTAAACTCTTTCGTTTGTATCATCAAGTAATTTGAATTATTTCTTTAGAAACAGTTATCCATCATTATGGCGTCCTTGACATTGTTTATTATTGTCTGTCTTTGAAAAATCTTTCCTAATCTTTCAGTTTTCGCTGTCTTACGTTTTCTTCGTTAGGTTCCATTGCACAACCACCACATTTCTACACATCGCTTCCTTTTCCGTTTCTCTCTTATTGAGTTGGAGTGCTTTAAAAACTTCAACCGGATCATGACACTAAACAAAGATCAGACTACTCTTGATTAACTTTGAGTGAGATAATCCCCAAATATGTGTATAATGTCTCTGTAAAAAACGTGTGTGGATTTATGAAGGTGCATGTGTGTTTATGTGCGTGCGTGTGTGTGACTGTCAACATAAATAGGATGTTATGTAATAAAGCTCAGCGGGCGTGACGTATCAAAACCTCCCACCTCGACTGGCGGGGCAGCGCAGATTCCAGTGTTTATAGAAACGTGACCCCGGCTTTGACAGGAGGAGGGCAGCCGTGGGGGAAACATAATCCAGGGACAGACCACCCCTAGTGGACATCTCTCATCATCCACATTTTAATCCACATTAAAGTATACACATTTTATGCACAATCTTTCATCCCTAGTGTTACCGGGATAAGCCGCCAGAGCTTACTAAAGGCTTAGCAAAGTTTTAATTAATAAAATATATTAAATTTTAATGCTGTGTTAATTCATATTTGATTTTTCTTATTAAATTAATCACAGTGTACATTCAAGTAATAAAATACAGTAAGAAAAGAAGAGAAAGAGCAAGAAATAAGGAGAAATGTGTGGGTGATGTAATGAAGCCTTAATTAAAAACAAAGAGAAATAAAATAAAGACAATTTTGAAAAAGATTTTGAAATAATTTTAAAAAGTTCATATTCTAAACTAGAAGATAACTGTTGTCTATTGAATGTTTAAAATTTACTTAGTACTTCAAGGGGAAGTCCTTTTACATTATATTCTCCAAGATAAAAAGAGAACGCATATTATTATATCTTATAGCCATATTACCCTATTCTGTACACCGGTTACACACAAAAAAAGCAAGCTAATTTTAGATGTGCTTTATTTTCTAAAATCCATAAAATTATGATTTCATATTAATCGGTATTAGTAACTATTAGAAAAAGAGACGGCTGTCGTGTATAGAAAATGTCTGTATTTGAAAAAAGATTATTGGGTAGAGAGGCTGTACATAAAACATCTTCACACACATGGGAGGTTGCATTAGGCTTACTTCTCAGCTGCCCCCTACCCTAGGAATAATAAGGCGCCCTTTAATATTGATCGAGTGCTGATCAAAATGTTCATTGTGAGGTGGGGCTGGAGAGGCTAAATTCAACACTGGGGAAAGAAAGGGGCGAGGAGGAGATAAAAACAAAACAAAAATAATATTTAAGTTATGCAAACGCCTTGAAAGAAGAAAAAAAACATTTTTTATTTTTATTGGTTATTCCTTGACTCTGGAGATAGAGGGAGGATACTCTAGACCATTTGGACTGGAAAAAAAATTTGTGAACTATTTAAAACAAAACGTTGAGAGGACGTTTCATTGGCATTGACTTTAAAAATATGGCCACTATAAATAAAAGAAACCAAGAGTCACGTGTTTCCTTGTTTGTTGTAACGCTGTCTTTGATTGGTCCAATCCAACATGACCTTTAAATAGACAAGATTATATAAACTTTAACCTATCCTTATTACCTAAAAAAAACAACTATTCATCTTTCTTTATACAACCAGACTATTTCTCTGGAATTAATATTTTATTACGTTGTTGTTTTTCAGTTCTAACTCGAGAGATTAGCTCTTTTATTTAGGAACAAATAAAAACTCATTCCGGTGTTGAAGTTGTAGTCGCTGAAGTCTTGATTGGCGTGGCGGGAAAACAGTTCCGATTTCTCAGGAGGCGATAAATCTATCTCCTTTAAATTGCAGAGTTAGTAATTAGTTTTGAATAGAAACATGTCAACATTTTATATAAGCACTTTAATGTGGAAATGTTGAAAAGTAAGTTTATAAATTAAACAAGATTTTGTCACTTCCTATTTGGCACCCGATCACTCCATTGATTCAAAAAGCTCAAGAAGTGTAAATATCATTTCGAGAAGAGAGAAAAACAACAAAGTTAGGGATGAAATACTGACCAGCTGACCAAGGCTTAGGGTTACATACTAGTCTAGTTTAACCAAAAGGCTGACTATGTCCATATGTATGGTAGGCTGATCTAAATAACGAAAAAATAGATTTACATTGAGCTACCTTTCATTGGTCCTAGGATGCTAGAGAGACTATAGAGAGATTATAGAAACATTAGAAAAATGTTACACTGTTGACGGAGGATACTTTCAGAGATTAAATTGTTTATGTTAACAGTATACCGACTTTCTCGCTGTTCTAGTGTCGAATGTTCATAAAATAGTCTTAGTGAAGAATTAAACTTACTTTAGGGTCACCCTTTATAGGATGAATCAACGGTAGACCAGTTATATGGAATAAAGAGGCTTGACAACAGAATACCATCACTCCTTCATTACTACACGCTAACTACTCTGCCATTCCTTTACACTCCCTCTCTCCAATATTCTTCACAATCATCGCTGCTCCCTCCACCTTCCATCCTCATCCTTCCTCTTCCCTCCACATCCTCCAACCTTCGAAGCGCCTTCATTCGTCTACCATCACTCCACCATCACACTAACTCATTTCTACCATCACTCCACCTCCGCTAATTTATTTCTACCGTCATTCTAATTTATTTTTATCATCATTCCACTGCCACTAATTTATTTCTACCATCACTACACCATCTTTAATTTATTTCTACCATCACTACACCATCTTTAATTTATTTCTGCCATCACTACTCCATCTTTAATTTATTTCTACCATCACTACACCATCTTTAATTTATTTCTGCCATCACTACAACATCTTTAATTTATTTCTACCATCACTACATCTTTAACTATTTCTACCATCATTCCACCACTACTAATTAACTTCTACCATCATTCCACCATCATTCTTACTTACTTATACCTTCATTCCACCACCACTAATTTATTTCTACCTTCACTACACCATCTTTAATTTATTTATACCATCACTCCACCATCTTTAATTTATTTATACCATCACTACACCATCTTTAATTTATGTCTACCATCACTACAACATCTTTAATTTATTTCTACCAGCACTACACCATCTTTAATTTATTTCTACCATCACTCCATCATTTTTAATTTATTTCTACTATCACTACATCATCTTTAGCTTATTTCTACCATCACTCTAATTTATTTTTACCATCATTCCACCACCACTAATATATTTCTACCATCACTTTAACTTTGTGTCTACAGCGGCAGCCACTTTACCATTTCTACATCCTTAGCTCTAGACTTGTCCCGATTCTAATTCAAGATCTCAAGGAGCAAATATTAATATGTCAAAACAAGCCCCCTCCCCCTTTTTTTTTCCTAAATATTTAAGATCAAGGTGTCCTTGTATACCCCTCAACTAAATCTTCATCTACTACAGAAACGACCTTGAACTCACAAAACGTGAGTGCCTATTATTTTGTAAAATGTACGCAAGAAAAACGTTTTTCTTACTTGTTATCTCCTGTCTTTAAAATATCTCGAGTTTCTTACCTATGGCGTGCCCTGAGCCTCATTAAAATATTAGACTTAATCCCTATAATTAACATAATTGATATTTTTGAATAATATAAACCTAAGAAAAAAAACAACACATTTTTTTTTACAGATAGAGTATAGATCTCCATACTGTGTCGAGTATGAAAGAATATCTCAGGCAAGAACTTGGTTAGCAGTTCGGAAAGAATCTGGCAATATTTTTTTGTTAACCCTTAAACAAAATTGTTTTACTCTTATGGAATGTCTGCATGTAATTAGTTGTTGAAGACAGGTTTGGAGATTATGTCAGAAAAATGTCATAGACCCGCGGAAACGAGGATTCTAAGAAGAAGATAATTGTAGAAGATTTAGTTGACACTACTAAGGTGGAGTTAGTTATAGATTGGATAAAAGCCTACATAAGCAGAAAGGTTTTGTAAACTTGTCCATGCACAAGGTGACTATAAGTTCTGCTTCAAGAGCCTATGCTGAGCAAACTAAATTGGAAAATATGTTTTCATATTTCTTTTATGAAGCCATTTAAAAAAATATATATTCTTTGCAAAAAAAAATGAGATTGCAAACGTTTAACCGTAATTTCAGTCAAGAAACTTCCTCTAAATAACTTCATCCACACATCCTTACTATATACATATTAGACCAAAGAATAATATATAAACAATACTGCATTTCATCCATTAAAACATGTATTCTTAACACCTTACTCCAATTAACTTTTTCCCAATTTACTAACAACAAAATTGCAACTTCCTTTAAACAGCAACTTTCTCACAACTTCCCCAGAACAACTTTCTCCAAAATCCTGCTTGTAACAACTTCTCCCAAACAACTTCCTGCTAGATCTGGATGTCTTCTAATTTTCGAATTCTTTTAGCAGCGGTCATCGTCTGCAAAGTTTGAGCCCAGTTCCAGACATTGGCGACAGTTCCGAACTAGCATTAATGGCGTTAAAGAAGAAACCGAGCATCCAACAGCAGGACACGTCAAAGATATCGGCCAACACCACAACTATTTTGGATGCATCTTCTACAGACTGGAAAGTGTGACCTTTAGCAGAGGGTCATGTGTGTTTTTGTTTTGTCGATGGCCCATAATCCATCCCGAAAAAAACTGTAAGCCTTTGAGTCTAGGCATTATTCAGTTACTCGTTTAGTATCATTTGGCTAGCTGTACAAGGAAGACGTCTTTTAAGTATAGTTACAGTTCCAGAAGCCAGAGTCTTGTGGTAAAGTAGGCCTACTGTTGAGCCCTATACTCCGCTGGGTGTCTTATAAAGTAATAGTAAATAAAGCTAAGTAAAATGAAACTTATTTATTTACAGCAAAGTATAACAGTAAATTAATGCTTGGATTGTCTAAAAATAGACCTTCGCCATTCGGTCTTTTGTAAATTGTATATATTTTTTTTTTATTGATTAAAGTAGATCTATGTACTTTCTGTCTTTTTAACAACCATTCAGAACATCCGGCTTTGAACATTTTCCCAGTTTTGTTCAATTTCGCTTTATGAAAACAAATTTACAGCCCGTTGAAGTAACAGAATGTTACACAAAAAGAAGAAAACGAACTTTGTCAATTAACTCAACTGAAAACACTCTACACTCGTTAGCCAACTTGTCTTTTGAGGATTTTTAAATTGCCCGCCACTCACGCAGGCACAAGAGTAGTAACACTAATAAAAAAGATTTATGAGAATTTAAGGATGTTCTAATAGAGTTCAAAGGTCGTCAGAATGAGCAGATGTGTGTCAGTGGGGCGAGGTTGTGTGCGGACGAAGGGTGCGGGCGTATCCTCGCTAGCGCGCTTCTTCGAGCGTATTATCAGTGTCTTCCGTGAGTACTTTTGATAAGATGTTTTGATCCTGTTCGTTCTGGTCTTTGACAACTTATTTAGTTCTTTTAATGAAGGAAATAGATGTTGAAAACAATTTCTTGTTACTCGACGCGAAGAGCTAAAAATAGCAGCAGGAAGTGTAGATCTAAATATAGGACATTGGACGATGTGTGTGGATGCAAGTAAGGTGAAGAGATACATGGAAAGAGAAACAGAATGACAAAGAGAGAAAGAAAGATACAGACAGACAACAGAGAGAAGAAAAAAAAGAGATAGTAAAAAAGAAAGAAAACTACAAAAAGAGAAATATAAGCTAAAAATTAAAAAAAACAGAATAACAGAGAAATAGAGAGAACGGGAGAGAGAGAGAAAGTGAGAGAGAGAGAGAGAGAGAGAAAGAGAGAGAGAAAGAAAGATGTAGAAAAGAGAAAGATAAAAGAAATGGAAAGAAGAGAGGGAAAAAGTGAAGCGAAATTACATCAATAATGAGAAGAGAGTGAGATGGTTAGAAGATTAGAGTGAGAAAGAGAAAAAGAGAGAGAGAGAAGGTGATCACAAGATGGCAGGTAAAACTAAAAAAGAAAAAGTTATATAAAATAAATTCTGATAGTGAAAGGATTGCAGGTAAAAAGATCAAAGCATGTGCCAGAATCTGTTTTGTTGATCTAGTCAATTTCTACTATTTGTACTTCTGGAGTGCGTCCATAACGTGTTCTGTAACCAGCTTCGATAAAATGCACTGCATATCATACAGGGGGGTAAAAGGGTGAAAACTAATACTCAAGACTATGGCATTTCTGATCTAAGGGGAGATGATTGGAGTTGTTTTGAAAAGATTACTTTGAACTGAAGGAGTTATAGATCCTAGGGAAGATCCTGGCAAACGTTTCGTTAGGGACGACTCCAGAATTACGTAACAAGTCTGGAGAAAGAAGTCAGAGATAGGTTGTTGATTCCAGGGATAACGCATGTTTACTCCAAGGGATTTCAAGCTGTTGTAAGGTTAAAACAAGGCATTGATATAGCAAAAGAATGGAATATGATCAGTGACCACAATTGGCAAAGTTCTGCGTTTGGTTAGCTTGGGTTGGTGATATGAGAATGGAATGATTTAACCCCATTTAGAAATCATTTCGTTGTATTCGTCTATGAGGATGGTAGCCTAACTGTGTGTTATTGTGAGGATGGTACCCTCTGTGTGTTTTATTGCGAGGATGGTAGCCTGTGTGTGTGTTATTGTGAGGATGGTCGCCTCTGTGTGTTACTGTGAGGATGGTATCCTCTGTGTGTTACTGTGAGGATGGTAGCCTGTGAGGATAGTAGCTAGTTGAGTTTTTAGGGGTGGGGAAACATGGATAACCTAAATTCTGATAATTCATTGAAATAGAGATTTAGGAAAGCGTACCCTTTTGTGTTACAAATTAATTATGCAAGGGATTTTTTTCTCACCAAAATACCTCTCTTTTAAAACTTGATATAGGTGTAAGGAAAATTAGATTAAGATCAATACAAGATTCATTTTGCAACTCTTTTGTAATATTTATGTGTACAATTTGGTAAACTGTTAAAAGAATGTTAAAACTAAAATAAAAATAGATTAATAAATTTTGTTTGAACGAGTTTCAGTACACAATGATTTGTACAGTTACGGGCCGTCTGTGTGCAAGGGGAATTGGATAAGTCACTTTATAGTCTCAAATAATCAGTAATTTTGTGCTTTTTTTCAGGTCTCCCAAACAGTTCATCCAAACAGGTCACCAGCGTCGAGTGTACATTACTTCGACATTTTTTTAACGAATGCTTTAAAATTATGTACACTTATAAAATAGTCCCAAACAAATCTACTCACCGCTGTAGGCGTTTGATCGTCCGTAAACCTCCCAGACCACCACAGCCAGCTCAAGGACACACTCTACAGTCAGCAGGAGGTAGACCCAGTTACTCAGGTAGATGAACCACTTGGCCGTGCTGAGATCATCGTCCAGAGAGGTCACAATCAAGTTGCCGGCCAACCAGGAGGTATGGTACAGGGCCCAGAACAGTCGCCAACACAAATAGAAAGTTGGGCACTTACACTGCAAAAGTAAACAAAGTAACTCTTACACGTGGCAATATTTCTTTACAGAGGTAAACAACAAATATCTCTAAATACTTTTTACATTAGAAACAGATACGTCTTACAGGGTATCAGATACTTCTTAAAATAGGTATCAAATAGGTCATAATATAGGTGTTGATTAGGTCTTAAATATTTACCAAATAGGTCTTAAATAGGTATCAAATAGGTCTTAAAATAGGTATCAAATAGGTATCGAATAGGTCTTAAATATTTATCAAATAGGTCTTAAATGAGTATTTGATACCTCTTTGGTATCAAATCTTAAATGGATATTAAACAGGTCTTAAATGGATATCAAATAAGTCTTATATTGGTATGAAATATATATATATATATGGCTCCTTTTTGTCTCGGAAGACAATGGATGCGGCCAGATGAGTCAGTGGTTTTGGTTTCGTCTTGAGACGGGGCTATTAGAGCATAGAATGGGTTGCCTGAGCTAGCCAGGAAAACCAGTGGCTTGGCAGAATTTAGGTCATTGGTTAATATGCATGACTGAATGCATGACGCGTAGGACGTAATCATCTTCTTTGTTCAAATCCTGTAAAAAGGCTGCCCTCTAACGTGTTCTCTGAAGTAAAATGAATGACAGAAAAACTTTCTATTTCAGATATACATTAGTCCATACATTTGTACTTGTGCATGACAGTACTTAAGGAGTATAAAGGATGAGTAGTGATGGGAACTACACTAAATTTTTTTAGTTAAATTAAAACTAAGTTTGACCTAAAAAAAAAGTAATTAAACTTTTAGTTAATCACAAATTGAAAAAATTAGTTAAACGAAACTAAGAAACGTTAGTTAAACTTTTACTAACTATTTTGACCTTTTTTAAGGACGAAACAGCCAAACATGAAATATATAAAGCACAACCAAAATGTAATAAAAATTTATTTGTGCACATGAAAAAAGATTTAAATGTCTTAAATGGGATAGATGTAGATCTTAATATAATCACTAGAATGATAGGCCTACTATTATGTAAAGAAATTAGAAGTAATTGTCCAAATTCTAATATAAGTTACCTTTAGAAGTAATGATAAAACTACATGTTGACTCTCTAACTAACTCTAGATTCTAGAATATTCTGGATCTAATATCTTCTACAAACGAAATGATCAGAAATATAATCTGGATCTAGAATTAGATCTAGCTACCAGACCTAGATCAAATAATTAACATTTTAATCTAAAAATAATCTAGAAGAAATACTAGTAACTACTACTACTACTAGATCTAAAATCTAGATAGAGTCTAGTAGATACCTTAGTAACTCTGGACCTAGAGTAGAGATTTTAGATTATTATAATTATGATTATAACTAGATATGAGTATTTAGTTACTATTTAGATCTCTATACTCTAGTAGATAATACTAGATCTAGATAGTAGATATAAGTATAGTTATAATAGAAGTAGATGTAGATCTAGTCTAGATTTCGTTAATTTAGTATTAGATCAAGTATAGTGACTACTATTATTAGTACTATAGTCATTATAGATCTATCATCTATGCATCTTAGGTCTTAGTATAATAAGTAATCTAGATATATATAGATCTAATCTAGACTCTAATTCTAGAATAGTAGAAACTCTAAACTAATGGATCTAGTCTAATAAAGTAATATAGATTTCAATTAATAGATATTAAAATTTTTAATTTACATCTAGATCTAAGAGTTAGACTCTACTGAAGACTAAGAGACTAAAATAATTAAATATAGACTATTATGACTATAGATCTAATAGTAGTAATAGACTAATACTAATAGACTAGACTAGTCTAGACTCTAGCTCTATCTACTATCCAATAAAACGGGTTAAAATAAAAAGAGTCGACATTACTTTTAGATCTATATATAGTAACTATTAGATAGTAAAGCAAAATTCTTTGCCTGCAGCTATACAGGAACACACTGGTGTTTAATTTAAAAAAAGCAGCAAAATGTAGATCTATAGAAGCAAGGAATTATCAGGATTTACCAAGCAGCGAAACTTGCTAGACATATAATGAACACGTTTATTTTTCTCGCCTTTCAAATACCTTGAATTGGCGGGAGTAGCGACCATTATAGGGTAAAGGTCAGAAGGCTTTCTAGTGACCTGTGCACCCTCTAGTTTATTCTCCTCTCTATTATTCATTATATATATTCTCCAAATTACATAGATCTAAATATTTATTGGTATGTATGTTAAAAAAGTTTGTAAAATTTGTAAATTAAACTTTTTAGTTTGTAAGTAAAAAAAAATAATTAAACTAGGATTTTAACAAAACTTTTTTTTTTGGTAATTAAACTTTGGCCTTAACTATTTTTTTTTTTAGTTAAACTAAAAGTTAGCAACTTTTTAGTTAACTTTTGCCCATCACTAAGGATGAGATTAGCAAGGGTGCTGCGTAGCCAGCACAATGACCTATCTCTATGTTCTTCAATTTCTTTTTCTGTGTAGAGTAAACTCAAGAACCCCCAACCACTGTGACCCCCAACCACTTAGCAACAACCTCCCCCCCCCCCCCTTACCTAAAAACTTGGACCTCAATTTCTGGTATCTCAACTTTTATTTCTATGGTGGGTGTAATCTTTATTTCTGTCATTAAAACAATTAGTATCTGAACATTTCACCTTGAGTTTTTCTTGACCTGGTCATTAAGTCTGCACTTGTCTTGGTGCAAGGAGATCTAGATCTATTTAACAACTCCAGACAAGGAGGTAGGACCTGAGGTAGGACCTGAGTTCGCTGTGAGGTTGCAACAGGGAGGTGGGGAGTCATCCTGAACTTGATGGCACCCGGAGAACCTGGTAGATCTGTTTTATGTCTGGTTACGTGTCTTTTTTTAAAGGTTTCTTTATTAAAATACTCTCATTCTCTCTCTCTCTCTTTCCCTCCCTCTCTCTCTCTTTCTCTCTCACTCTCTCTCTCTCTCTCTTCCTCGCTCATGCATATTTCATACTTACACACTGTTTCTTTCTTAATTACTTTCCAAATATTCTTTCTCTCTCATTTTTTCTCTCTCTCTCTCTCTCGCTCTTATTCTATCTTTCTGTCTCTCTCTGTCTCTCTCTCTGTCTCCATGTCTCTGTCTCCCTGTCTCTCTCTATCTCCCTTTCTCTCCCTGTCTCTCTCTGTCTCTCTGACACCCTACCTCATTCTCTGTATCGCTCTCTCTCTCCCTGTCTCTGTCTCCCTGTCTCTCTTGTATCGCTCTCTCTCTCTCTCCCTGTTTCTGTTTCCCTGTCTCTCTCTGTTGTCCTTTCTCTCCCTGTCTCCCTGTCTCTCATTGTCTCTCTATCTCTCTGTCTCTCTCTGTTTCCCTTTCTTTCCCTGTCTCCCTGTCTCTCATTGTCTCTCTGTCTCCCTGTCTCTCTGTTTTCCTTTCTCTCCCTGTCTCCCTGTCTCTCATTGTCTCTCTATCTCCCTGTCTCTCTCTGTTTTCCTTTCTCTCCATGTCTCTCATTGTCTCCCTGTCTCTCTCTCTTTCTCCCTTTCTTTCTCTTTCTCTCTCTCTCTCTCACACACACACTCTCTCTCTATTTTTTCCTTTATTAATTTTCTCTTATGTAGCAGATTACCAACTTATCTTACTATCCCAACTTATCTTACTATCCCAACTTATCTTACTATCCCAACTTATCTTACTATCTACAAACAAATTAAAAAGACGGTACTTCTGTTACTCCAACAGATTTCCTTTAATCTGCCATGTATCTGCAGAAGATACGTTCTTACAAGTATCACACACACCTTTAAATATTTCAACAAAATCTTTGACATCTTTATGAAGGACGTTTGCCTTTCATTTCCTTTTTGCAGCAGACGTGAGATTGTTCTGTAGCAGACGCGAAATTGTTGGTATAAAGTCTTGGACTTAAATAAACACTCATTGAGATAATTTGAAGCTATAATTAGTTCCAAGGTCTATTTGAGCGTTTAAAGGTGTCTTTCATTTGTCTGGGCACTTAAATATATAGGTCAGTCTGCTATTTTAAATTTTTTATTTGCATTTTAATGCATGAATAAAACGAAGGTTAAGTCATAGCTCGTGCGTATGTGGGTAAAGATGTACTTGTGTAAGATGGATTATTTGTGTGTGTGTGTAAAACGTGTTCGTTCACATCTGCTGTTTTTGTCTTCTGCACAGTAATGCATCTTCTGTCTGACTTTGAAGTTCTGCGAGTCGGCCCGCATCTAGTTTATGACGTCAAATAAATTTGTTAGGGGGAAATGAATGATATGTCGTCTGCTAAGAATAATGTGATGTAAGCTGATAGATCACGTGGTTTGCGGTTGTTTGCTTCATTTTTCTACCTGACCTTTGAACTTGTTCTACAAAATAAGAAAACCTGTCCTGATTCATTGAGTCATCTGTAATACCTGATGACGTCGTCACAATGGTTAAAAGTTGGGTTATTGTTAGTTCTCACCGTGTTAGCGCGGGAGTTTCTCGAGGGCTAAACAGACGTAGCATTTAGCGTCATGAAATTTCGCGCGATGTTTGATTCACACAAACCATCAGCTAGAAAAATGGCTATTATTTTTAAAGGAGGAAAGATAAGCTGCATCGCTGCTTATCCTGATAGTGTTTGTTTGTGTGTGTGTGTGTGTTTGTGTGTGTGTGTGAGAGAGAGAGAGAGAGAGAGAGGGGCATACTAAAAAAAAAAAGGAAGAACAAAATGCAAAGAGAGTGAGAAAGAAAAAAGAAGCAGAAAAAGAGAACGGCATGAGAGAGAGAGAGAAAGAGAGAGAGAAAAAGAAAGAAAGCAAGGGAAACGCATTTTATAAAGGCATTTACGTTTTAAAGAATTGAAATGTTTAAGAATTGAAATGTTATAGAATTGAAATGTTAAAGAATTGAAATGTTATAGAATTGAAATGTTATAGAATTGAAATGTTATAGAATTGAAATGCTAAAAAATTGAAATGTTAAAAAATTAAAATGTTAAAGAAATGAAATGTTAAAGAATTGAAATGTTAAAGAATTGAAATGTTAAAAGATTGAAATGTTAAAGAAATAACAAATTTAAACAATCGACATGTTAAAAAATGACTCGGTAAAATGTTAACATGTTAAATAAACGAGTGACCTAGTTACATGACCTGTGAAAGAATCGACCTGTTAAAGATAGGAGACCTTAAAGACATGTGACAAAGTCTAATACCTTGCTGCTAACAAAAACATCTTTATCCACATGCTGCAAGTAGACATTCTTTAGGTTCAGTTGTTCACTTAACTTCATTCTGAAGGCGGCACAACGACTTGTGGTTTTCATTCAACATTCAACTCATCACTTGCGCAGGAAAACTTTTCTGAGATTTTTTTCAAGCCTTGTTAGCAATCAACATTCAAATCTGGGTCAATATGGCTCCACCAATCAAAACAAAAAAAAGAGCTCTTCAGGATCTGAAAGTTAAAAAAATATATCGTTGGCACACAGAAGATAAATAAATCCATTTCAAAGCTTCGATATGTTAGGACTATCATAAAAAGATTTCGAACCAAAAAAACACAAATTTATTTATAATATTATAATTTATATATAAAATTGTTTAATTGAAAGACATTGATGACATCGCTGAAGCTAAGAAATATACAACTCATGGAAACAACTAGAATAACATTCCGGAAACGGAAGCCGACATCCCCCTCCACAACCACCTGAACATTTGCTAGTAAAAGTAAGTTTAGTAACCAATTAAGACAGGGGTTCTCAACCTGTGGGTCGCGACCCCTTTGGGGGGGGGGGGGGGGTCGATTGACGATTTGCCAGGTGTCGCGTAAGACCCTCGAAAATCTGCATTGTATTTGTCTATTCTTCTATTGCTGTGTGTGTTTGAGGGTGGGGTTCGCGGCAAAGTGAGGGATTGTAAAAAGGGGTCGCTGAGCTTAAAAGGTTGAGAACCGCTGAATTAAGACCTTACGATCATAGGATGTAAAGGTCATCCGTTTCTATGATCTACATTAACGAGGTTGTCATGTGGCCAGCACAAAGACCAACCGACTTTACTTTCCCCGAACTTTATTCAACTACCCTTTAGAGTTTGGTGGACTCAGGGGCACCCTTAAAATACTGAATTCCAAAAATCCATGTCCTCATCTGATCGTTTGCTAATCAGCTCATAATTCTATTTAGTATTGGCAAAATGGTTAAGCCTGCGCTATTTGGGCCGAAATATGTAGGTCACAGCTGGGGCTGCGTAGCCAAGGGAAATAATGCTTTTCTCATTGATCTTCGGACTCGAAGACAAGCCTTATTATTATTATTCATATAGATAATATAAAGCAGAAAGTAAGGCGTATGTATGCATGTATGTTACGCACAGAAGTCAAAACCGTTAAACCAGTCTTGATAAAATTTGACATAAATGTTCCTTTGGTACTAACTGGAACCGTGACATATGTATGGTAGCCCTAAAGCAAACTTAAGACCCTCAAAAAAAAAGTTGCCCAACTCTATGAAAGTAGCACCATTTCATAGATCTAGATCTAGGCCATGTTTACATGAGATAAGATCGAAAGGCTCTAGATCTAGTTATTCATAAAATATTGAAAATATTAAAAAATAATAAATTTCCTAGCAATACAGTTTCAACCACCCAACCTTTCCTTTTCCTATAGAAACAAGAGTATGTATTTTACTCAAGTGTAAGAACATGGATCTTCTTCTATTTTTGTTTCATCACCACTGCCCTCAACAAAATCTACTCTCGGCCGCCTCGTGGAACAACTTCATCATTGAATGGAACTCATTTTAAAGTCAAACAAGTTTCTCATAGTTTCTTTTCTTTCAATGTCAACATACTTGAGGTCTGTAAATATTTTATGTTTTCACTTTGATGTATCTATACACACACACGCACACACACACACGCGCGTTGTTTCAACTATTTGATTCAATCTTCCAGTGACGTACGTAAAATAAATATTGGTTGGTTATTTTTATATTTTCTATTAAATGTTTTTTTGAATATTATTATTTCATTTGGAAAAGGAGGGGGGGGGGGGGGACTATTTGAGGCAAATCTGAAAATAAATAGATTTTCCTCGGTGTGTCTTGTTCAGAATACTAAAGTATTGGTAAGATATGTATTTGAAAAGCATATCATTTTTTGTCTGTTCCCTTTAGCACTAAAGAATCAAATGTCTAGGGCCTCCCGCCTGTCTCCCCAAAAAAATTTGAACATTTTCTTGCCAAAAGTGTTTTGTCACTGACATTGCTTTTTTTTTTTGTTGTTTGTTTTGTTGTTGTTGTTGTTTTTATATTTCAAAATCTCAATTTTCCCTATTTTTTAAAATTTTTTTTAAAATTTTAACTCCATTATATGTCCTCCACATTGCTCTATCTAATGTTGCCTTCTTTTTCTCTTTTACTTTAATTTAAAGGTTAAAAGAACAGGTGACTGTTGTTAAATACGGTAATGTAAACAAAGAGAAGATAACTTCGATTAAAGTAATTACAAGATCTGTTATAATTTCTTGCCATAATAACAGAAGAATACATAAAAGAAGATGGGTTTTCTTTAATCAATCCAGGTGTCACTTCAATAAAAACCTAGATCGAGATACCTGGTCTCTTTTACAACCTTGTTAATATTAATTTCTTCAGATTTGACAAGTTTTCAAAACACTGGCATCCTGTGGGAACAATGACTGATCAGTTCATGTATACAGTGGTGACGTCATGTTAGGTAAATATAATAACAAAATGTCAACTTTAATGATAAGAAAGAGTGAGACAGCACGAGAGAGACAGAAAGAGAGACAGAGGAAAACACACACACACAGAGAAAGAGACAGAGACAGACAGAGAGACAGAGAAACAGACAGAGAGACTGAAAGACAAAAAGAGAGAGAGCGACTGACAGAGAGACAGAGAGCTAGAGAGAGAGACATACAGAGAGATAGAAAGAGACAGCGAGACAAAGAGAGAGACAGAGATAGACCGAGAGGCAGAGAGAGAGAGAGACGTTAATTCAATGTATATATCAGATAGGGTTAATGTTTGTGCGACCTACTGACACACGTGGGTCAGGCCAATCACACATGTCAACGGCTGTCGATGGACAAGCGACAGTACTGCTAGTACACGCAAATATGACCCGTGCTGTGGTCATGTGATCGAAAGCCTTCACGGACGAGAGACAATGTGTACGAAAGTTGAGTCGTGACCACCTATGTCGAAGGTGCCGGTTGAGTCCAAGACAGCTAGGCAGTAAGAACGGTGGCTAGAATGTGAGTCATGTACGAGCTAGAGAGACTTGTAGTGTTTATTAGGCAGTTCTATTGTGTTAAAGCATTGGAAGCTAGTGTAGCCAATAGTGTTGTATTGGCTGTTGATGTATTTGTCATTAAATCGGCACATTGTTATTTAAAACTCTTGTTGTCAAGTTCTTGTGTTCGATGTGCTGTGTTGTTTAGCATGTTTACAGAAGACATGATAAAGAAGATCGCAACAATATGCTATTTCTAGATTTAGATATATATATTTATGTTTGACGTTTGACTATTTTAGGTATATCCATTTAGCTAATTTGGCTAGAGCGTAGTGTTGATTACGCGAAAGGCGTTGGTTTGATCCCCATACTGTTTAGTTTTTATCTCCTTATGTTTTTAATGACAAATATTTGTTTTATTTCACTATATTATTTAAATATTAAGTAGGAAATTTAAAAAACGTATTTGTCGTCTGTACAATTCTGTTTTCTTCTCACCTACTAAACACACACGCACGTGCACACACACACGTTCAAACACGTACAATGCATACATTGAGAATATTGTGGTGGAAACTGAGTTTTCCAATATTTATCTCAGCGTTCCTTTAAATTCTTCTTCGGGACTGAGATCGCTGATCAATACAAAATTGTAGCTAAAATCTCTCAGAGAAGCACCCACTCCACCTGCTTGGCTTTGGAGGAGAAGAAAGTAGCTCCTTACACCAAAAAATGTAAAAAAAACTTCTTGCGGTCTTTGGTTTAGATGATATAAAGCTCATCTGTTTCTATGGCTGACGCTTAACGACAGTGTCGTGTGGCCAGCAAAAGACTGACCGCCATTACTTCCCGAAACGTACGTCAAGAACCCATTAGTGTTGACTGGAAAAATCCTGAATCTAATCCCCAAGTATTTACCTAGAATCAAACTCGAGACCGGAAGTTAATCGCTTAACCACCCCGAAGCCACGCCCCCAGAAGATGAAATACTGTTACATAATAGCTCTTACAACTGACCAGTAAGTCAATAGGTCAAGGTCAAGTTTCAATTCTATTCTAGATTAGCACAAAGTTCAAGCTCTATAAAGCCGGGACCTTCACTAGTCTAAATATGTAAAGTTGTAGCCTACACCCATAAGATTTACTTTCGAAATACTATCTTCTACTAGCGCTGAAATGTCACAATAACTTCTAGATAGGTCTATTTAACAAACTTTTAACGGAAAACCTGCCCCAGTTTCATGAGCTCAGTCAACCAGGCCGGCAATCCAAGTGGACCAACGGTCTTATCAAGTCAGTCAGTCATTAGTAATTTGACTCATTATTTATTTTATGGGTATTTTTCTTAATTATTTTAATTTCTCATTAATGCTTTCATTTCATTTGATTTATTGTTTTATTCGAAAAGCAAACTGTTTTTAAAAGTCTTTAAAAAAAAAACTACCACTTTCGCAACACAATTAAGAGACAAAATGCCCTACATCATAAGCTCTAGAAGTAATATGGCATCATTGGTTAACATGCATGACTAGATTGACCAAGGAACACACGTAGGACGTATTTTATATTATACTAGACATATTTTACCAGAGACCCGCGGTTTTGATTTGCGTATTGCTGTCGATATAGTCACTGAGTGTTTTTAAAACATTTAAACGAAATAATAATGTAATAAATAAAGCGAATGTGTAAATGTAAAAATAGTATGAATGAAGCCATCAAATCAAATAGCTAATCTACTTAAATCTATTTTTTTTCAAATTAAAACATTTGCTTGTAGGCCTAAATATATTTGTTTAAAATTTGAAATGAATAGACTTAATTTTGTATGTTCATGTGTTAAAGTATAAAGTAGATCTTGAGATATACAGATCTAGATCTAGACTAATCTAGAGTTAAAAATTGGCTCTTTTAGAGTTCATTCTGTGCTGCGTGAAGGCTTTGCTCTGCGCATGCGTGACCTTTTTTCATGAACACGGCTCATCAACACGGCTACGAAGCTTTAGCGAACAGCGAACGAATGTACTAAAAAGGCTTTAGAAAAACTTATTTGAATGTTAATTTGATTAAAATATGAAATGAATGGACTATAATTAGTATGTTCATGTGTTAAAGCATAAAACTATCTGCGAAAAGAAGTTTTATCATCTTAGAGTTCAATAAGAGTTTTAGACCTAGGAATAGACTCAGTAGAGAGATGTGTTAATGTGTAACCCTTTGGTAATGTCTAATGAAAGAATATGCATCGGGATATCTAAATTCTCAGATATAAATAACGAATTAATGTAAAAATGCTTTTGAAACACAAATTTGAAGGTTAATTTTATTAAATAATGAAATCAATAAACTATATTGTGTATTTTCATGTGTCAAAAAAAAACAACAACTATAAGTGTTAAGTTTAGTTCTTAAAATTAGATCTAGATCTAAATCCTATCGATCTTTTCTCATGTCAACATTGTAAACATGGCCTAGATCCATAAAATACTATAGCTGTAATAGAGTTGGTCTTTTTTTTTTTTTTTTGAGGGTCTTAAGTTTGTTTTAGTGTCACAATACATACACTACGGTCTAAGTTGGTAACCAAGGAACATTTCTGCCAAGTTTTATCAAGATTGGTCAAGCGGTTTTTATTTCTCTACGAGGACATACATACATACATACGCCGAACATTCTACTTTATACATTAGACTAGTCGACCGGCGGCGTAGCATACGCAGCTATTTTGCAGGGCCGACCTTAGGCCACTGCAATCTATGCGACCGCAGTGTTAATCTAAAAATACTTTAATATGATCACAAATTACGTTACATCATATTTTCCAACTCTCTTCTTATGCATCCCTTCCGACTTCCACCTTTTAAATCCCACTTCCATTCAATATCCAAATTCGCACCATTTTTATTCACACCATGCTGCGCTACGACCGTAACACAGAAATAAGAGAGTGATCTTTCCTTTACTTCTTCTTCTCGTCCAAACTCTCGAGGGAAGAGGAGAAATATATATTTTATATTATATTGTATTGTATTTTATAAAATAAGAAGATATCAATGTACTGTAAGTACCAATATGAAGAGTACACAACTTTGTGGCTCGCCCAACCACGTCACAGAGTCTGACAACATGTCTTCTTCTCCCAGCCCAGGAACTCCGCTCTTGAAACCTTCATCCTGACATGAAACCTGTGCTGCGTCAACTCGCACTCTAGATGCCAGAGAAGCTTCCCGAAGATAGTTACGCATGTGCGTAGCTCTGACAGTGTCAAGTGGCTTCCTTGACAAAGTGTCAAATCGGCCAATAACCGAAAGCACGTGCTGAGGATCCTAGCGTGCACTAACATGTCCAGAATGAGAAAGGGGAGGAGCCTGAGGTTACGTACATTGAAGAGACCCAAGCATTTGTGGAAGGCGCGATGGAAAATGCAGGTGCATATTTAGCCTCGTGTCAGGCTCATGCAAGGCCCAAAAAACCTGTAGTCAATTACAACATTCATTCACAAATAGGTATAAGAGATTTTCATGCATGGCGGAAAATAACTATAAAATTTTTGGCTTTTTGGTGTATCTCCCCCCTCCCCCCCTTTCCCATTTTCCAAAATTGGTCGGATAAGTGCTAGGATCATAGAGTATTGAGAGAGCTAACCACATGAAATTGCGCTGAACAAAAACAAAAGTGGTTAAAATATCTCTAATCGCACAGATTTGTTCTTATTGTTGGTCTTGATCTATTACAAATGTAACGACATGACTGATCCAGACTAATGGATGCAGTCACACATACATACATATATTTGTTTCGCGGGGGGGGGGGGGGGGGGGGGGGCGGGGGGGATACAAAAAAATCCCCCCCCCCAAACCCCCACCCCACCCGAAAAAAAATCCAGGCTACGCCCATGGATGTAATTACACTTCGCTTAAGTTTTTTTTTTTTATATTAACCTATTTTTTTAAAGTGTTTTTCTTCTTGTACAAAACCGTCTGGAATGCTTTTTGTTTCTTCGAGCTTTAAGAGAAACTGTTGAAAGTTGTAGCCACTATTGGTTGACAACGGTCGCCAGTAACGAGACCTGCTCTTGTGTTCTATCTTAATTATATGCCTTTCTTCTTATCTTATCTTATATTATACAGACGTTACCTCAAAAAAGAAGATGATTACGTCCTACGCGTCATGCATTCAGTCATGCATGTTAACCAATGACTTAAATTCTGCCAAGTCAGTGGTTTTCCTGGCTAGCTCAGGCGACCCCTTCCATACTCTAACAGCACTAGGGAAGAAGGAGTATTTGTACAAATTTGTCCTAGCATAGGGGACGAGGAATGTGCCTTTATCTTTGTGTCTTTAAAGCCTACGATATTCTGTTGCATCGAAAGTGAACCTTTTCCCTTTGCAACTTGGCTCGTGACTAAAGAGGCCACTGCCAGATACACACCCGCGTACTAAACATATAGAACATAAAACATACGTGAGAATGTTGTCACGATAATGAGGAACATATATAGCGTTCAGTCAAAGATGAAGCTTGTTGTAAAACTGAACTTGTGTATGTTCTGAAACAAAGGAAAAATTTTTCTGGACCCCAGGGAAAAGTATCATGGAAAATTGTCCCTTTTCATAATGTCCAGACTACCATTGATGGATGGCTGCCTGGTTGTGCGGCTTGCGCACTGGACTGTCGTTCAGATTTATCGATGGTCGAGGGTTCAAACCCTGCCCGTTCCCATCCCCCGTCGTCCTGCGGGAGGTTTGGACTAGGAAGTAATTATCTTCGACTCTGAAGGAACATCCGAAACATGTAAAATATTTTACAAACAAACATTTTTTTTTTTACATTGGATGTGGTTATTAAATGGTATTTATATTTTTGTAACCGTCTGTTGAAAGCTATTTATGAATACAATAATGCGAAAAACATAACACTAAGTACATATAACGTATATTTCGCATTTAAAGTCATGTTCTATGCTTATATAAAAAAGGACTCTCCCCACACACACACACACAAACTACATTAAGAACTATCAACAAGGGAGAGAAATATTTCCCCAAATCCCTGCAAGAGTTATCACCCAGCGGCGTTTCCATCATATTCGTTTAGTGGTAATTTTGAGACAATCGTCTTGAATCTCAATTCCGCGCCCCTGTGACGTCAAGTCCCATTCATCTCCGCCCTCGGGATGTTGTTCTTAGCGTCATACATAATTCAAGTCTCTTCATCCCCCCCCCCCCCCCCCGCCCTCTCATCCCCGACTATTCCTCATTTTTTCCTATTAAGTTAATCCAGGGGAGAGAACCGTTCACCATGTGGTACAATTCTTGCGAGTTATTCCTCTTGAAAACAATGGACACCCTGCGGTGAACTGATCCACACATAGAACCACAACTTTTCTCATTTATCTCCCTTGTGCTCTTTGCGTGTCATACTATTACCAAGGCGAAAGAACTGGATATTACATGTGCCTTGAAAAAAGTTACCTTTCCTTTCGAGTCTTAAATATAATATATAATATATAAGTAATTGGTGAGCTATGAGTTATTCTTTGTGCAGGGGACACAACCGTTTAGTAAGTAAGGGTTAGGGTTCTTACATCTTCGACCCATAGTCAATCATTAGTACGCTAATATACTAATCATATGTTGATATTTCCCTGTATTCTCTCTCTCTCTCTGTATCTTTGAGGTTCTTTCTTTACACCTATGACTGTCTGCCAGGGCATATGTATAAGTCTGCCCTTTTCCCTAGAAGTCAATTACATTTCGGTGAGTTTATTTATTATGACCTATATATATATATATATATATATATATATATAATATATATATATATATATATATATATATATAAGAAATCTTCAAATTAAAACGAATTAAAAACACTCGGAAGACCATCTGTTGCAAAACGCAAACAAATCGATCTCTACGTTATCATAGTTTTATAGACTGTCATCTGTCGTCAGGGTAAACATTAGACTTGTGTTTGCAATACAGATTAAATCTTCTATCTGTCAATAGTGTGAATAGTTAGGAATAAGCTTTATTCTTTCAAATTTATAGACCTCTCCCTCTCTCTCTCTATCTCTATCTATCTATCTACAGTTATAGTAAAAGTAAAGTTCCTCTTTCAGACCTTGTGGTCTATAGGGCATGTGACGTAAAGGTCATCAGTTTATGTGATAATTCTCCTCCCACAGGCTGTTTCTGTGGCCTACGGCTTACGAGGGTTTCATGTGGCCAGCACAACGACCAACCGCCTTTACTTCTCCCAGCTAATGTCAGGTACCCATTAGAGCTGGGTGGACTCAGAGGCGCCCAAAAATTCAAAATTAAAAATCATAGTCTTCACTAGGATTTGAACCCGGAACCCCTGGTTATAACCTAAGTTATAGATAAACATTTAGACATAAACGTATATACTTGGACTATTTTTTGCATTGCAATCAGTCTCATCATTATTTATGTTAGCAGGTCTCTGATCTCGAGGAAATAGTTTATTTTTAGTGGATTCGGAGGAATCTTTCTTTTTGTAAGAATTTTCAAGCACACCTAAAACATTTTTTATCTTTTACAAACTATTTCCGTTTGTTCTCATGAGAGTATTTAGTTTAGAGACTAGCAGTTTAAAACTGGGATCTATAAATAGATTAGAACCTGCGGAACATTGTTTTCCGAGCAATGCAGTGATTTACCTTTAAGAAGGGGACATAACCCCGCGTAGTAAGTAATTGGTGAGTTATGAGTTATTCTTTATGCAGGGGACACAACCGTTTATTAAGTAATTGGTGACGATTGGTTTCCTATATCTTCGACCCATAGCCAATCATAAGTACACGCTAATATGCTAATTATAAATTGATATTTCCCTGTATTCTCTCTCTCTTTATCTCTCTCTCTCTCTCTCTTTCTCTCTCTCCGTATCTTTAAGGTTCTTTCTTTACACGTATGACTGTCTGCCAGGGCGTATGTAAAAGTATGCCCTTATCCCTAGATGTCAATTATATTTCGGTGAGTTTATTTATTATAACCTTCACCTTTTCCGACTTTCTACTCTACCTACCCGCCTCCCCCCCCCACACACACAGGTGACGCCAGAATGCAGCCAGGGCGCAGAGTAAAGTCATGTTAAGTCACTCAAAGTCATGACTTAGCTTGCCAATAATCACTTTGCCTCGGCCAAACTTTTATTTGCCGGTTTAGTGTAAGGGCACCAACGCCATTAGACAAATAAACAATTTCAGAAAGTAATTACGTACAGGCAATAACGTGATGGATTGATTTTAATACTGTAAGCACTTATTAGTTGACTAGATTTACACAGATTTGTGCTTTCAACAATACAGGAATTTCTAGATTTGACTGATTTGTAATGGAGACGCGCAGGTTGAGTGGTAAAGCGCTTGGCTTCCGAACAGGGTGTCCCGGGTTCGAATACTGAAGGTCACTGGGATTTTTTATTTCAGGATCCTTAAGACGCATCCGGGTTCAACTAGCTCTAATGGGTACCTGACATAAGTTGGATAAGAGTAAAAGCGGTAGGTCGTTGTGCTAGCCACATGACGCCCTCGTAAACCATGGGCAAAGATACAGATACCCTATAGGCCGCATGGTCTGGAAGAGGAACTCTACTTTTTTTCCTAGTTATAAGTTTTTGCATTCTAATGTGCTTAAAGTCGTTGACATTCAGAGGGGAAAAGGTCATACTGTGATAGGAAAATGCGTTTGCATAAGAAAAAAAAAGCATATGGCTTCGGAAAGTAACTTCCTGGGTTCGAATCTCGTGAAGACTGGGATTTTGAACTTTTGGATTTTTTATGGTGCCCATAAATCCACTCAACTCTAATGGATACCTGACTTATCTTAGGAAAGTAAAGACAGTTGGTCCTTGTGGTGGCCACATGACACCCTGCTCGTAAGCCGTTGGTCAAAGATAAAGATGACTTTAACATCATCTGCCATATAGATCGCATGTTCTGGAAGGGGAACTTTACTTAATAAGAAAAACTTGTAGACATTACTATAATGCAGTGCTGTCGAAAATTATTTTTTTCTAAAGCAAAGCACTAACAGATACATTCAGAGCCTACAAACCAGATCACAAAATGTAAAACTAGAGACCAATTTTAGGTCATGCACAGTGTCAAAGGTAGAGAATCATTTAATTAAATAACATTTAACCTTTAACCTCTAATTTATCAAGCCGACGAATTCAGGGCCTGTTGGGACATTTCAACAAGGAGTCTCAAAATGTACTTACAAATTCGCACTTCACTATTTTTTCGCTTTACCACTTCGAGGGGTTTCAATAAATATTAATGAGAATATTCTTGGGTCTTCGCTACTACGCGGGCTTTCTGAATAACTTGATAGGCAAATTTTTCCAAGAAAATACTAAAATTGTATAATAAAAAACATTAATGACTGTATACAAATTTATTACAAATAATAACTAACAACAATTGAACAATGTAATGTTATAAATAATAAATATTACAAATTACAGCTTAAAATAATATGGAAAGACTAAGGCTTAGCCCTGGGCACCAAAATCAGACTGATGCGCTCCCTGGTCATTTCCATATTTTTATACGATTGTGGATCTTATGCGTTGACTGCAGAACTAGAGAGGAGGATCCTAGCAATGGAATTGAGATGCTACAGAAGTATCATAGGAACCGCATTCAAAGACCGCATCACAAACCAAGAGATTAGAGACAGAGTTACTGCAGCGATTGGACCCCATGATGACCTGCTAACTATCGTAAAAAAAAAAAACGCAAGCATATTACAAGATCTTAGGGGCTCGTAAAGACGTGAAGAGGCAGACAGAGAAAGCTATGGGAGAACAACATAAAAAAATGGACGGGCCTGTCATTGAAAGAGGTTCAAACTAAGGCAAAAGACAAAGAGAAATGGAGAAAGACAGTCTTGCATAGTGCCCCAACGGTCCAATAGACTATGGGATAGGTAAAGGAAATACTGTAATGACTAAATAGTTAGATGTCAAGAAGTGTTGTTGTTACTCTTAAGTCAGCAGACTCACAACCTTCCCACCAGAATTGACAATCTCTCAACAATATGTAGAGTACAATATTTACATTCGGAAATGAGAAGCATCATCAACCGTCTGAGATTCCACTCGCCTAGATGAGATAGTAAACAGCACACGATTGGTTGGCTGCTAGAGAAGCGACCAACCAGAGTGTTGCTCTCTATCCCAGCCTTTAGGAGAAATCCCTGCTACCGAATCGTCTGCTGACGAAGATGAGGTACCACCTGACGAAGTGGGGCCTCAAAAAGCCCGTCTTCATTCGTCATCATTGTCGGCAATCAGTGTTATTGTCAGCAATCATCATCATCATCATCAGTGTAAATATTCATCACCATGGACCTACAATGCACAGGCAACACGCATGTACGCTGGCTGGAGCTGTACGTTCAATGGTGAGTATACAATGAAAAAAAAAAATTATAGGACTTTAAATATGGACTTACAAGACGATGCGCAAAATTTTTCCTGAACATTAATTTCTTAAACTCTTGAATCGATAATGCCTTACTTTTGGAAATTCCCGAACGTGGTAGTTTTTCAAGATCGCGATAGTCCTTTTAAAACCGATGTTGGCTCTAGATCTAAGTCTTGTTCTCAAGCCAAATTTATATATATATATTTTTTTACTTAAAAAAAAAAATAAGCGTCAAACTAGAGTTTTCTCCACGTGGCATACTTACTAGTAATTCTTTTTCCTCAGCTGTATACAACAACTGTTACATTTCTAGAAAAATCGTTGGAGCCGTTTTTGAGATCAGCGTTCAGGTTTTGCCCACCCACCTTCCATGAAGTTATGACTTGAATAGAGGTATTGTAACAGACAGTTGTTACTTGTTCATACGTAATAATTGTGTATGTCACATAAAACTTAGTTGGCGCAGGGATTTGGTCTATCACGTGATCATATTTAACGCCCTCCGCCCACTCCTCACCCATCTTCCGGCTTCCCAATCTTGTCTGATCCCTTCACGAGATATGACAGTTGCTCGGGAAGAATGCATGAAGCAGACTTCCCGGGACTGACTTCTTGTGCCATGTAAGTGCCAGGGCTTGATGAGTTTAACAGGCCAGTTTTTTTGGCAAAATGTTGGCCAAAACCAAATAGCTTGTTAGTTGATGGTTCGTGTGACAATTTATGGACCGCGCACTCTATCTAGCGAATGCAGAAAGCAAGGAAACATAGATTTAAAAGACGAGACATTTAGCAATTCGACTAAGGAACGGTTGAAGAGGAAGGAAAAGATAAACAGAATAATAAGAGAATAAATATGGTGAGAAAGTATTTGAATAGGAAGCGTGAAAGATAAAGGAGAGAAACTGAGAGAAAGTCAGAACATAGGATAACAAAATGGAAAGAGATTGATATAGAAAGAAAAATAAAAGAGAAAGATGAAGACAATATAAGAGAATGAAACCGGAAGAGCACCGGAGAAAGAAAAGTGAGTAAAAAAAGGCAAGAGAGATGTGAGGAGAAATAGAGAGAAAGAAACGATAAAGGAATGCAGTGGACAATTGAATGCAGAAAGAGACACGAAATCAGCGAGTAACAGAGATACAGGAAGAAACAGAGTGAGAGAGAGAGAGAAAGAGACAAAGAAACGGAGAGACGTGGAGAAATAGATACAGAAAAAAAACCGACTGAGAGAGATACAGAGATTCGAGGAGAAATAAAGGGACTTTGAAAAACAGTGGAAAGATAGAAAGAAAAATTTGTCAAATGGCTTTAGAAATCCCCCCCCCCCCCCCCTGTTGAAAAAAAAAAAAAAAAAAAAACCCGATGAAAGAGGTAATAAAAAATTTCACGGTTCTTGTTATCGCAGCTACAGTTTCATCCTGAGCTCATAAAAACTGACATTTGGCGTAGAACTGCTGCTTGGAACTCAAAAGTTCAAAGTTGAAATACATTTTTTTAAAAGTAGTAAAAAAAATTTTTTCCTTCAAAAAACGTAAAGGAAAAGTACACAAAATTCTACTGTTGTCGGCTAACCAGCGTGAGGGAGACACGTGTTTGTGAGTTAACTCTAGGTAAACCCTATTTGTCCGTCAGACACAGAAAGGATTCTTGGACACATCAAATTAAAATATTTGTTCGTAAAATAGTTGACAAGTTCTTTAAGTTTCTCAAAATAATTACAATTAATTATATCCTTCTGCAAGAAGACGGGGTATGGCAGCGGACAGGGTTCGAACCCTGGAAAGAACTTCGATACCACCGATAGAACGCATTCCACACGACCAAGCAGCCATACGTAGAAAAGTGTCTACATATATTAATTATTTTGTCTTTTATTAACTTAACAAATTATTTACTAACAGGAAAGTTGATATCGGCATCTTTATATCTCTTTCTGTTTTCGACCGGACATGTCCAACAAGCGCCTACATACCTAGCCATAAGTGATTACATATCTAGCAACTAATGACTATATATCTAGCAACTAATGACTATATACCTAGCAAAAAGTGACTGCATACCTTGCAATTACTGACTACACACTTAGCAACAAATGGCTATGTTGTTAGCAACAAGTGACTACTTACCTATCAGCAGCTGACTAGATCTACGTACCTAGAATCTTGTGCCTTAAACTATTTAGTCACACCAAGCGCTGTTCCAGTTGTTCATCTAGACCTGATCGTCCAAGATAAACAGTTTCAGATGTAATGAACACAAATCTTCAGCTGCCTCAAGGCAAGTAAAACAAACAGGTTAATTAATTGAACAGCTCCTGTGTTTCATCAATGATCGGGCAAGTCTTCTTGGATTCAATCAGAACATTTGTTCTATGTGAGCCACGTGATTTGAAATTGGAAGGAGAAAATTCTGTTTTGTTTCCAAGTGTTCCCTTTATGCTACCCCCCCCCCCCCCCCAATCATTCTTTCACAGCTCAGTCCACATCTAACATTACTAATACAGGTTGCTGAGGAAAAGAGAACAACGCTGGCAGAAGAAAAACGCCAGAGAAGAAAAGCAAGGGCCACGATACTAGCTCCAGCTGGAATAGCCTGCCCAGTGTGCAGCCGAACATTCCGGGCTCACATAGGTCACACCAGCCACATGAAGAGGCACAGGGCCCCAGTGCAAGGCCCTCAGCCCCCTGGATGACAAGATGGTCATCATCGAACCACGATGGACGAACTATATATATATATGTTATTAATGTAATATATAGAATAATGTGTGGTGCCCCCGACGTGTTAAAAGACTAAATCACAGAAATTGTTCAATACATCAGCATACTCAGCAGAAGGACAGAAGGACAACGTATTTATTTAATTATTAGATAAAAATTGTTGACGCGGTGGGTCCCGTGTTCGAATCCTGGTAATGACTGAGAATTTTTTTATTTTGTAAAATTTGGGACGCCTCTGAGTCCACCCAGCTCTAGAGGGGGGTTCCTTACGTCCCATGGTGAGTAGGTAAGGGTGGCTGTTCATTGTGCTTAATCGAACATGTCGTAATTTCTTTATATACATTTTAACAATTTAAATACTTAATAATTAAATTACAAAACTGGTGTTCAAGGAATGCGAAGGGAGATAATATCCATGTACATCTTTAGATTTTTAGTGATAATTTGTTTAATGACCACACACTAGGCGATTTCACTTGATTACTTCCCATTAAACGTGTTCACATTCACACGACTACGTCACCAGCAGTGTCATTACGAGGACAGCGTGACATGCGCCCTGTCGACTGACACAAAGGTCACGTGATTGTACAATACTATCTCTCGCAGACTGTTTAATTAAATGTCATTACATCCTATATTAAATGTCATTACATCCTATTTTACCAAAATGTAATATACAGTCTCATTAAAAAAAAAATATCAGCATATTTTAGTTGTTTGAATAAACTGGTTAGTGAGGAGGTATGGCTTCGAACCTGGATCATCTAAATCTCTTGACCATGTACTTAATTGCTCTAGCTCGATGACTTCGATAAATACTTAATGGGCATTCTCTCAAATGACCAATAAATCACTTTCTGCCTCATCGTCCCCCTCCTGACACACACACACACATTGAGATGAATAAAAGACATGTGACCAATAATTCTCTGGACTTTTAGTTTTCATATATATTGAAAAAAGAATACACAGACGCAAGTAGTTTTAATTCTGTTTCAAATCTACCACTAAAGAGAGAGAGAGAGAGAGAGAGAGAGAGAGAGAGAGAGCACAATGAGGGAACAAACTGTCGCTTTAGTCTCCTGTATAGATAGATATAATTTTGTACAAACTTTCAGACTATCCAACATTTTTTTTTCTGTATGTTAATCTCTGCCTCCCTTCTTCTTATAAAATAATGATTGAAAAACAAAAATTATTGAAATAAAAATAGGAAATGAGAGAGAGAGAGAGAGAAAGAGAGAAAGAGAAATAGAAGTGAGATAGAAAATGGAATCGTAAAATCACAATTTAGTTACAAAACCCGGCGCTTTTGAACGCACAAACCTATTTTAGTACAAGCTGGACTAAGTAAGAATTACCGACACATTCATCCAAATTGTACAATGATTTGTAAAATAAGCCAAAAAATAGGAATTTCTTTGAAAATATTTTTTTGAATTCTGAATAACAAATTAACAAAAAAAAAAAAAAAAAAACCACCTTTAAAGACAATATTATAATATACTAAAAAAAAATATTTGGTTCAAACTGAGTATCGATCTTATAAAAATAATGCACAGTTTCACTTGCATTTGATATTTTTCTTCAAAATAATGGAGCAGAACTTAGTTACTAATCTTTGAGGCTAACTGTGATGGACAACTTTCCTTCGACTCTAGATGTTAGATTTTCCGGAATTGTCATTAGTTTGGTTAAATGGCTCTCCATCAGAAAGCGTTCTATTAGTTTTAGAAATAGCAATCTAACGCAATTACATGTGTAGCGGCTTTCTAGGTGCTATAAACTTTTCGAAAAGGATTTTGCTAGTCTTAAAATTCTTTTCGGAGATTTTTTTGTGGCCATCGGTCATGGCTGCTTAAAGATTGTTATTTTGTTTTATTGAAAACGAAACACGTTTGTTTATAACAATATTACTTCAAAGTTTAAACTAGCATTTTTTTTCCTCCATGTGAATGGCATCGCTATTTTAATTATTTGGCTATTACATAACATATTGCAGGCCGGATAAGACGGACTTAACCCATCACTGATCTAGACTAACAATCTGTGCGATTAGAAATATTTTTACCTTTTTTATTTCGCAATTTCATGCTTTTAGCTTTCTCAATTCGCTATGATCCCATCACTTGTCTGGACCAGTTGGAAAAGAGGGGGGGGGGGGTGAAGTGAATCTGGGTGAAAGTTACTGTGATCGCTTTTCAAATGTACTAAACAAAAAGTTATAAGTATGAATTAGAGCTCGAAAGCTCAAGCCTCCTCTAGGGGACTAATTCAACTTCTACTGCCAAATCTATCAATTACAATTTCTTTCCCTTTTTCAAAACATGTTTGTTGACCGAGTGTTTTACATTAAATTATTTTTATTGAAATAATTTTAATTTATTATTATCTGCTATTATTATAATTGCAGATCAAGATGTTGTCTTTAATACTAATTTGAAATATTATTCATTAGACCTAAACATGTTTTAATGAAAGCGTCATGCCTTACCTTGATGTCAGGATGTCACCTATATCCAGTGTAGATGTGAAAGTATTACATGTGGACTCACGAGTCAGTCAGTCAGTCACATTGGTACCAGGACTCTACCAGTTGTAATCTGCTCCCACCTACTACAGCCCGCTCACTCTTGAGAGTCTGTCTTCTGATTGGACAGTTTCTTTTCTCACTTCATGTGCTAATTTCATTCATACATTTTTTTTTCCACCCAAGTTCTGAGACCTGGTTTCTCTCCCCTTCCCACTAACCTCGTTTTATCACCTACATTTTGTTTCCTCGCTTTCTCTACAACTCTCTTTTCAGTTTGTTGTCGCTCTCTCTCTCTCTCTCTCTAAATATGTTTCTTTCAGAATCTCTGTTTTGATTTCGGTTCTCACTCTTTAAATTTATGTATCTCTTTATCCCTGTATCTTTCCCTGTCTACAATAGAGGCTTACTTCTCTTTCTCTTTTTTCTTCCAACTATCTCATTTCTTGCGTTCTCTTTCTTTTCACTGTTTCCAGGACTCTCTTTAATCGGTTTTTTTTTTCACTATGTTTCTTTCTCTTAATTTCTCTTTTTCTCTCTCTCAGTCTGTCTCCAAGTGACTGTGTCTCAAAAGCTTGTTTTCTCTGTTTCTTAAGCTCTCTTATTATCGACTTCTCTAGTTCTTCTTTACTCTCTTCCTATTTTTAGTCATTCCATTTTTTCACTCTCTTTCTCTCTCTTCACATCTCCCTCTCACCACATCTCTCTAGACATCTTTCTCTCTCTCTCTCTCCACTTCTCTGTCTCCCCCACATCTCTCTTTTTCTCTCCACATCTCTCTTTCTCTCTCCACAGCTCTCTTTCTCTCTCCACATCTCTCTCTCTCTCTCTCTTTCTTTTGCACACTTTCAACTTTTATTTCCAGTCCTTTTGTCCTCTTTCTTGCTCGTTCTCTCTTTTCCTCTTTCTCATTCTTTCAAACTTCTCTTTTTGGCTCTCTCTTTCCTCCATTTCTTTTTCTTTCTCTTGGTGTCATTGTTAAATGAACACAAAATGAGACCAAATTTAAATTCTAAATAAAAAAAAAAAAAAAAAAGCCATGGCAGACTATTTAAAATAAAGAGCTCCAATGCAAGGGGAGATAAACAAGAAAGACCTGGGCAGGAACATTGCTAGACAAGAAAAGCGGGTAATGCCTGGTGGGTGGATCTGAAGGGGGCGCTGTGATTACGTCAAGGTGTTCAGCAGAAGTGAAGTTATTCACCAGGAGTCAGGGAGCGAAATGGAAGACTGATAATGGAAGACAATTTCGCTAAACAGAGGTGTTAATAAATCAGGGGCGGATCTAAGGGAGACAGGGGAAGTAATGCACTCGTGTGCATAGGCCATTCTTAAGTTTGACACTGTCTGTGTGTGCTTAGGTTCAAAGCGAAGATGTGTTTATATTAAGAGCACGTGTAGCCGTAAATGTGTGATGTTGCTTGAATGCGACAAACACACCTTATAATCTGTAATAAACGCACATTCTCTTTATTTCGACACTCCGACATTGACAATGACTATACAAAGTTTGAAAGTAAAAGAGCTACAAATTGGGGGGGGGGGGCTGGTTCTCTGAACAGCTTTCAATTCGTTCTCTTTTTTTAAAACAAATTTCAATAGTGTGTCGTGGGCGTAGCCAAAATTTTTTATGGAGGAGGGGAAATTTTTTTCCTTTGTTTTTCATTGCACACCCACCCACACATTCACACTATTTCATACATATATATATATATTACATACATATATATTACATACACATATACTACATACATATATATCACATACATATATATCACATACATATATATTACATACATATATATCACATACATATATATTACATACATATACTATAAACTTTGGTAATTAATAGCCAAAACAACCTTCATTATTTTTTTTCCGTGGTCTTTTGTATGCTAGATTTGGTTCTTTTTGGAGTTAGTGGATTTAGAGTTTGCACCTCATCTTGTCAGACAATGGGGCCTGTGTCTCAAGCGTTATTTTTTTTTATTCGTAACTTAAAACATGTATTATCTAAAGTATCTACATGAACTATCCTGCTATTCTTTTAAGCAAAAAAATCATCAAAAATATCAAAACTGCTATTCACTGCACTTTGTTAATGGAGCCCAGTGACTGTGAGAAAAACAGATCAATGCGTGAAATGTTTTATTTGAGGTATGGTTGATTGCAATTTGCTTTAGTTTTTATTTTTAATTCTGCGGCTTGAATTCTCGTAGATTTTTTTTTTTTTAATGGATTTCAGAATAAGCTTCGGGCAGGAAAGGCTCGTTAGGCCTGGCTGCTAACCCTACCTAGAAGAAGTAAAATTCTGAATCCAAACCTTTGCTGCTTTTCTGCTATTACTAACATAGGAAAGGCTTCGGAAGTCAAACTAATGAAAAAATCGGAAAACCGGTGACCCTTAGGCAGCTTACAGCACACAGAACTACTGTCTACTCAGAGCCGACCCTAACAATTACGGGCCCTATTCGAAACGGATTGTGCGGGGTCTAGTCTGGGTAGGGAAAAGGATAATAAGTGAAAATACAGATTTTGTATTAGGAAATAATTTCGTTTTTGCATGTTATAATTCTTTACTAAGTACAAAATCACGATCAAATAAATTTTACTTTACGAGCCTTGCGCGAGGCGAAGTCACACAGTATATCTTACAAATTCTGTTTCCTACATAGAAAACGCTCGGTAGCAAGAATTGCCAAATTGTTCAATCTATAAGTTTGAGGCGCGAGAAACTTCTTTCACCAGATGCCCAAGTTACGGATATTGTTAAAAAATTCTGAGTGCAACATAGTAGTTTGGGAAAGCAGTGTAACTTTCATTAGTAGACAGATAAGCTAAAATTTCTAGTGGGGTTTGGGAGGTATATGGAAGCATATGGCTTGAAATTCCATTTCATCTGCTAATTCTCGCCCACATATATCTGCTGACTGGTCTATTGATGCCGTCAATGCTTGCTGTAAATTTTCGCATGTCATCAAGCTGAAGGGTCTTGAAGCTGACAAGAAAGCCAAATAGATTGTGGTTTGATTTCAGCTTTTCAAATCTCAACTGCAAGGATTGAATTGCAGTGTCCACAATTCTGTTGAAGCAATTTATCTTGTAGTGTCATCTTCAGCAATTGCTGGTGTGAAGTGTTCCACGTCAAGCTGGAAAGATTGCTCTTCCATGTTTGTAACCAATTCCTTTGTTGTAACAAGAATGTTAACAAACCCATCATTAGCGTGGGACCTAACAATGTGCGGGGCCCACAGAGGCTGCGTATGTTGCAATGGCCTAAGACAGGCCCTGTGTCTACTACACCCTGGCAGATCTGTATCGGATACCTGTTGTTTACCTGCAAAGACAGGGGGAACTACCGAGTAGGTGACATCCTTCTGACCATAGCTTAAAGATGGAACCAGGTACGTTTTACGCAGAAGCAGGCCAACTTGTTTTCATTGCAGATTTTAGTGAGGCGAGCTTATCCACTGTAGACATCTATTTAGAAAGTATCTGTAGATCTAGATGTATATATTTATTCTTCATCGTTTGTTGCATGACCAGCTAGCTCAGTTGGTGGTGCTAATAACGCATATGTCGTGTGTTTAATGCCTGATGCGGCCATTTTTATTCCCGCGATGTTTCTCGATCATAAAAAAAGGAAAAATGAACATAAAAGAATCGCTTTTAATTTTAATACGATTGTTACTAAATTAAGATAAAAAAAATATAATTTAGTTTACTATGGAATTTGAACGTAAAGAACGAATAGACTTGGAGTCGTGGTGGCTGAGTTGCAAAGCGCTTGGCTTCTGAACCGGGTTCAAATCCTGGTGAAGACTGGGATTTTTAATTTCAGGATCCTTATGGCGCTTCTGAGTCCACCCTGCTCTAATGGGTACCTGACATTAGTTGGGGAAAAACTAAATGCAGTTGGTCGTTATGCTGGCCACATGACACGCTCGTTAGCCATGAGCCACAGAAACAGATGACCTTTACATCATCTGCCCCATAGATGACAAGGTCTGAAGGGGAAACTTTACATACATATTACTTGTTTTGCTTGTAGTACAGTGAAAACATGATATGCGTAACGAGATGGAACAAATGTTGACTTATGGTAAGGCAACGGTAAATGTGTACAATCAGATGTGATATCGAAATTATAATAATCCCTACAAACAAGAAAAAATCTAAATGAATGTTGAGGGGCAGAAGTCTAAAATACGAGGTGCTGAAAATCTAAAACAAGTGGGGAGGAAGTTGTAAAATAAATGGCTCTCAATTAGTCTAAGTATATGTTTGCACATCCGGTGTTCTCTTTGAAAACCACACCATCATGTTGCAGTCGTGCAGCCATTTCTTTTTATACTGGTTCCATGGCCAATAAACCAATCGTGACATTCTTGCCAGATTTTATAATGGAAGAACCAAGTGCAAGCCACTACAGATTGCCACTTTGCACGTGAGAACTTAATCATTCCAATAACTCCACATTAGAATCTAGATACGTTGCCAGTTTTCGATGACATTTTAAGCCAAAATTTAATTCAATACTTCATTTATATCGGGATGTTTATATTAGTTGGTGGTCTTAGAATTTTAACACCTGACACAAATAGTTAAGGTAGTCAAGTGTGAATTTTGAAGTCGAGTACAGAAGAGATGGAATTCTTGGGAAAGAAGAAAAGAGAGAAAAGATAGTGAGAGAGACACAGAGAGAGAGAGATGACTAAAAAAATAGACACAAAAAGACTGACAGACACATAAAGAGAAATAAGGAAATTCTATTTAACTACAATAAGAGCAAACAATTCTAACTAAAAATGCAACTAAAAAGTAGAAAATAAATTACGGGACATTAAAGTATTAAGTACACACAGGCTAATATGAACAACGATTTGTATCTGTCTTATTGTTAGGTGTGCTTTAATATAACAGTTATTTGTAAAAAAATTATTTTTTTTCTTTCCTTTGTAGTCTTAAACCATACAGTCGTATGGTCAGAAAAAAAGGTTTGTGACCCAAACAGTGAGCCTATGTGTGTCACCCTTAGGGTCTTACCATTCATCAAGAGAATTGACACAGGTCTGCAGTATCATTGTTTACATACCACCCACGACTTATCTCCCCTTAGCTTATCCTATGTGTGAACTTAAAAAAACGAATTAATTACGACTCATTCATTAACTAATTGTTTGATTTTTTTTAAGTGAATGATTCATGTGTTGTATTCGAGCCAAATTCTTATAGGCAAAAATTTGATGCCGATTGATGAGAAGTGGCTCAAAAAAAAAAAAAACATACTAGAAAATACAGAGTGACTTAATCTAAGCATTGTAAAATAGAGATACTAGAGAGAGAGAGGGGGGGAGAGAGAGAGAGGGAGAGAGAGAGAGGAAGAGACAGAAAGAGAGAGAGAAAGAAAGAGAGAAAGAAAGAAAGAGACAGGAAGAGAGAGAGAGAAAGAGAGAAGAAAGACTGTACTAATCCAATAGCACGAGATGTAAGTTGGAGCTAAAGTTCTGAACCTGAGTACTAGAATATTCCTAAAAAGACTACAGGCTCTACAGAACACAGGAGATGAAGTAGTCAATGACCTGGCCTATTAATCCAAACGTTAAACAGGTCACACAGTAACTCCAGATGTCTGCATTTCATTTTTATTAACCGCCTCTTCAGTTTGTTTTCTCTCTTGATGATATGTATCTCTTATTTCTTGAGTAGACTTATCAACTGTTTTGTAAACAAAACGTGAAACAGACTCCGTTGAAAGGGGAGGAAATCATTATTAAATTCTTTCATCTAGTGATATAGAGTTTGATAACATCTGATCGCATTCACAGTTATCGTCCCTGAGTACTTGGACCGTTACGATGTGTCTTTCGGCCAGGTCCTAGAATGATGAAAATGTATAGCAGACGTACATGTGTATTTAGTAGAAGCTGCCAGGTTGTAAGATATGTACAGGTTTGTTTTTTGTTCTCTTGCTGAATTAACCTGCTACGTGCGGTGCTTTGATCTCGATACGTGACTGAGTTTGAAGCTATTTTTACAAAGCTTGTATCAATTCACTCTGTTTATCTGGTAAAACGTTTCTCGGATCAAGTTAAAACTCTGCACGGTTATTCATTGAGCCTGGCAAGACATCAATGAATAAAAAAAAATAACCAACTATTTTATTCATTATCTTGATTAATTATTTTGTTTGATATCGAAACAAGGGGAATAAGTGCTACTTAATGATAGATGTAGATGTATATATGGATTTAATCCCCTATTATCATCTGATATGTTCTTTCTCTCTCTTCCTATTCTCGGCTCAAGATGAAAGTTTGCATAATTCTAATATGAAATTTGGCATGACCCTTTAATATGTACAAGTTATTTAATCATTTAGTCCTAATTGATTAATTTTGTTTCTTATAGCAGAAAGGGAGCTAAACCATGTAATTTTATTAAATGGCAGTAATAAGCTTTGTTTTTTAAAAGTATTTTTTTTTCTATTGCTTGTTTTTTTTTTTTTTTTATGTCTTAACGAAGGAGGAAAAATGAGGAAGTAATCAAAAGATATTTTAAAGGCTCAGACAATTGATTTCAAAGACAGAGACATCATGATAGACAAGACGCTTAGCAGTTGAGCCAGGAGAGAGAGAGAGAGAGAGAGAGAGAGCATATAAAAGGGATTTAAAGAGATAAAATTATAGAACAAAATATCTAAAAGAAGTAAATAAGCAAGAGAGAGGTTGTTGGCTGACGATTTTTAGTTGTCTCGAAAGGAGATAATTAGATAGTCTCATAACAATCTAGTTCTAATCTCTACAAGTCGAGATAAATAGTCTCATAACAATCTAGTTCTAATCTCTACAAGTCGAGATAGATAGTCTCATAACAATCTAGTTCTAATCTCTACAAGTCGAGATAGATAGTCTCATAACAATCTAGTTCTAATCTCTACAAGTCGAGATAGATAGTCTCATAACAATCTAGTTCCAATCTCTAAATCTGTCAGGAAGGGAAGTTTTGTTAAATGTAAGCAATGAATAAAATCCAAAGTAAAGGATCAGAACATCATAATGTGTTAATTTCATGGGAACTTTGCAGAAAAGTAAAGAAAATGATATACATGTGTTCTAATCAGGTGGTTCAGTTACTGCCTGAACAACCCACAGGGGTAGAGCATCCCCACTTGGTCTCTATAACACTTGCCAACAGTTGATACTTGGTCGTTAAGGTAGAGCCCCAAACAGCGCTAGGAACTAAACAGGGGAAGGAGTATTACAGTCTTATTGTTGAACTTTAAAATATAAAATTGTAGTTTGTTTGCAGCACTATATAAATAAAAAATATTAAAAGGATTATTATTCTATAAAATACGCTATTAATTATTAACATAAATATAATATACAATTTATACATTTTAATATATCATCTAAATATAAATATGAATCGGGAATGGGGGGGGGGGGGTCCTTGGAAGTGCCAATCAAAAGGACGAGGAAGCTTCGGCCATAATAAACAATATAAAGCCTTTGAACAAATCAACGGGCGTAGCCGGTGGATAATTCTAGTGTATCATATATACAAGACAAATATATGTAATTCTCACGATTTATCTATTTCCGAGAATACACTGCTGAACAGTTGAAGGATTCACTCTAATCAAATGTAATTAACCCAGTAAAAATGTGCTTATTTTTTTGTGTGACAGACCAGATTTCTAAACTACGGTTGCAGTAGTGCAAGCGTTGTAACGGCGACACAAGGTGTGTAAATTAGAAGTGCCAGGCTAAAGATTTAAGTGCAGTGTGAATGCTTGGGCCGTACTCAAATACGTTGCAATGAAGTTGTATGTAAACAATTTCATCACGTCTGCTCATTCAAACAATTTGCAATGGCCGGCGGGATACTTCCTGCCCGTTACTTGGCCTTTCGAGACTCCTGTCGAAGTCGGCGAAGTTAGTTTTACAGGACTCGATGATTAATGTGACACATGACATGACATGCGAGTGTAAAAAAAGGTAAGGCACAATTAACTTAGACAACCATCTAACACGGAGGCGCGGAGGCTGAACGGTAAAGCGTTTGGCTTCTGAACCGGGGACAGAGGTTCGAATCCTGGTGAAGACTGGGACTTTTAATTTCGGGATCTTCGGGGGCCTCTGAGTCCACCCAGCTCTAATGGGTACCTGACATTAGTTAGGGAAATGTAAAGGCGGTTGGTCGTTGTGCTGGCCACATGACACCCTTGTTAATCGTAGGCCACAGAAACAGATGACCTTTACATCATCTGCCCGGTAGACCACAAGGTCTGAAAGGGGAACTTTTTTATTACCATCTAACACTCGCCAGGTTAATCTTTCTGTTTGGATTTCTATGTCAGAATGAAAAGTATTTTTAAAGTACAAAGCTGTGCTATTTAGACCTTGACCTTTGTCCTAACAGATTTCCTTGATCATCAATACCTTGACCTTCTGAACTTACGACTAGGAAAGAAACTCTTCTCTGTGTTCGGTGCTACTAGTTAACAAAATGTCTCGAGCTTCAAGCACAAAGTGATAGCATAAACTTTTCTAGTACGAAGACTATTTGATATCAGCACTTGGAGAGGTTATCAACTTATTGAGTACTTTGTTTTTGCTATAAAAATGCACTTAGGGATATAGTGTCCGGCAATAAACTATACACCGGGTTTGTCAAGGTACACAGAATAAAACAAATTTACCTTCAGGAAAAGAATATCCTCAGAAGGTTCTAGTTGCAGGGGGAATCTATAAGGTTAATTTGAACTTTGCTTAATTATTAAACACCAACGTCTTATTTAACGTTAAGTTATAATACACGAACAAAGCAAACGAGGTGGAAGAAAAAAGTCACGTTTAGGAGAGTGAAGGAGTAAAGAAAGTGGAGAGGCATCGGTGAGTGAAGGAGTAAGGAAAGTGGAGAGGCATCAGTGAGTGAAGGAGTAAAGAAAGTGGAGAGGCATCAGAGAGTGAAGGAGTAAACAAAGTGGAGAGGCATCAATGAGTGAAGGAGTAAAGAAAGTGGAGAGGCATCAGTGAGTGAAGGAGTAAGGAAAGTGGAGAGGCATCAGAGTGTGAAGGAGTAAACAAAGTGGAGAGGCATCAGTGAGTGAAGGAGTAAAGAAAGTGGAGAGGCATCAGTGAGTGAAGGAGTAAAGAAAGTGGAGAGGCATCAGTGAGTGAAGGAGTAAAGAAAGCGGAGAGGCATCAGAGAGTGAAGGAGTAAACAAAGTAGAGAGGCATCAGTGAGTGAAGGAGTAAAGAAAGTGGAGAGGCATCAGTGAGTGAAGGAGTAAACAAAGTGGAGAGGCATCAGTGAGTGAAGGAGTAAAGAAAGCGGAGAGGCATCAGAGAGTGAAGGAGTAAACAAAGTGGAGAGGCATCAGTGAGTGAAGGAGTAAAGAAAGTGGAGAGGCATCAGTGAGTGAAGGAGTAAAGAAAGTGGAGAGGCATCAGTGAGTGAAGGAGTAAAGAAAGTGGAGAGGCATCAGTGAGTGAAGGAGTAAAGAAAGTGGAGAGGCATCAGAGAGTGAAGGAGTAAACAAAGTGGAGAGGCATCAGTGAGTGAAGGAGTAAAGAAAGTGGAGAGGCATCATTGAGTGAAGGAGTAAAGAAAGTGGAGAGGCATCAGAGAGTGAAGGAGTAAACAAAGTGGAGAGGCATCAGTGAGTGAAGGAGTAAAGAAAGTGGAGAGGCATCAGAGAGTGAAGGAGTAAAGAAAGTGGAGAGGCATCAGTGAGTGAAAGAGGAGGAAGAATCCAATGAATTTTCTCGATACCCATATGATTGCATCTTTTTCGTAACGAAAGCAAAGTTCATTTAAACATATCCTACAAGAATTAAAATCAATGCCATTTATTGAGCATATAAAAATTCTGGCCTCATGTCATTTAATGTTTGTTTTCACACTTTTCTACAATAAAATTTAATATATCTGAAGAAATTAATACATGTTTATTTCTTTTTCAAAAAGTTTTTAAGTCTTATTTAATTTCTGAGTAAAGAAAAGCGGGCTTACAGCAGGCAACCTTTGAAAGAGTTATCTTGAGAGATCTCCACGGAGTTGTAGAACACACATTATATGTGGCAAAATATGTAGGTCGCCATTTGGGTTTGCTTTGTCGTGTGAAATAATGCCCTCATTAGTGATCTTCGGAATGGACGGGATTGTTTTATAATTCTGTATTTCAGTAATAATACGTCTCCAAGTGTATTCTAGACAACTTGCCTTGACCCACCAAAGCAAGGTGGACATGTATCAACAACAGCCAAGGGAAAACACATTTTAATCGTGGAATAAGAGCGTTTGTGTGTGTGTGTGTTTTTTTTTGGTGAAGTGCCCCATACAGTCTAGGATTAATATCACAGAAATCTCACAAAAAAATGTTTTGATTTCCGTAACATTTACTTTCAAAAGACAATTTAAAACAACAAGTTTAATTTTAAAAAAAAACGTTTAACAAAACCCTTACTTATTTTTGAGGGAAATTGCAAAATTATTTATTTTGAATAAATCAATTTTTAATCTTATACTTAAATACCATAAAAGTTTGTTGTGTTAATAGAATGAACCGTCTGGAGGCCAGGTTTTTTTTTTTTTTACTAGAGTACATAGTTGTTAAGGGAGGTTATATTGCTGCTTCATCACTATTGGAGTTTTTATGCTTTGACTCCCTTTTTCAATAACAAAAGCCAATATAAAACAAAATTAATTACGACTAATTGATTAAGTGATTTTTTTTTTTTAATTGATCGATGGGTTTTCATCGACAATGATTGATTTCACAAAGTTCAACTTGATCCGAGAATGGGAAGTGGGAGAAATGACTTGTAAAAGATTTGATCAGACAGACAGTGATTAGATATAAGCATAGTACAATCAGACATTGTGCTTATTGATACCAATCTGCTGGTAGACAAATAACCATCTAATAAAATTTATTATACTAATTAAACTTCAAAGAACTTGAGTAACTTCCTTGTGAGCAATACTAAATATAATTTTATTTTTAATATAGACAAAATCAAGTTTTGATAAATGATATAAATGTATTAGACTCTAGTTATAATATTTTGTATCACCTAACTCCCTACCTTTCAGCCTCACGTTCTGGAGTCGTCTGCTCAAATACCAAATGACAAAGCCACCTAAGTTGCATTATTCACAACCAATCGCTGACCTCTTCCCACCGTCATCATAGAAACACACACACACACACACACACACTATAACAGACGTGAAAAAAAATAGGTCACAAAATTGCAAAACAAAACAAAACAAGAAAACTTTGGGGGATAGACAAGAGAATGGAGCATGATCCGAAAGATGTTTCCTTGAGTCGATTCCAACAGATTTCTGTAGCATTGCTAGTTTATTAAATTATTGTCTGAGTGCTGTAAGAACTATTCAAATCCACGAAGACTCAAATCATCCTTTAGACAAATCATACAATCTTGGCTCAACTAGCAAGCGTGGCCAGTAATCTATCATTAGCTAATTTTTTGTTTCCCGAAAAACACTTTAAAAGATGGAACCTCAATTGTTTATCTTTCCATTTCAAAAACATCCGATAGAAGGCGCACACAATTTTGACCAAATCTCTGGATTCCATTTATTGGTCGATATACTTTTTCCCCGCCAGAAAATGAGGCGATATTAGGCTCACCTCCAGCTAGTTTGGCTCTGCGCGTACAAGCTGGCAACATAGGGGTTTATCTGGAAAACTTCCTGGCCAAACAGCTGGCGGTCCCAGCATGCAACCCTAGCGTTAAGAACATCAGCTTCCTGAGCAACTGGCAATAACAATGAAACATGTCACTGGCAGCGGTTCCTTAGACTGCTTTTATAGCTGTGAGTCCAGACAACCATTACATGATACTATCGGCGTTAGTCTTTTGGCTGGAATGGCTGGCTGGTCATGTGGTTTGCACTTAGATATTCAAGGCGATGTCCTAGAGTTCAAAACTCTCATGGATCTGCAGGCGCTCTAAAGTCAAAACAAAAGCTAATGGTTACTTAATTACAAAACAAAATTAATTGTTGGTTGTGGTCTTGGCAATTCAACAGCGTAAGAAAAAATGAACCATAAATAATCGAATAATAAGTGTATACAAGCATAACAACAACGCGAAAAAAAAAGTTGGTTATCTTCTTTTCCATACAATTAGTTATAAACAAAATTAACTGTTGGTAAAAAAATCTGCAAATGTTTCCCCTTATAAAAACTGGCACTGGTGGTAGATAGACTTGTCGCGGGGGTGTGAGATGCTTAATTATCACACAATACATGTCAGTACCGGAAACAGTCATTAGAAAAAAAAAGATGCTTTACGAATCTGGCATTTCACTTGGAACTCGCCCTAAGCTCTGGCTGCACAACAGGAACAATACGAAACTGTTTTACATTTTAATTTGATATTCGACCATTTCATATTTCAAACAGATTTTGCATATTAAACTTTTCAGTTAGCCATTTTATTATCAAAGAGGATTCGATCTTCTGCTGTTCGTGCCAGCTGCAGGCATCTATCTCGTGTTTCTCTAGACCACCCTGCTGTTGAAAAGAGGAAAAAAAAACCTCTATATAGGTCAGTTGCGTTTTATCTGACCCTTTCATCTTTGCGTACGACTGACCTCTTGCAACCTCCCCCACCCCCACAGCTCCTTTTTTTCTTTTTCTTTTTTTTTTACTTCAGCCACGGAGCAACATGTCTTGATTTTCTTCCAGCGATCACCTTACGGCTGTCTACGCCCATGGCATTCTCACCGGTCCAAGAGCAACATGGCGTCAAGGCGAGTAGACAAATACGCGCTCACTGCTCCCCGAGCTGTCGTGGTTGTCATTATAATGCGAGATGTCTTTGAGTCGGAGCTTTTGCAAGGGAGATAAAACTTTACACTTGTCTTGCCTCCCACATTGTCTCAGCACGTGCGTGGGCGTGTTTGGTTGTGTGTAAAATAAAGTTCCCCTTTCAGACCTTGCGATCTATAGGGCAGATAATGTTAAGATCATCTGTTTCTTTGGCCCACGGTTAACGTGGGTGTCATGTGGCCAGCACAACGACCAACTGCCTTTACTTTTCCCCAACAAATGTCAGGCACCCATTAGAGTTGGGTGGACTCAGAGGCGTCCAAGGATCCCAAAATTGAAAATCCAAGTCTTCACTAGGATTCGAACTCGGGACCACAGTTTAGAAGCCAAGCGCTCAGTCACTACGCCTCCGTGTGTGTAAAAAAGGAAGAGATTGGTCGTGTGGGTCGTATGGGTTGTCTGGGTCGTGTGGGTTGTATGGTTTGTGTGGGTTGTGTGGGTTGTGTGGCCTGTGTGGGTTGTGTGGGTTGTGTGGGTTGTGTGGGTTTTGTGGGTTGTGTGGGTTTTGTGGGCTGTCTGGGTTGTGTGGGTTGTGTGGATTGCCCTATTGTAAATTTGTTTACATCACAATACATTTGTTTGTTTATCTGTCACTGTATTTTCCGCTTGAGAAAATAAGGGCAAGCATACAATTCAATAATTTGAGAACCTTTCTATTTTAAACCATGACTGCTAGAATATCAACGGTTCTCTGCACTTTTTATCATATCTCGTCCAGCTCTCTAGATCTGTATTTTGTTCACTTTAGGTGTGTGAGTTTGTTTTAATTTTAGATGTGTGTTTGAGAAGGACTAAAGGCCTGAAATTAAAGTTAACTCTTTCTCTCCTAACTGACGATACCAACGTTGATTCCACCAGAATGTGGTAATAATTACGGAGAGAAAGAGTTAAGCTACAACTGCTTGGAGCCCTTCCATTAGAATATTTGGTATTTAGATTTTTTTAAAAATCAAAAGTAGATTTCACAATAGTGTATATATAAACACAAGTATAGTAAGTACTACTGCTACACACTGACCAGACTGAAAGTTGTTCCCCAAAATTAATTTCTTTTTTAAAAATGTGTCATATAAATACTAACAAGGATAATTTGTTCTTCTTAAAGTTAATGATCGCTCAAAAAAAAAAAAAGTGACCAGGTTTTGAGCAGCTGGGAAAAGTTTTAGTAAATCGACCAGCTCTGAAAAAATACACCCGATTTTTTTTTTTTTTTTTGCTTTTAATGCCACATAAGAGGTAAGGAAATGATGGACCCACTGAAAGAAAACAAAACCGACAAGCGAAACATGTCAGACCTCACACATTGCAACTGACCGCCTGCTGTATTTCCACGCGACACCTCTTCGGTAAATATTTGTGTATAAAAATAACTAAATGAACTAAAACACACACACACATACATGCACACAGCGAGTTTATGTGTAGAATACAGGAAGAATAAGACGGGGGAGGGGGTGAATGGGCAATGACCTCCCCCCCTCCCATTCAACCGCTTTCCTCCCCTCTCTGTGTGAACGGAAGAGCGTTTTAATGTACGAGGCTGTTGTCGATGGAGGCTTGAGTCCACTCGTGATGTTTTCAAAGGAAGCTGATGTCAAAGGAGATGGCGGTAGTCCGGCGGTAGTGAGGGAACATTGTCAGAGGCTGTGGCAGAGAGACTGTAATTGAAATAGGACTGCTTTCCTAGAGAGGTTGTTTTCAAGCAAGGTTGTTAACGAAGGAGGCTGTCGTCAAGAGAGGCTGTGGTAAGAAGAGGTTGTGGTCAAGAGAGGCTGTGGTAAGAAGAGGTTGTGGTCAAGAGAGGCTGTGGTAAGAAGAGGTTGGGGTCAAGAGAGGCTATGGTATGGAGAGTTTGTGGTCAAGAGAGGCTGTGGTGAGAAGAGGTTGGGGTCAAGAGAGGCTATGGTATGGAGAGGTTGTGGTCAAGAGAGGCTGTGGTGAGGAGAGGTTGGGGTCAAGAGAGCCTTTGGCCAAGAAAGGCAGTGGCCGAAAGAGTCAAAGGTCGAGAGAGGCTGTGGTCAAGAAAGGTTGTGGTCAAGAGTGGCAGTGGTTGAGAGTTTGTGGTTTGTGCTCAGGAGAGGTTGTCAAGAAAGGCTGTCGCCTAGAGAGATTGTGGTTTGTGGTAGAGAAAGGCTATGGTCACGAGAGGCTGTGGCCAAGAGATACTGTTGTCAAAGTGATTGTAGCGAAAGAGGGGATATTTGTAAATTTTAAGACAATTCTTTAGTGTTACTTAAATATCTAGGATAGCCTTTTAAGTAATTGTCCTATATGAATGTTTACAATTAATGTAGAAAATATTTTGGTAGGGGCGACAATGAGAGATTTTATAATATTACTAGAATATTATTATAATGGATTGAAAATCTACATTTTCATTTAAGTTTTTGTGTGTGTGAATATTTAGACCAAAAAAAACAACAAAAAAAAACAACTAATCAGATACCAAAATACATTTAAATTTTTGTGTATTTTTTTTCTCTGCAGAGCGTAACCAGTCAGATAGATATAGGTCATGTTATTTCGTACACTCTTCGTTTATTTCCACCCCATCCCCTTTTTCATCCCAACAGCTCACTAGACGGTTAGAAATGAAAATAAACAGGAAAGAGACTCGTTAATTCTTTTCTATCTCTCATTGCTCATCACCCCCCCCCCCCTCTCTCTCTCTCTGTCACACGCTCCTCACATCACTACAGTTCTCTCCTCTACATCCAGCGCCCTCTAACTACTTTCTAATTATTTATAGTCGACAGAAATAAATGTTTCTTCTCTCCCTTGGCAAGAGTCGACGTTACAATCACTGGCAACTATATCGGGCCATCATTTTTCATCTTTTGGTAAAAGTTTTTTAGTATCATCTTGAAGACTTAGAGTCAATATAATTTTCTGGAAATCCTTGCCTCTAGTCCAAATTATCTCAGCGTGCTTATGCTTGTGTGTTTGAGAGAGAGAGAGAGAGAGAGAGAGAGAGAGAGAGAGAAAGAGAGAGAAAGAGAGAGAGAGAGAGAAAGAGAGAATTTAACGTGTTTACCGAAACCTTCCCTGACCGACTAATAGTCTTCGGCTGTGTATTTACAGTAAGACCTATGTAACTAAATTAAAACTGTCAAACTTGGCTTTAGGAGTAACTTAAGAAATGGTCACAGCCAAAAACAACGGGAGGAAAAACGATTAATGGAATTTCTTTTTTTTTTTTTTCGCTCTTTTTTGTGGATCACTTTAAAAAAATACAAACAATTGCGTCATTACTACTCTCTAACCACCAAAGTCTTCTTACAACTATTTACACGTCTGCAACGAAGAAATGGCTGATGGGAAGATAAGGACGAGGTTAATCTCGTATGTATTGTGTGTTTATATCGAGAATGAAACAAGAAGCAGGCTACCTCAAGCATCTGCTACCCTGCTGACCTCAAATATACACACACACTTATACGCGCGCTAAAACACGCATTGTTTGGCTGTGAACACGATTGGCACCAATGGCTGATAAACAAGGAGCTAGTAAAAATATAATTAACACCGCGAATTAATTATATGGCTAGTCTGCTGACTACTACGTAAGTATTGACAGGTGGGAAGCTCTGGTGGTCTCTCCCCAGTCCTGCTTATTGTCATCTTTTGGACACTCCGAAATACTTCTGCACATGAGATGTACGCGAAACTAATCCAGTAATTTAGACAAGATTACTGTTGACATTCTCTTAGTTAAACATCGAAAGAGTGTCACATCTATTAAAAACTAGTTAATCTTGTAAAAGAAAAAAAAAGTAAAGTTTGTTAATGTATCAAGTTAAGAATTTCATTAAAAGGAGGCTTTTTTAAAAAAAACTTACTACAAAGAATTCTGTGGACAAGGCGGCTGAGTGATTAGGTGCTTAGCTATCAAGCTGATTAGTCATGAATTCAAATCTTGTTGATGACCAAGATATTGAACTTAGGAACTTTCTGGACGAGTCCATGCAAGTCTGATGGCTACCTGACATTGGCTGGAAGTAGGTTAAAGGGGTATAGTCGTGGTTCTGGCATTATGACACCTTCGATAATTGTCGGTCATAGAAATATAAAAATGTTTGTTTGTACAATGTTTGTTTGTAAAATGTTTGTTTGTAAAAATGTTTTGTTTGTAAAATGTTTGACATGTTTCGGATCTTCCTTCAGAGTTGAAGATAGTTTACTTCATAGTCCAAAGCTCCCGCAGGACGACGGGGGATGGGAGCGGGCAGGATTTGAACCCTCGACCATCAATAAATCCGAACGACAGTCCAGCGCGCAAACCGTACGACCAGGCATCCTTGCATTGTCTGTCCCGTTTATAGCAAGACCTGAAAAGCACGCCAGTTGGGTTTTTAAACATAGATCTCAAACACAATAAGCGAAAAGAGATGCAATTTCTGCCCACAAGAAATTTCTTCAACAAATCATCTTTCAGCCTTCGCTCGTCGCGCACAACATGTTATTGTTAAATCCTGCAGAGACGGCCTTACGGGGTGGCAAGTGGGGCAACCGCCCCAGGTCACGCACCTTAAGGGGGCACCGCAATGAAGAGAACTTTCTGGTCATGTATTGGGTACGCTCTGAACACATGATACGCAATCTGAAAAAAACAAAAACTTTTATGATTCTGCTAAAGTTCAATACATGTTCTCCCCTTTCTCCTGACATCACTCCACATATTCAATACCTGGATACAAGATGATTCGAATGTAGGGTAAACACAATGAAAACTGGGTGTGAAGAAAATGGTTGGTAACAATGAGGCCAACATAAAAATAAAAGCATTCTGTGCTTCTTCTTCTGGTTTCTTTGTAAGATCTATAGATATTTTATTGATAAGATTTTGACGAGCACAAGTGATCTATAGTCAACACAAAAAATTATATATTATACGTGAGGTGGCAACCTGTAATTATTAGAGATTGACATAGCTTATATAGTTGGCCGTATTCTACGATGATTATGGTTGCGTAAATTAGAATGAAAACATTTTTGTCATAATTTATTAATTAAATTTATACAAATTATTTCCTTTCTTTAAAAAAAAAATAATCTAGGGTTAGGCTATTAGGGTTAGGGTTGGGGTATTTCAGTAAAGGAAAAATGTTTTAACTTCCGTTTCCTGTGTTTGAAGTATAATGGAGTCCGCGCTAAATGTTTGGTCTGCAAAGTCTCGAGATAGTACATTGACTGATTGAAGATTTTCTTTGAAATGACTATTGGTCAAAATTCATTACAGAAGACATCGTCTGCCTCTTTCATCTCTACATCCGGGTCTTGACTCTTGACAAAGAGGCCGCTCGACGGTTGTCCTTTGAAATACTCTCGAACACGGTTCAACGTTTGTTACGAAACGTTCGTGATGAGAGCCGAAGATAAGACTTGGAAGCCCTTCTTCCTCCCACCCCATTGCATTACGCCTCTGAATTTTTTTTTTACCCTCCCATCCTATTTTCCCGCCTTTAATTAGTCAGTACTTGTAGGGACAAGGTCGATGTTAGTTGATAGATAGTTGACTCTGAAATTCAAACATTTACCAGCCCCCCCCCCCCACTCAACTATCTCTCTCATCTTCTTCTCGTTGCTGGCATACTTGCTCCCTACACATTCCCGCCCTCAGCTCTCTTTTTTCATTGGAATAGTTGCCCTCTCCCCACCCCTTCGCCCCCACCTTTACGTACCAGCACTTTTTAATGTCTGTACAGAAATGCTGTAGACTTTGTCTTATAAGTAAAAAAACAACAACAACAAATATTTGAATACATGGAATTTCTTTTTGGAGTTTGTACCTGACATTCGGGAATTTACAAGTCTGAAGAATGTGACGTTTCGGAATAGAAGCTGTAGTCCAGAGTAGAGTTTTGGTGTTAGAGAAGATGATAATTAATATACATGTCAAAATTAATCTGTTCATTATAATAAACGAAAACTGCTTTTTTAATGGTGTGTTACAATGTGCAAATCTCTTTATATATAATTCTCTTCATGGCTCAAGAGTTTGGAGAAGAACTTAGACATAAATAAATATAGACTGGCCAATTAAAGAGTTTTATGAAACGAAAATTTGTGACTTGCAATTTTGTATACTTTATTATAAAGCATTTATGAGCAGTATAAAAGTGCTTTTTTAAACTTTGATACACACCTATATATATTGTATATAAGGAGGCAGAGTAGATTTGTTTAATCTCTAAGAATGAAGACCATGCAACTTTTCATAATTTGGAAATCCGAATTTACACATGTTTTCAAGTTACATGAAGTTACTTCCTTTTTCCAGTCTATATTTATTTATGTCTATGGACAAGAAGTAAAGGAAAGATCACTCTTTCATTTCTGCAAGTCGGACTAGAGTTACCCTAAGAAAAAAAAAAGGGGGGGGGGAGAGAACAATTAGTATTCACATGTCACAAAATAGCAGGGCCGGACTTAACCGTTGTGACCAAGAAGTCATGGAAAAATCACTCTTTTTTATTTCTACCCCATGTAGTTTTAGCGGCGAAAAAAAGAGTGGGGGGAGGAGAACAAGTAATCTACTCTGTAAATCACCCGTCACTAAATAGCACGACCGGACTTAACCGTTGTGGGGCCGGCGAAATCCGGTCAAGCTTGGGTAATAAGTGAAAATTAAGAGTTTGTATTAGAAAATAAATTCGACTTTACATTTTATTCATTCTTTACTACATACAGAATTACTTTACGAGCCTTGCGTGTAGCGAAGTCATATAGTTTATCATAGAAATTCTATTTCCTACATAGATCACGCTCAATAGCAAGAATTACCAAATGTTTCAATCTATCTACGAGAATTGTTGACCTCAAGTAATTCTTCATTAGTTTGAGGCGCTTCTTTCACCAGATTCCACAATTACTGTATTGCATAATGCCTTTTTTGTTTTTCGCTAGTAGGATTGGAGATTTCCATGTTGAATATCACCCCAAAATGACAATTTTTGTCTATATATTTTAGGAGATTTGTATGAGTTTTCAAAAGATTTTAATAATTTTCGGATATTTCCAGGACTTAGTTGCTTGAATTATATGCTAGAAAGTTGGCAGGCAATTACCTACTTTTTACTGAGTTTATGATAAATAAAAATTGTGGAACATAATTAGCATTAAAATAATTAGCCTGTCACAACTGAATTAGTTACTTTTTTTTGTTTTTATCTTTTTTTTTTTTGAAAGTTTGTTACCTTTGTCAAATTTATTTCCCTGTTTCACGACACTAAGCAACATAAAATATGAACATTTTGCTCAATTCATCTTTGTTTATGACAAAACAGACAGACAGAGTCTACAAGACTTGGCCATATTCTGTCTAGATTGAGTTTCACTTAAGGGATTACGGGAGCACAACTTGAAGGTGTGTGAGTGGGGAAGAGGGGGGGGGGACTAGTTTCCTCTTTGTTTCCCAGCACGAACCACTTGCGCACGCGCACACAAAAAAGTACTTACTAATCAATGTACTTATCTCTGTCTGCCTGTCTACTGGTATTTTATGGGTCATTTGAAGCGGCTCCAGTAGAAAGGTCGGACAGTGAGTACTTCTACTCACGCTGTAAGCTCAACTTCTCTTCTGGGAATACACTTCCTGTATTATTTCCCCCCCCCCCCCCCCCCCAAGTCGCAGTCCCTCTTTTCTCTTTGAGGTAGCAGGTTCCTAGTGAAATGATCTTCCTGGACTGATGTGACCTGGGGCGAGGTAGGTAACAGTTTCTCCAGGACAGGCAATAAGTGTTACATAAAGTTACCTAAGTTACAGAGCGGCTGGAAATGTTACACAGCATAGTGTCACGGACACGTGTTCCAAGTACTTTATGATTCTAGACTAAATAAGCATTCATAAATGTCGAGCCTGTCAATCAACGTTGCTGTGGGAATGACTTATGGGACGAGCTTTCCTGAAATGTCTCTGACGTGGCCAAACAAATGGGAAGCAGGAACCTGTGTTTCTGTCGGTCGTTGAATAGTATCTCCAAAACCTTATTCAACTAAACCGATTATATTTTAAAACTAGAACTTAAAATAACTAGAAAAACTTTTCTACTTGAGATATAGATCCAATCAGGGGGTGGACTGGGTATCAAAATCGGCCGGGCATTTCTATACCGTCCGGCCCATAAATTGTAGGCCTATATTTCATGGTGGACATAAAGTTCTAGGTCTACCTGTCCTCAAAATCATTATGTTAAATTTGATAATGTATCGATAGCTGTACACATGCTTTCAGTGAACACTATGTCCTTATAAGGAATAAAGACTTTATGTTGCTTTTTAATCGCAAAGTGTATAGGCCCTAAAAGGATGAAGCTCTACGGATGTTGGCTATAACATTATTATTAAATATTTTAGATTAAATTAGTAGAGTCTTAGTAGAGTCTGTAAAAGATTTTTAAAAAAATACTTCGCTCAGAGGCCCCTTCCCCTTAAAAAGGGAATTCTATAAAACATTGAACAATTTAATAGTGGCATCCATGCGGCCCTTATCTTATAAAAAGAAGATACTTACTGTGGTCCTACCGGCCCATTTAGATACCGGCCCACCGGGCATTTGCCCAAATGTCCATATAGCCAGTCCGCCCTTGGATCCAATAGTAATGAAATAAACTAATATTTAGACAAAATCTAATTCACTACAAAAACAAGTCTTTATTCTCTGAAATCTCTGGGTCGACTCGCTGTTCATATCTGCATTACGCTAGGCACTATTGCTATTTCATCATCCTCAATGCAAAGCCACCAACCAATCGCTAACGTCTTCTCACCTTCGCACGCACATACATATCCATAAGACATGGTCACGGCTAGATGAGATAAACTTCATTTAAAAGTGATAATTAATGTTATTTTTTAAAATGTGTCTTTAGTTAGAGTTATGTCTCGGCTAACTTATATCAGACTACAATTGTGACATTTATCACTGCTACTAGAGTTGTTTTTTTTATGAACAGTCTTACCTTGTTGTTTGACACGGTTTTCGTGTATCTGTTTGTGTGATGTCTAAATGTCTGTGTTTTTCTATGTGTGTGTGTGTGTTTTTAGTTCCCTTTGTGTGTGTGTTTGTTTGTTTTCATTCAGTTTGTGTTCCCATAGGTGTTTAATGCTTTCAGTATGTGTACGTGCGTGTATGTGTGTGTGTGTATATTTGTATTTCATTGTGTGTGTATTTGTGTATGAGTTGGACTTGTTTTGTTCCAAAGCTTGACAGATTGTTTGTAGTTGAAACAAAATAGTCCCTGTTTACTTCTATACGTTGTAAACAAAGGCATTAATAAGTTGTTGAGTCGTTTGTTGACTGTTGGCAACCAGCAGACGCGAGCCTGAAGCTAGTCCGTAGAGAAATAGAAGGAGTGATATCAAGTAGCGCGGGAAAAAGACTCATAACTGAAACTAAAAGGGGGGGGGGGTGGAGAGTTTCCGGGGAAACTACTCACAAACCATTTGGGAATCAACAAGGAAAGTAACTTTTGTACCACTACATCAGTTTTGACGTGAAGACAATGTTTAGTTGTAAAATGTGGACGACTTTAGGAAGCGGTACATAATTACCACATGTGGAAATGACGCTGTACGTGTGTGTGTGTTTGTGTGTGTTCTCTCAGGTCTTGATGGTTCTAACACGGCCGAAAATTAACATTGTAGTTTGCGAAGCTGACTGAAATATGGGGAATCGCTGCTAATTCATTTTAAGCGCTCTTGTTTGTCGTGATGCTGTCTCGGTCCCGCGCAAATTTTTGAAGTATAGAATGATGAGGCCAAAATAATGGAAGTACAGCATGATCGTTTTACGAGGTTTGGCCCATTTGACTTGACTCTGCCAGCGGGAGAGAAACATTCAATCGTCAGTGGAGAAGAACAATAAATTGTAGTACATGACACGACCGGGCTGTCGTACAACACAGGCTTACACCAAATTGCTGACACCAAAACAGAATCAGGAAAAGTGAACTCAGTGAGAAAATGGCGGGAAAGTGAGTCGGCAGTTGTCGTTAGAGGAGCCTTCGTTGACTTGATGAGTTGAGGCATCAATAAGAAGAATAGAACAAGACGGAAGGAGTCAACTTTGAAATCTCTTTTTACAAACCTTAAATCATCTCTGTCTGTCTGGCACACATTTTGAACATTTCACTTACACCCATTCTCGGATCAAAATGAAACTTTCGACAATTTTTTAGTGTACCTAAAAAACATACACTCTGTGCAAGGAAAAAAAATGAGTAAATTAATTACTGATAATACTTTTGTTTTTCTTTTACACCAACAAAGTAAATAAATTCGTCAATATTCCGTGATGTGGCTAAATATGTGGGGTTTTGTCCCTTTAGATATTTAGATAATTGTACCCGTTTTGTCTCCCTCACCTATTCTTGGATCAAGTTGAAACTTTAAGCAATTATTTATTGTACCTAACAAAACATGAATCTATTAAAAATGTATAAATTTTTCTACTCCGTCCATTTCTGTCTTTTGATTTTCTTATTAGTCTCTTTTTTCCAGTTATTTTTCTGTCTCTTTTGCCTCTTTCTTTCTCTCTCTTTCTCTCTCTTTCTCTCATTTTGGTTTCCTTTCATTCTCTATCTTTCTACCAACACACACTCTCCCTTTGTCTAACTGACTCTCGCCTACTTGTAATATTGTTGTGTTTATTCCTGTCATGTTTCTTCCTCACTTAAAATCTCAAGATAGCAACATTTTTGTTATACTACGAAAAAAAAACAACATGTTTTGAGGCCTGGCTGCTGTGCTGTGTCCGCGGACCACCTACTGTAGGTGACGGCCCCCACTTTACTAATCTTATCCTCATTCAGACCTCCCCAATCCTCCCCCAAATGACGTCGGCTTGTCGAAACAGTTATGAAGCCGCGAGCCTGGAGAACATCTCTTAGCTGAAGACAACAGTCAATGACAGTCCATGTCGTCATAGGGCCCTCGAGTGGCTCGCTGGCCAAGCAGGATGGACGTAGTCTAAATAGTGATAGAATATCGCTTCCATTTGACTTGCACGTGACCTCACGATTAGCATACGTCCCTCACCTATTGAGTACAGTATAGAGCAGCGGTTCTCAACCTTTTAAGTTTGGCGACCCCTTTTTACAAACCCCCACTCTGCGACCCACAGGTTGAGAATCCTTGGTATAGAGTGATGATTCAGTGATCCAGGAGACATGGCTAGTACGTTACTAGAAGTTTCATCAGTGATGGAGATTCTATAAATAATTAGCTTTTCGGTGTATCCGGTGTACAGAACAGAGGAATAGTTGGTAAGCTGCGCTTTTAAAAAGTAAATTATTTTGTTGTGCGGGCACTTTCAAGCTCTGCAGAGTCAAATTTTAAGCTCTGCATAGTCAAATTTAATCTATGCGGGTCAAATTTTAAGCTCTGCGGGTCAAATTTTAAGCTTTGCAGGTCAAATTTTACGTTCTTCAGAGTCTAATTTTAATCTCTGGAGAGTCAATTTTTAAGCTCTGCAGAATCAAATTTTAAGCTCTTCTATTTATTGCTTAATTTTTTAAAATTATTTATTTGACAACATTGAAATTTTATTTGTCGCCCTTGACATTGTTTAGTTTATCTGGTCCTGTGATATGCGCTCTCGACTGTTTGTTGGATGGTCAAGGGTTCGAACCATCAGTTTCGTGGGAGGTTTGGGCTAAGATGTAATAATCATCCTCGTCCGAAACATATAAATAGGGCCGGCCTTATGCCTCTTATGCGCCCGCAGTGGGCCCTGCACTTTCATAGGCCTCGCGCAAACTCGAGGTGTAAATTATTAAATTAAACCATAATAACTCATGTTTTTCCAGGGTCTCCTGGAAATCTCCTGAAATATATTAAAATTTCCTGTAAACTCATAAAAATCTCATGAAAACTCATAAAATTTCCTTAAAAAATAAACAAAATTGTCACATTTGGGTACGATACAAAAAAAGGCCAAAATTGACAGCTTTCATTTCATAAAAATTAATGTTGACATTATACTTATCAGACTGGGCCCCGCACAATCCGTTTCGCATAGCGTCCCGCAATTGTTAGGGCCGGCCCTGCATATAAAACTAAGATACAAAACAAATCCCTAAAAGCTCTACAATGCCAACAAAGTGAAATCTTAAACTGTAAAATGTATTTAAGAAAAAACTCTTACATTGATTGACATTATAACAATTATTTTAAATCAATCCCTTAACTTTAAAGTACAATCTGTGTGTGCTGTCAGAAATTAGAAAGTTTTATCACGACAAATAAAATTATTATGTTATGCAAATGGAGATGAGAAAAGCAGTACATGAATGATACACCCAGACAGACTGACGGAATGACCTGATAAAAGCTTGGTAAATGTAACTATTAAAAATATGTATATATTAGTTCCTATTTTATAATTTATTCATTCCTCATTCGTTCAGAAAGTAAGGGAGCCGGGGGGTGGGGTGGAAGAGGGTGAAAGTCATGTAAGTATAAACATCTTGGTTATCTCCCTTAGCTATTTTCTAAAAGTCTTCAGAATTTGATCTCAACTTGAAATTAGGCTATGGTACCACCGGTTACTCCCCTTGTTTGTATATACAAAAGATACAATCGATACATTTATGCATGTATGTCTGGGTATATCTGGGTATTTTAAAAAAAACAACATTAATAGCTTATAGCGAATGATCCCTATAAAAACATTGCCCTCTTGTCTACAGATTTAATGCCAAATAGATTTAGAGAAACAGTTCGCCCAAAAAATCACACACTTATATAAAAATAATGATCATCTATTTCCTATAGATCTAGACCAGAGGTTCTCAAACTTTTATGACCTGGGGACTCCTTTAGTCAACACCTGCCCACGGACTCCTAAGCTACAAAAGCTACAAAAATGCAAAGTATATAAATTACAAATGCGAAACGTTAATGTTGAAGGTTTATTATTAATTTTAATTTATTTAAAATTAACAATTTTTAAAACTTTAATGACTTGGATAAGTTTGATATTTTATGAGTGTATTTATGTCTGGCGCAGTGTTTGTAATTGGCAACCAGTGGCGTAGTTAGGATAGGGAAGGGGGTCCAAATTTCAAAATCTCCCACCGGGCCCCCTCTTAAGAGGATCCCCTAAAAGACTGAAATTTATTTTTACATTAAATATTACGCCATTACCTCATGTCATGATGTCGAATGTCAAAATGCAGGGACCCCTAAAGAGGTCAAGCCAAAGCCTCCCAAAGCCCTAACTACAACACTGGTGGCAACAGCCAATGTAAAAGAGCACAAATTTAAAGTCTGTTTCTTTTGTGTTAAGTTCCGTCATGGCACTGAATCACCATTCTAGGAAATAAAAAGACGGGAAAGCAGTTATCAATTTTTCTAATATAACCCACAATGCAGGACATAAAATTGGAGTCTATATTTGTGTAACCAGCATTTGTGCTATCCTTATTGGAACATTCGTTTATGCTCTTCATTTGTGGATATCAATAAGCTGCTCTTGTATTGGCATGGATTCATCAGTTTGAAATCCAACACACGCAGAGTTCAACACTCAATCAGGCATATCGAAGTGAAGAATGTCTTTGGTTTAGGTCGGCATAGAATATTACTTAATATAATAGACATATTAAATAGTAGTGAAGTATATTTTAATATAATTAAAATTATCCGATCGGATAAGCTGGATTTAGGCGAAGAGGTTCTTATAATTAAAAAATAATTGTATGTAATTTTCTTCTTTCTGCAGACCCTTTACGATCGTCTCGTGGACCCCGGTTTGAGAACCACTGATCTAGAGCTGAATAGCATTGGGCCTCCTCTCTTCCCTCTGTTTATTGATCTATTTGTTTTATTACAGATTTATTTATTTGACAATGCTGTAAACCTTCTTTGAACTGAACCTTACGTGACCTTTCGGTTGACCTTGACCTCCATGACGCCTTGGTATAAACTAAACCATAGTCGACAGTCTATTAGAACTGCGAAGCCATATCTGTATTCAACTGAAGGTTTTCACGTGTTTAGAGTCTTTAGACTGCACCTGATGCTAATGACTATTACAGGACCATGACCAACAGAGAAAGGAATTGATTTTCCCAATACAATTCAATAGTTCAAGGGAGGCAATAAAAAGAACGCGTAATTTATTTTTTTTTAAATTTTTTTACTCGAATTGCATATTCAGCGGGAAAAAAATGGAACCTGGGTAGACACAGTTCTCGAAAACGGCTATAGCCAATTGGGCAAAGAATTATTTACTATTTAGCCACAGTGGAAAAACTCTAGTTTGACGGTTTTCATTTTTTAAAGCGCAGGAAAAAAAATTAAACTTGGCTTCGGGTATTTCCAAATGTATTCAGTAAAGAGTTTAATAAAATGGTGTTCAGAAACAATTTGCGCAGTGTCTTCTAAGTCTAGATGAATAGGCAAATAGGCGTATCATTGGAATGTTATAAAGTCTAGTAGATCTATACATTCATCTTTACGGTACAGTGGTGAGAGGAGGGTGGGGTGTGGGGTAGGATAAAAAATTTCCGTTTTTTTTAAAGCTAACATTCAATAGTTATTAAAAGCAATATAATCGCTCTATATGATGTAGGAAGGAGAAATTTTTAAAAAATGCAGTACTGCTCACATTTTTTTCCCTATATTTAAACTTGAATCGTGAAGTAAATTTGAAACCAGAAGATTCGGGGTGCCACTTGTAATCTGTGCTTTCGTTTTATGTCAATACTTTCACTAGGGTAGAAAATGTACTCAATTTATATATTAGAAATTTTCATGCATGCAAGTTTTGAATGGCTGCCTGGTCGTGCGGTTTGCACGCTGGACTGTCGTTTAGGTTTATCAATGGTCCAGGGTTCAACCCCTGCCCGCTCCCATCCCCCGTCGTCTTGCGGGAGGTTTGGACTAGAAAGTAATTATCTTCAACTCTGAAGGAACATTCGAAACATGTAAAACAAACAAACAAACAACGCCTTATTTTGGTTTTGTAAGTGCGTCTTGCCCCCCTTGAGAGGATCTCGCATTCCCCCGCCCCCGCAGTTTCAGAAACGCCGTTCTATCCGTTTGCTTGTGATGTGGAATATGGCAGCACCATCGGTAGGTCTAAACCTTATATTTTCAGTGCAATGTAGCGTTATCGAAGTTGTTCTTAATTATTCAGATCTAGATCACGGCGTTGGTACACATGGCTTCCCTCTCTAAGGGGCTTATTAACGAACTGACGCCTCAGCCCCCACGGGATAGACACACCAAACTCTGTGGGTGGGCGAGACTCTTGTAGCGTGTCCCAGAACTAGCACTACAGGGCTTGAACCTACCGAAGCATAGTGTAGTCTATACAAGGGCTAGTAATGAAATCAGACTTGTAGATTATTTTAATGAAACTGCAGGTTCTTCCATCACGTGACTTCCTTGTCTTACCGGAACTTTGAAAAAAAAAAAAAAGAAAGAAAGAAAGAATGGATGAACCGAGTGAACAGTTCGTCACGTGTTACTATGAACCGAGCAGAGGCGTGGACTTCTGAAAAGTTGTAATTCAACATCTGGTGTTCTTAGAAGACTTTTTTTTTTATCTCACATATGACAGACGTTACTTCAAAAAAAAGAAGATAATTGCGCCCTACACATTTCAAGCGTCAATCTTGTCATGTATGTTGATCAATGACTTAAACTCTGCCAAGTCGTTGGTTTTCCGGGCTGATTCAGGCAACCCAATCCATTTTCTAATGGCACTAGTGAAGAAGGAGCATTTGCTCAAATTTTTTCTCTAGCATAAGGGATAAGAAATGTGCCGTTATCTTTGTCGATCTGAGTATTTTATTTGGTTTTATTTTTTGTTTTTATGATAGGTTGTCTTTTATGGTTCAGTGTTTTATGTATATTTGCTACTTTACTCTTTATTTTTCTGTCCTGAAGTGTCTCCAAGTTTAGTGGTTTTACTCATGGTGTGTTAGTAAAGGAAGGGGTGGAAGGTCTTGAAAATGTATTTAAAAAAATAGTTCAGTCTGTTAAACATTATTAATAATTTCATTTTACTTGGTTAATAGTCAAGTGTTGATAGAAAACTGAAAAAAAATTAAAACAGTGGCCTATATTTTTTCGGCAAACTAACTGAGGGGGGCTTGAGTTCAGATCCCGACGTAGACTATGAATAAGACGTTGAATTCGATGTGAGCTTAAAGACAACAAAGGAGTCTTCTATCACATACCCCCCCCCCCCCCCCCCCGCTGGCGCGCAGTACTTCTTCTTTTCCTAATTGTCCAAAGAGTTGAGTCTAAGACTACATGAACTCTAGGATTATGGATGTTTGCCTCCATTACCGATGGCTTGTATTGCAGGACTCTTGGGCTAGAAGCGAGGCCAAAGGTCGAGCACACCGGATAATTTCCCTCATATTTATTCTCTGTATCACTTCAGCCGTAAAGGTGTCTTCCATGGAAAGCCCCTAGTGGAACGCGCGTGGATAGTGGCATGTTTGTTAGGGCTTTCTTCCATCCCCGTCAGTGCAATGGACTCTTCTCTATAGGCATCCCGACTGAGGCTCTGTTTTGCTTCCCTATTGGCCTAATCTTCACCTCTTAAGACCGTTTTTCTCCCGAGCGCCACGTTGAGGCTGAGAAGCATTGCCCGGGCGCCAATACAAATGTACAAATAATTTACGGTGTAGGTGTTTCCTACTTCACACTCCACCGTAGCATGGGATTATTTTTGTCGTCATTTGCTTTATCTCCTCCTTGTGAGGTGTTGGTTATCGTCTTAGGGTTGAGGAAAAAAAAATACATCTAGTGCTTGTTAAGTGTTTGCTTTTTGAGGTGGAGCTGTACTTTTGCCATTGAAGAGATGGGTGGGGCTATATGTTTGACATTGAGGCGATGGGTGGAGCTATGCGTATGCCATTGAGGAGATGGGTGGAGCTATATGGTTGCCATTGAGGAGATGGGTGGAGCTATATGTTTGCCATGGAGGCGATGGGTGGAGCTATACGTATGCCATTAAGGAAATGGGTGGAGCTATATGTTTGCCATTGAGGAGATGGGTGGAGCTATTTGTTTGCCATTGAGGCGATGGGTGGAGCTATACGTATGCCATTAAGGAAATGGGTGCAGCTATATGTTTGCCATTGAGGAGATGAGTGGAGCTATTTGTTTGCCATTCAGGAAATGGGTGGAGGTATATGTTTGCGATTGAGGAGATGGGTGGAGCTATATGTTTGCCATTGAGGAGATATATACACCAATCAGAACACATCCGGTCAGTGGAGAGAACATAATTTGTTAGCCAGTTCTTGTTGAATAGAATCCCATTTTTTGTCGCTCTTATTGATGTCTTGAGAACAGCTGCGCATGCCCAGTTTCAAGAAACTGAGTACAGACTTATACAGCAACAGAAAGTGATGCGGCATTGAACTAGAACTAGTGTCTGGTCAATATACATTGACAGGGTTACTGACGGGGGGAGCACAACAAGAGAGATCATAGGTATTAATACACCTCAACACACCTCTTTATCAACCTTCACTGTGTCTCACCTAGCAAGCTATTTCAACCGATTTCCCTATTTCAGTTCACCAACCTTCTAACAAGTCTTCACCATTTCACCTCATCAAACCTCATGCCAGCCTTCAATGTGCTCCATCTCATCAACCCTCTTATCCAGTGTTTCCCAAAACTGTGCTCTGAGGGACCCTAGTGTTCCGCGAGGCCTGAATAGGTGTACTACCAACTAAGTGGAATAATTAACTGGTCATATCACATAACATGGCTAGGCACTCTCATTCTGATCTAATGAAGAAAGCCTAAGGTAACACAAGTTTAACACAAAATTGTTGTTTATTGTGTATCATAACACATTAAAATTTATTTCCATAAAAAGGATATCATTCAATTTAAATTTCTTTCTTTAGTTGTTTAAGATTAAGACAGTTAAGTAGAATTGTTTAAATCTAGTAACTTTCATTCAAAAATGTATAAACACAAAAGCCAGGAAAATAATGTCCTACATATTAAGTAAGTATTTTTAAAAATATCAAGTAAAGGGTAGACAACTTCTGTGAGTCAAAGAAACATGCCGATCTACATATTATGATTTAAATATTTCTTAACATAAGACAACCAACAAATCTGTAATATATATAGAATTAGACTTTATATTTAAATATATATATATATATATTATTCTTTTATTGTCGCTGATTTGCCACATAAAACGTAGAAATAATACAAGTGTTGCTTATAACTTGTTAATAGTGTTAAAAACTATAAATTTAGAAAAAGAATAACCAATTCTGGTTTATCCACACAGTAATGTTACTCTTTGCTTATACACCGTATGAATGCACAATCTTTCTTACATTATATCTAGTCATCATAAGTTCCTGATGAGCTCACTACAATGCTGTGTGGCCTCAATCTTGGGTTGACTAAAAAGTTAACATTTGAAAACCGGTACCTGTCTGTCAACTTGTGGAGGCTTCTCTACTAGTGACTTGGGAAAGCGGTCATAGTAATAAAGTTCGTTTGGACCTCTCAGCCTGTATACAATGGTTTGGGACTTAATGACTATATGATGTACACGAACAGTTGTTGTTTTTTTTTTGCATTGATTAGCCAGCTTTGTGGCACATAAAAACAGTTTCAGGAATTCAAACGCACCAACAAAAACTTTTATATTTCTTGGCACCTTTGGGCTTCCATAGGAAATAAGGACAGATCCTTCCGAAAGAATCCCAATAACTTCGTTCGTCTTCAACACAGGACAATGTACAACCCAGTCATGGTCATGTTTGGACAGTTTATGACCAATGTTAACGTGAAGTGTTGTGTAAATCGTAAACTTATGTCAGTGTCTTTATGTGTTGTTGGCATTGTCATCTCTTCAGTACTGAATATAAAAAAACAAATAAACTATATGAATGTATGTATGATTTATCACATTTAAACTATTTACGTAGAGACCAACTGTATGCATCCAAAAAGTTACCCTCTCAGATCTTGCTATATATATATATATATCGTCCATGGAGGTTCGATAATGTCCACTCATAGGGCAGAGGATGTTAGTTGAGTGGTTTAGCGCTTGGCTTCCGAACCTGGGATCCTGGGTTCAAATCTCGGTAAAGACATGAATTGGGAATTTCGGAATATTTAAGGGCACCTCTTTTTTTTTTTTTTGGAATGGTTGCGGCGCTTCATGCCTTTTTTTTTTTTAGTAATTCCAGCCTCTTGAATTTTCTAACTTATTTATTCATCAAAGTCCTGCGGTTTTTAACTTATTTAGCTGGAGAAGTGTGCACTCGATTGTTGATACATTATCTTGTAAGATATCTTACAGAAGCTGTTCTATAGTTTTCATGATTTCTAATTCTGCGGATGTGGTAACCATCGGGTGTGATCTGTGTTGACGAATATAAATATAATTTTTTTTAAATAAAAAAGGTTATCCAAATATACAACTCTATCTCTCAATAATGTAGAAGTTATATGCCTTTTAGTTATCAAAGAGAATAGATATTTATCAATATTTAATTGACAAATCGGTTAATTTTCTTATCGATTCCTATTTTGTTAGGTAAAATAAATAATTTTTTAAAAAATCAACTTGATCGGAAAAGGGGTTAGGGAGAAAGTACATGTACAATTATCTTAGGGGACAAAACCCCAAAATATATAGATATCTCTTAATACTGACAGAATAATTTCTCTTTTTAGTATAAAAAATTTATATATTGAATAATTGGTTAATTTTTAAAAGTAATTCATGCTTTGTTAGGTACAACAAATAACAGTGTAAAATTTGGGCTTCATCCGAAAATGGATGTGGGAGATATAACATTTTCAATATTTGTACCCGACAGACAAACAGGCAGGCAGACAGAGTTGATAAAAGCTTTGTAAAAAAGACGCAAGGCAAAGTTCTTTTTTAGAAGATTATATTTTGAAAATGTATAAAGGCGAAACCTGAGTTTTGCAATCGAAACTAATTAGTAATTCTTTTCCCAAAGACACAGGGCCTATATAATCTGTACAATTTCTAGAAAAATCGATGGAGCAGTTCTCGTGGTCGGTGTCCACCCAATTTTTATATTTTTTTTTACCCCATGAAGAATTTGCAAGTTTTAATAAAGAATAGAACAGTTCACAATTGAGTGATTTAATTATAGCATTAAATCAATATAGGGCCTACATCAATTCTTTTTACTTGAAGCTGTAACATAAAGATGTATAGTGTATTTGATATAGTTGACTTCAACACCTGCTACCTTTAAAGTTTTTGTTTGGTACACGGGAAGGATCAAACATTGGAACCTCCCGCAAACTATTTTTAATTTTAGTGTGCACCACGTGATCCAGCGAACGAGAAACTCCTCTTTCTGTCGATTGATTGAAGCGCATAAGTCTTTTTTTTTTTTTTCCCCCTTTCTTTAGTCTCTTTGAGTGTTCTCAAGAATTCGCTCTTCCTCTCTCTGGAGAGTTCTCAAGAATCTATCCCTCTCTCTACCCGTCCTTTTCTACTACCTTATACCTCTGAGACCAGGCAGTAAACTAAATAGCCCGATGGGCTGATGTCAGTTCATTTTGAAGTCTATTGTAACAGACACGATCCTAGCAGATGGCGATGATGATAGACGGGGAAAGCAAAGGCATTGCGCTGAGATCACCTAAATCCGGTAGATCTTAACTCTTTCTCTCCGTAATTATTTTTCATTTTGCTCATTTGTAGTTCACTTCCCTGCTATGATTAAAACAAAAATAACTTTGTATTCAAAAAATAATTAAAACATTTGCTTGTAGGCCTACATATATTTGATTAAAATTTGAGATGAATAGACTTAATTTTGTATGTTCGTGTGTTACAGTATAAAGTAGATCTTGAGGTAGACATAGATCTAAATCTACACTTATCTAGAGTTAAAAATTGGCTGTTATAGAGTTCATTCTGTGCTGCGCATGTGTGACCTTTTTTCATGAATGAATATAGGCTATCTCAACACGGCTACGCAGCTTTATTTAGCGAACAGCGAACGAATGTATTAAAAATGCTTTAGAAAAACAAATTTGAATGTTAATTTGATTAAAATATGAAATGAATGGACAATAATTAGTATGTTTAAGTGTTAAAGCATAAAACCATCTTTGCGAAAAGAAGTTTTATCATCTTAGAGTTCAATAAGAGTTTTAGACCTAGGCCTAGGAATAGACTCAGTAGAGAGATGTGTTAATCACTGTCAATGTGTAACCATTTGGTAATGTCTAATGAAAGGATGTTCGCCAGGAAATCTGTAGTCACACATATCAGGAACTAATTTATGTAAAAAATGCTTTTGAAACACAAAATTGAAGGTTAATTTTATTACATAATGAAATCAATGGATCTTCTTTTGTATCTTCATTTGTCAAAGTAAAAAGCTATCTGCGCAAAGTGTATTTCTTAAAATTAGATCTAGGTCTAAATCCTTTCGATCTTTTCTCATGTCAACATTGTTAACCAAGGCCTAGATCCATAAATACTATAGCTTTAATAGAGTAGGACAACTTTATTCTTTTTTAGGGTCTTAAGTTTGTTTTAGGGCTACAATACATACACTACGGTCTAAGTTAGTACCCAAGGAACATTCCTGCTTAGTGTTATCAAGATTGGTCAAGCGGTTTTGATGTCTATAAGTAACATACATACATACATACGCCTCACATTCTACTTTATAATATAATATATATATATATATATATATATATATATATATAACACAAATTAATGTTTATAAAACCAAAAAATAATTTAAAGTGGTCAAATCAACGATGGTATTGTCGATCAGGAGAGAAAGAGTTAAGATTATTTATCGATCTAAACATTAGTATATTAGTAGCTTATTGCTAAAGTATTTTTTTACATCGTTTTTCAGTTGCCAAATAAGTCAATAGTAGATATATATCATCATATGGTTCACTTGTCAGCCAATGTAGTCTTCGATAAATGTGTCAGTGACTTTGCGGGTATGACTTTGGTATACAGAAGGTAAGAAAGCCAAATGTCAAAAAAAAAGGGGGGTGGGGGTGGAAATATTGCCTCAGTTTCTGTTCTTATCTTTACATGTGTGTAGCTCGTCCGTGAGAATGTGTTCACAACATGCTAGAGATGTGTGCTGTGTTAAGTCAATGTGTGTATTGAAGACTTAGTTTACTGACATGGTTTTATTATGTCTAGAATACTCGAGAACATTATTCAGAAGGCAAATGATAAAAAGGGGGTTGGGGCTGGGAGGGGAGAGAAACCCCAAATTAATCCTATTACTTCCCAAATCACTAATACGGTGGCGTCAGAGGGCCACAAATTAGAGCAGGGCCTGGCCTTAGGTAGTTTGGGGCCCTAGGCAAAGTCAATTTGGTGAAATGAAATAGAAAAATTAAAAATAATTACACAATTTATTAAAAACCTAGTGACTACAAGTTTCTTCGCTATTTATTCTCTAGAAATATCATTCAACTCCCTGTACTATGCCCCACCAAAATCAGAAGCCCTAGGCGGCTGCCTGGTTGGCCAACGCATAAAGCCGGCCCTGATTAGAGTTTGACGCACTACTGTATAAATACATTTAAAGAAGGTCGGTTTTAAATTCTTCTTCTATAGTGCCATCGTCTTACATGGTTAGCTGACGTCATTTGAAACATCTTTGTAACGAGCTACAGCCCATCTCCTCTCTACTTGTGATCTAATGTTAAATTTCTCTTTTAGACTTTGCGATCTAGAGTCTACATCTTATCTTATAGGTTACAGACGTCACTTCAAAGAAGAAGATAATTACGTCCAACTCCTTTCATGTGTCAATCTAGCCTGTTAACGGGCAGGATGTCATGTGACCAGCACAACGACCAACCGCCTTTACTTTCCCCAACTAAAGTCTCCATGTACATTGTCTTTATTAAAAACAATTTAATAATATTTATTACAATTTTTTTTTTATATGGCTTTATTATTTCTACTCTGATTTGAGTTCTGCTGCACAAGAAAATATATTAGCTTTTGATACATTGTTCTTCTTACTCAACTTAAACAAATCGTACACATGTTTGAATGATGATGAAATTGACGACCTATTCATACCTACCAGATTTTTCACAAGAATCATTCAGACGTAATTCCAGTCTTCTCTCCAGTTGTTCAAGTCTAACCTGCAGTCATTCGACCGTGGAGGCAGATGTTGTGTTTGTATGAACTCCCTCGCGGCATCGCCACGTTGCGCCTTGTGTAGGTGAAAGTCACTTGGGCACGTCACTCAGTTCATTTCAGTTAGCACGACGTGATGGTATTTGTCAGATGTGGACTGACGATGCTGATGGTGCTATGGTGCGACCACATCAAGATGCTTGTAAAATGTTAAACGTTTTAGATGCACCTTCAAAGTTGAAGATAACCTACTTCCTGATCAAAAACTCTAGCAGGACCACGGGGAAGAGTAGCGGACAGGTCTTGAACCCGGGACCATCAAGACGACCGAACTTCAGCACAGCGAGCCTACCGCACGACCAGGCAGCCATCATTGTTCTGACCACGCGGTTACATAGGAAGTTTAGCGAGGTCGACGGTATTGACCCTAGAGCACGAACTCGTAAACTAATGTTTACTTTAGTACCGAGTCTGATCCCACTGATATGACCTACATAGAAATTAGGTCAAGAGCCTAATCTCCACTGTTCATCAAGGAACAATGGCGGGAGACCAATGCCTCTTAAAGGAAACAGAAGCAGATCGCGAAGATGGAGCTCCGTGATGAAAAAGTTGGATTGGAAGAGGTGAGATCCGGTGACCTATTTACAACCCTCGATGCTTTAACAATGGGAGATAAGCCAAAACATTTTCAGAAGCTTCCTTATCGTGAGAGGAATTAGAATTTATTTCTACAATTTTCACTTAAAGCATATTGTATAAAAAGATTCTTAATTTACTAAGAATATTTCTTCAATGAAATTAAATTATCTTAAACAATATTATATTCTAATTTCTTATTTTCTATTATAGATTCTACATCATAAGCAAGGAAAACAAGATAAATATATTTTATCTAAAGTGTATCCTTGTAGAAAGAATGTTGCTAAAGAATATAGAAGTATATAATTGTAACTAACTCCTGTGTAATTGAAATATTCCATATCAATTAATATCTGAATTCGTAATAAGCATTCTAAATTACTAAATATGCTTTAAACAATTAGTCCTTCAGGATAATTTTAATTCTTTATACTTCTAATTGTACTTATCGTGTTTGACACTGAAAACTGGAGATAGCTTCAGTGACATCGCCACATAGCGCACAAAGCTGCTTGGGTGATTAAAACACTACCCTTTAGTCTAACATCGACAAGAGGACAGTTGAAGACTTGTTTTTATTGGGGGAGGAGGGGTCCCAGGTTGATCTTGTCTGAAAGAATGATGCTGGTCAACTCTATGATAGATAGTTATACAAACGTAAACTATGTGCGCTATAGATGTCGCAGAAATGTGTATACATGTCTTAACGTGGACATACAGGTGCAGTTCATGCAAATGAGCTCGAGACGTCACGTGACCTTCAACTGTGATTCATAAACCTTAGTTACCAGTGAAGTAGATACCGTATTGTAAAGCATTAAATTATAGCTTTTATATAGCGCTACTTTTATGCTTATAGCATGGTCAAAGCGCTGTGGTCCAATCTCAGTTGTGGACCAGTGGGTGATGGGGGGGGGGGGAGGTACGTGGAAGTAGGTTTTCCGTGCTGTCTTTAGGTGCTCAATAAACACAGCTTTGCTCGAGTCGGGTGTCGAACCTCGAGCCCCCTTCTAGGTAGTCAAGCCAAGCTCAAGCGTACTTAGTCTCTCGTCCACACTTCCCCCACATTCAGTCAGGAATGAGATGATAGTCTTTTTTTACAATGAAATTCATGCATTCAGGAATACATACACACACTTTTTCAGAAACAGTTTTATTTAGGACCTGGATAACTGCGCTGTAGGTGTCGTCGCTGTCTTCTGTTTTATAACACTGAATGCTTTATAAGAGCACACTAGGATGGCGCGTAAAAGCTAGCAATAATCGGGAATTCCTTTAGTGACGTAACGTTAGATTAAAACGATTACGCGGCTTAGCTAGGAGACAGTACTAATGGACAAGAGTTGTTTTGAGCCTGTGCAGAGCTGTGTTACCCAAACTGTGTTCCGCGGAACCCTAGTCTTCCACGAGGCCTGAATAGGTGTTCCACGAACTACTGGAATAATTAACTAGTAGGCCACCACGTGAATTAATCTATCTAAAAAAATAAGCATAGTGTTCCGCTAAATACTCAGAATGTGAGAAATGAATTAATCTCTCTAAACAGACATAAGCATAGTGTTCCGCTAAATACTCAGAATGTGCGAAGTGAATTAATCTCTCTAAACAAAAATAAGCATAGTGTTCCGCTAAATACTCAGAATGTGAGAAGTGAATTAATCTCTCTAAACAAAAATAACCAAAGTGTACCACTAAATACTCAGAATGTGCCAAGTGCTCCGTTAGGGAAAAGGTTTGGGTAACACTGACGTAGAGTTAAGACGTCTTATTGTGATCGTCATGGACTAAGAGACATTGGACTGAGCCCCTACTGTTGTGATTAAAGATTTAAGTTTATAAGCAAGCAGTCTTTCGTATTATGTTCTAGTATGCACTGTACGTATTGTGATAGGCCTTGGCCTTGTAGTTGCTGATAATAATTAATAATAATAAAAAATTATAGCTTTTAAATAGCGCTACTTTCATGCTTATAGCATGCTCAGAGCGCTATGGTCCAATCTCGTGTGTGAACCAGTGGAGGGAGGGGGTATCTGGGAGATGGTTTTCCGTTCTGTCTTTAGGCGCTCAGTAAACCCAACTCTGCTCGAGGTCGGGTGTCGAATCTCGAGCCCCCTTCTAGGTAGCCAAGCCTCTCGACCACGCTTCCCACAGCTATAGTCCAATCTCGTGTGTGGACCAGTTGGGGGGGGGGGGGGGGGCTATCTGGGAGAATCTTTTCCGTGCTGTTTTTAGTCGCTCAGTAAACCCAACTCTGCTCGAGTCGGGTGTCCAACCTCGAGCCTATTCATAGGTAGTCAAACCAAGCCGCTTGATGGCTGTCTGACTTCGACAGATTACTCTGGAGATGTTTGGGTTTCTTGTACGGGTGTATTAGATGCGTTTCAATGACTAAGAAACAAGGCATAGACATGTAACAAGGTTAAAGGGCTAAGTCTTGACCGTTATAGACTTGAATGAAGTTTAATACCGAAAAGGCCACAGTCGAGTCTCTGTCTGTAATACGACGTTATTCCCTTGAAGTCCAAACACCAACTGACTAATAATAACATAAATAAACGATAACCCATTAAGCCTTGATGTCACTAAATGTCGAGTCTAAAGTCCGTCAACTGTTGTGCGTCTCTTTACTAACTTAAATATATAGAGTTCTTCCATCGTGGTTCGATAATGACCACTTTTGTCATCCAGGGGGCTGAGGGCTTTGCACCGGGGTTTAGTGCCTCCTCATGTGGCTGGTGAGACCTATGTGAGCCCGGAAGGTTCGGCTGTACACTGGGCAGGTTATTCCAGTGAAGACATGACTGTGTTGTTGTCTATACAGACTATTATCAAATTGACGTGTTAAAACATTGAAAGACCCTAGCGCTGTTTTTTGAATTTTATTATGTTTTATTATTTTTATATAAACACATATTGTCCTGCTGTTGTCCAAGGTAAAAAGTTCTATTCAACCGATTAGTTTGTTTTATGTGTGTAGGCCTATTTGTTATCAGTCACATCTCTTGTTATTTTATTTCATACAAACCGAAAGGGAAAGCACTGTGGAAAACTTCGGATTATGAGAAGATAAAATATTTCATAGAGTCACTTCTTATCTCCCTTACTACGTGTGGATTTGTTGAATGTTAAAGTTTAACACCGTGATAGTAAGACGTCATCATATGCACAGACCTATTTATATATAAATATATGTGACAAGAGAGACAGACACAACATTGAGAGAGAGAGAGAGAGAGACAGAAAGAATTTTTTTTTACACATTTTAACAAAAGTGTTTTATGGACCATATACTGTAGTAGTCGTTCACGTTAAACACGCCACTTATTTTAGCAAGTGCATATAAATCTATATGTATTACAATGGCAATGTCTTATTTTTTTTTTATATTAGCATGACGGACAGACTGACTGACAGACAAAACGCACAAAATATGCGGCTTTAATCCTGATATATATAGATATATATTCCGAAGATTAAGGTGAGTGCAGTTTCACACATGCCAACGTAAACCCAGCTGCGATCTGCATATTCTTCCGCATTTCGTTCAGACAAAGCCGTTGTCCGCCGACGGTCTATTTAAATTTTCTTTATGTCTGCGCCTGTCTTCGGTAAGGTGTGTCCCACAGCCTTTGTGGGTGCTCTTTGTCTCATTCATATGGCCATTTGCTGCCAGCTACATTCCTCAATGCCGGTGAGGGCAAATGGGCGCCTTAATTTTCAAAGTGGGGGGGGGGGGCACCTCTTACGGCTACCTCCTTTAGCTCCCCAAAAAGGATCGCCTCTAGCACGCGGTTGTCTCCCATGTGGGATGTGTGTCCGACCCAGCGCAGCTGTCGAATGGTAATTAGTGCTTATTTACTGCCCACACTGGCCTCCAGCAGAACATAACTATTTGCAATGTAGTCTTGCCAGTTGTATGATCATTGTGGTGGTCGGTGTTTATATCTAGTTATCTTATTTAAAACATGAGCAGAAGTTTCATCTTTCTTTCACTGGACATGGAAACACTCTTTTCCAACACGAACTGCGGGAATCTAATCGGATTGGTTATCTGTTTAGGGTCGTAAGGTTATATACACTTGTCTTTCTTTCATTTCTTGAATATTATCTCAATATGGTGCTTCTACTAGTGTGGTAGCATCACGCTGTGTTAAAGAGTGACTTGTGAACTCTTGTAAGGAACCTTAAATAATCAGTTTATTTTCTTATATTAATTTTTTGTAAAACTTAACACCTTGCCCACTTCTGACACCAAAATTTATGCATTTTTAAATACCAGAACCAAAGTCAACTTTCAAATCTTGCAAACCCACAGTAATTATTTCAGACATCGACTACAACAACTACGACTACAACACTTTGTATTAATTACGTCCAGACGTAAGTGAAACCTGGTGATACGCCCAATCACAGATACGCCTTCATCGCAAAGATAGCACACAAAATGGCCGACGTCTCCGAGCGTTAAAGATAAAGCCCAAGATTAACTTAACTGCAACTGTATGCGTCTGCTTGAAGATTGACACTGCGCATGCTCAGATCGCCGTACTTCCTGTTTCACAAGTTGCCGGTGAGCACTACTACCTAGAATACCCGATTGTGGCCTGTCTTTCCCCCTCAAGTTAGTTCTTTTTTTTTTTTTTTTGTTTGTTGTTTTTTCAACTTGAGATAAAATGTGGATATATCTCCAAGTCATGGAAAACATTTGCTGAAAATGTTATCCAGGAATGTGAACAATTTAAAAACAACAAGCGCAAAAAACAAAATTAAAGATACCACTTAGAATTACATAATACTTTCAAATTAGACTTGAGTGACCAAGTTGCTATGAAAGTTTAAATTCAAGTGGTCCCAAACCAAATTCACATCTAAATCCTGCTGCTAGTGCTCCTTAGGGCCCAATCTAGGGTTCTGTAGCAGGGACGACTAACTGCCTCATCGGAGAAAATATCGAGGGAGAAATAGAGTTAACAATTATTTAATAGGAATAAAACCAACAAATTTAGCCAATGTGAGTTGATATAAACTTTGTACAAATTAAATCAAATTACTACCAGTAGCTAATATACATGTGATCATGATAATACAAGAAAAAAAAATATATAAAAGGGACATAACTCTACAAAGCTTTTTCAACATTTTAAATTGGACCTTTTTACTACCAAATAATAAAACTTCATGCTAAATCTTGTTGGGACGTATGTACGATAATTCTGCAGTAAGTGAAACGTAAACTTTGGCCGTTTGTTTTAAAGATCTATTAACTTCATTAACCAATGCTCAAGGTTACCAATTAGTCGAGTCTAAACTAGTCAAGAACGGCAACCAATGTCCAGAAGAGTTCTAAGTATAAAAGTCTACTCCTGAATACTTAACGCTTTTTTTTTTTTTACTGCTGGCAATGTTTACTTTGACTTACGATGTCTGAGAGACGTCAGGTGACATAAGTCACGTGTTATGTTCTCTGTTAGGGAAAGCTTTTGGCATTTTTACTGATAACCAGCACCACAATGAAATACAAATTAAAGTCATTTTTTAGGACGGTTTATTAGAGACCACCATTCCCATATCATAATGATTTTCGGTCCAGAGGTTTGAGGGCGTATAATGTTAATACTTCTACTTTAAAAAAATATGTTCTTTCAAACAATATCATTATCATATTTATTTTTATAGGATTTATTAAATTGAAAATGTTAATATTTCAAATGTAAGACATTTTTGTGTGCTTATTTTAATTTAAGGAGACGCGTTTGATGAGCGGTAAGGTGCTTTGGGCGCCACCCAGCTTTAATGGGTACCTCACACTAGTTTGGGATTGTAAAATCCAGGATTTTTAGGACGCTCCTGAGTCCACCCAGCTCTAGTGGGTACCTGACTTTAGTTGGGCAAAGTAAAGGTATTTGGTTGTTGTGATGGCCACATGACGCACTCGTTAACCGCGGGCCACAGAAACAGATGATCTTTACATCATTTGCCCTATAGATCGGAAGGTTTGAAACGGAAACTTTTACTTTTTTATGTAACAGAGTGTGTTGGGTTAAAGTAAGGAATATATATCCGCATTAATCCACAATTGGTACTAAATATACACACAAGCAATAGTGTAACGTAAAAACAGAGGAGTCCTTTTGAAGAATTTTCTTTCATTTCAAAGACATCAATACCTCTTATTCTGTACTGTTATGTCTGTACAGACACTCGCATGTGGCCTGTGCACTGGTCACTTAATTCTACAACTTAGTGCACTGATCACATAACTCTATAACTTAGTGCACTGGTCACATAACTCTACAACTTAGTGCACTGGTCGCATAACTCTATAACTTAATGCACTGGTCACCTTTAGTACATAAAAACGGTGACCAATGCACTAACTTTGTAAATGTTTTAACCATGACAATTAGCATGTCTAACTTGTTAAATATTCAGGACTTGAGTGGCTTAGATACTGTACTAAACATTCTTTATCAGATGTCGCCACTCCCTACGTTGTCCGATAATAAAATGAATCCTCGCACTTTTCTTGTGTGTGTGTGTGTTGGAACAAAGAAACAGAAGTTCATTCGCACGTGCCAAAGTTTACACAAAAGTGACAGACAAAGTTATGCTTCAAATGTTTTCTGTTAACAATTAAAAACAAAACACAGTTATCCGCTTGATGTTTTCAGAATTATCTGGCCAAGTTTGTGGCGGTTAGTTGCCTGCTATCGTGTCCAGAGGCAGATCTACAATAGTTGCTAAATCGTTGGTTTTTTTAAATAGTAAACAAGTAAAATTTGTAAAAAAAATACTTGTAAAAAAAAAGCTTATCTAGGGAGAAGAACTTCGCACTTGCAAGTATATCTCTCAATAATGTAGATGTTATTTCCCTTATTCGATATTAAACAAAATAATTAATATTAAATAATTATTTGACTATTGATTAATTTTTAAAATTGATTCCTGTTTTGTTAAATACAATAAATAATTGATGTCAATTTTAACTTGATCCGAGAGTGGGTGTAGGAGAAAAATTAAGAGACCAAACCCTACATGTTTAGCCATATCTGTTAATATTTCTCACCTCATCATTCACAAATATTCTTATCTTATGTATTACATACTGAACTTGTCATAATCAAAACTACATCATTAACAGTTCAAGAGATTTTTAAAAATTGATTTGTTATATAATCCAAAGAAAATTTTTGATATGTTTATATTTGTTTTAGATATAACCGTGTGATTGTCAAAAGAGTTGAGCCAAAGGCTCTTCGAACTCTAGGCGTGTAAGCCTGCTTGAACAAACCGTTCTGTCTGGAATATAACCGTGTGATTGTCAAAAGAGTTGAGCCAAAGGCTCTTCGAACTCTAGGCGTGTAAGCCTGCTTGAACAAACAGTTCTGTCTGGAAGAAGTCCAAGTGAATGTCTATGTAAAACATTGCAATATCCGATATATCCGGCACTCCGGGCGCATGGACTAAAATACATGGCCGAAGGCCGAGCACATTTTCCTATGTTGTACCAAGCTAACCGTGCAGGACTCGCCATTTGTGTAACGGTCCCTTTAGTAACGGCGCATGGATTATCGACAGGGATGTGGAAGCTCTCTTTCAACTCCGCACTGTGCAATGGGAAAGCTCTCGCATTCCCTTGGACACTCCCACAGGAGTTTTGTTTTGCTATTCATTTAGCCTATTCACTTCCTCGAGTAATCGTTTCCACCCGGGTGCCACGTTAAGGCAGAATAGCGTACCCATGATAGACATAACCTACATATTCACTGGAGCGGTTAAATGATCAACCTGAGATATAGATGATAGGGTTTTTCGTTTTTCTTTGATAAAAGTAATCTACACAATTCCAGGGCAATAAATTATAAACTGGATGACCAACAGTTGTTCTGATCCAAGGAGCTAACTCCCTCCCGAGCACCAATGAGTCTCGCTAGATCCTTCACAATGTAATTATAGTCAAAACAATGTATCAGTCGATAAAAACCAATTAGTTCTTCTGTATACATGACTCAATGTCCACAGGTCCATTTGTTTTACTGCGCAGAAGCCTTTTTGTTGTACTCTCAATATGTCCACTGTTCACAAGGCAACATGTTCTTCTCCCCAGAAGCCTATTTTGTTGTACTTTAAATAAGCCTGAGGTGCAGTGATAAAGTGGTAAAGCGCTTGGCTTAGGAACATAGCTAAAGGGGTACCGGGTTAGAATCCTTCTGAAGACTGGGATTTTTAGTTTCGTGATCTTTATGGCGCCTCTGAGCATGACCTCCGTGACGAAGGTGCCGCACTGAGTCGGCCCCAGCTCTAATGGGAACTTGACCATAGTTGGGGAAAATTAAAGACGGTTGGACGCTGTGCTGACCACATGACCCTTCTAACCGTGACCTTTACATCCTATGACCTATACATCGTAGATCTCAAAGGGGAACTTATATATATTTATAAATGCCTCTTTTTTGTATAATCTAACCCTAAGCAACTAGCGTCTTATAAAACATCTCTTGACGCTTTAAACATCAAAGTTTATTCATTCCTTTCCTTCTTACAATTAATTACATATCATATTCATATATTCAAGGAAACATGCTGGAATAGTCAGGTCTATTTTTATTGTATGGGTATACACCTATGCACGATACATATGTATCTTTCCGTATATCATTGTGCATTTATCAATCCTATCAGCACTTCGCATGTCACCACGCCCCAATGTAAGATAAATACTCCGACACTTCGGCGAGAGATAAGATTTATATCGGAAGTTGAACATTTCCCCCAGAAGTCTGCCTGCTACAAGCTTTCGCTGCACCGTCTCACCGAAATGTAACGAATCGAAATCTTTTCTCGCTCTGCAGCCCGAGGGTCGTGATCTTTGTCCGCCCTCTATCCTTGACACCCCCAGCGCCCCATCTGGTATGGCACAAAAAAACAAAAACAGTAGGCGTCTCCCTTGGGGATATTTACTCTCAGCTTTTGGAGTAGCTACGGACGTCTCTTTTGTCTGTAGCCTTGATATGACCTCAAGTTACTTACACGGCAGACCTCTGAACTAGGTAACGAGCTCAAAGTGTTAGACTCTAGGTAATGTCCATATGAGATACTAGACCAGCGGTCCTCATATTGGGACTAAGCAATATCTATTAAAGATTTTCATTTAAGGCGGGAAAAGTATAAATAGCTCGATCTTTTGGTGTATCCGGTGAAATAAAGTAAAATCCCCCCTTTCTAATCTTGCAGTCTTTAGGGCAGATGATGTAAAGGTCATCTGTTTGTTTGGCCTACGGTTAACGAGGGTGTCATGTGGCTAGCACAATGACCAACCGCCTTTACTTTTCCCCAACTAATGTCAAGTATGGGTGGACTCAGATGCGCCACAAAGATCCCGAAATTAAAAATCCCAGTCTTCACCAGGACTAGAACCCGGGACCCAAGGTTCAGAAGCCAAGCACTTTATCGATCAGCTACCGCAACTCCGGATTTTAAAAGTTATATGATAATTTATTAGCACTTTTAGCACCACAGAATGACGTTAGCACTTTAGCACCACAGAATGACGTTAGCACTTTTAGCCCCACAGAATGACGTTAGCACTTTTAGCACCACAGAATGACGTTAGCACTTTTAGCATTACAGAATGACGTTAGCACTTTTAGCATTACAGAATGACGTCAGCACTTTTAGCACCACAGAATGACGTCAGCTAGGCTTTTTTGATTTGTAGAACAATATTATTTCAACATATAGAAATTATTAGAAATTTACTGCATGGCTTCAAACATATTTAAAGTAAATGGACAACTAACTAGCTGTAACAAAGTGGATTGGATACCAAAGATCAACTGTCACGCATGGCTAAAATTGGGGCTGAATTTTCGTTTTCATGTAGTTGGCAACAGCTGAATTTAGCGTCCTTGACCTTGTTTTGTTTGTCGTGAACATTTAAAATAGTGCGAAGATGTTTGCTTCGTTTTAGTTGTATCTAGTCCATAATAAATTGGAAAATGTAATTTTTTTTCTTTGATTTGAGAAATAGAAAACAACCCAATGTATCAGACTACAGACCTATATATGATATATGATATATTATACATATATATATATATATATATATATATTTAGGCTAGTATACATTTAAATGCGCTTAGTGTCAAATAATCATTACAATAGGTTCGCACAAATGAACTAATTCATTTCATATAAAATACTTTCATAAAGTACAGCTAAGAGTTTGCCATCATTTGGAGCCACTGCATTTTGCGTAATATTTAATATTTAATGTAAAATAAACACTCATTTCGCCCCCCCCCCCCCCCATAAGTGGGTATTTTCAATTTCTCCCCCTCCTCCTCCGCCACCTTAGCTAGGCCACTGATAAAGTACATTCAAATATATATATATATATATATGCTAATTCGTTCATGCCAATAATAAACACCACAGTGAATTTAAAGAACTCTTAAGAGTTGTAAAGTTTGATTATTTTAACAGAGTATTGTAATCGAAACAAAAGTCTCCTTTCACGTGAAAGTTCTTTTAAATAAATCGGTTTAATTGTGAAGTCTCTATTCATTTTTTTTTTTATAATTGTAGTATTAAGATAATTTTATTATAATAAATAATGTGTACAAAATATAGAAACACTTTATGAAGTGCTAGAGTTTTATTTTGTTTTATTTACAGCCAACTTTTTAATTTGTCCAAGTGAGTCGTGTGTGATTGATTTAAATAAAGTTCGAGGGTCACAAAGTGAGAACCGTTCCATCACGTGTGTCCACATGATACGTAAAGTCCAGCAGGCAACCATCAAAAACAAAAAAGTCAGCAGAAGAAGGATTTATTTATTGACCTCTGGCTGTAAACAACCGGGGACTCTAAGAGCAGAAGTGAAATAGCTGGGAGGTTAGAGACGTCATGTCACGTGGTCTTTTAAAACCTCTTTGTTTTAGTGTTTCTGTCATTCCAACCATGTCTCTCTCTCTCTCTCTCACTCTTTTTCCGTCTCTCTCGCTCTTTATCTGTCTCTCTCGCTCTTTATCTGTCTCTCTCTTTCTCTGTTTCTCTCTCTTTCTCTGCCTCTCTCGCCCTTTCTCTGTCTCTCTTTCTGTTTCTCTCTTTCTCTGTAGCTCTCTAGGACTCTCTCATAAAGCCTCTCTCTCTCTTTTTCTCGATCTTTGTATCTTTTGCTCTTTGTCTGTCTTTTTCTCTGTCTCTTTTTCTCTGTATCTCTCTCTCTCTTTGCCAATCACTGTATTACTGTTTCTCTCTCTTTCTCTCTCTTTGTTTCTCTCAATGTCTACCTCTTTGGCTCCGTCTCTTTCTCTCTGTCTATCTCTGTTCTTCCTCTCTCTCTCTCTCTCTCTCTCTCTCTGTGTCTCTATCTCCCTATATCTCTCTCATACTCTTTGTCTATTTATGTTTCTCTCTCTCTCTCTCTCTCGCTTGCTTTACTTCTCAACTCTCAGATAACATTACAAAACCTAAGATTTATTTGTTCACTGACGGACTATTTTTTTTAACTCCAATGAATTTTTCTTGACCACTCCCGATTTTAACGAACTACTTTCATTAACAATATCACTACACTAACACAATCACGTGACATTTATCGTCACCCTCTCTCTCTTTTATTGCTCTATACGTTTCACACCCCCGCCCCATCCAGCATTTTATCTCGGCTCGCTTCCATCAACACGCCCCCGGAATGTCTCCAACATAAATGTCAGTCTGACATTACACCACGTGACATTTATAATTGTCTAATTTAACACTAATTGTTATCTCGCGCTCACTAAATCACACCACTTTTGTTAACCCCGCCCCCTTCTGTGCTTCATCCTTAGGTAAACTATGGTGCCGCCTATGTTGAAACTCTCTCATGAATACCAACGACTCAACTGTCAACACAAAACGAAAAGTCAAGAAAGTTCTACTTTAAATAGAATTAGCTTATTAGTATCATTTTATCATTACTTTAAATAATTAAGAACTGCCCATACCACCGTATTTTCTCGCATATAACCCGCACACACATAGTCCATAGTTTCCGTTATAGTATGTTTATGAGTAAAATAAAGTATGTATACCCTACACTTTTGTATACCCCACACAGTTACCGCCGTTTGAAAAACCCGCGGGTATTATACGCGAAAATACGGTGTTTTTTATTAGCAGCGCGGGTGATCAGTCCAAGAAAACAGCTGACCTGTCAAGGGAGACCTACTCCCTTGCTAATCTATTCTATGTAATAATTAAATAATGCTAATGTCTTTGATTCCGAAGATTAAGGATGGATGCATTGTTTCACATAACTACGCAAACCAAGTTGTGACCTGCATATTAGTCCACATCTGATGCAGACAAAGCCGTTGTCCGCCAGGAGTGTATTTTATCATTAAATATACACTTTGAATAAAGTGTTGTTTTTTTTTTTTAGCCTGGTTATCCCTTCAAAGGTCCAGTTTTCAATTGGTCAAACGGGTCATTTGGAATATGTGTGAATGATCTAAGGGAAGTACAGAAAAACGTGAGAAAACTGGAGGTCAGCTTATTGTTAGAGATTTAGAAAATTAATAGATCAATTACGCGATATCAAAGACGCTAAATTAAAACAAAAAAGCCCCTGATACCAACTAGATTTCTCAACTCTAATTAATTAAAGCAATTTTTTGCTTATTAATTTTAAATACTTTGAGTTGCCGTATTTGATATTACGCCACAAACAGAAGAGTGAAAAACAATGATCATATATTTTTTAAAATATAATCAGCTAACATCTACTATAAACTTAAATTATGTCTAAGAAAACAAAGAAAACTATTTACAAAACCATCATAGCACCAGTT